>CAWUFW010008874.1:600000-840400 GCA_963921515.1 Calotriton arnoldi | reverse complement strand
AGCACGACCCCCTACACTGCCCTAACACCACTGCACTGCCCTAAACCCTGAAACATCATCCCCAGCACAACCCCTACACTGCCTGAGCACCATTGCTCTGCCCTAAACCCTGAAACACTAGCCCCAGCACGACCCCCTACACTGCCCGAACACCACTCCACTGCCCTAAACCCTGAAACACCACCCCCAGCACGACCCCCTACACTGCCCGAACACCACTGCACTGCCCTAAACCCTGAAACACCAGCCCCAGCAAGACCACCTACACTGCCCGAACACCACTCCATTGCCCTAGACTCTGAAACACCAGCCCCAGCAAGACCCCCTACACTGCCCGAACACCACTGCACTGCCCTAAACCCTGAAACACCAGCCCCAGCATGACCCCCTACACTGCCCGAACACCACTGCACTGCCCCAAACCCTGAAACACCAGCCCCAGCACGACCCCCTACACTGCCCGAACACCACTGCACTGCCCTAAACCCTGAAACACCAGCCCCAGCACGACCCCCTACACTGCCCGAACACCACTGCACTGCCCTAAACCCTGAAACACCAGCCCCAGCACCACCCCCTACAATGCCCGAACACCACTGTACTGCCCTAAACCCTGAAACACCACCCCCTGCACCGCCCCCTACACTGACCGAACACCACTGCACTGCCCTAAACCCTGAAACACCACCCCCTGCACGACCCCCTACACTGCCCGAACACCACTGCACTGCCCTAAACCCTGAAACACCACCCCCTGCACCACCCCTACACTGCCCGAACACCACTGCACTGCCCTAAACCCTCAGACACCACCCCCTGCACCGCCCCCTACACTGCCCGAACACCACTACACTGCCCTAAACACTGAAACACCACCCCCAGCATGACCCCCTTTACTGCTCGAACACCACTGCACTGCCCCAAATGCTGAAACACCACCCCCAGCATGACCCCCTACACTGCCCGAACATCACTGCACTGCCCTAAACCCTGAAACAGCACCCCCTGCACGACCCCCTACACTGCCCGAACATCACTGCACTGCCCTAAACCCTGAAACAGCACCCCCTGCACGACCCCCTACACTGCCCGAACACCACTGCACTGCCCTAAACCCTAGAACACTACCCCCAGCATGACCCCCTACACTACCCGAACACCACTGCACTACCCTAAACCCTAAAATACTCCCCCAGCACGACCCCCTACACTACCCGAACACGACTGCACTGCCCTAAACCCTAAAACACTCCGCCCAGCACGACCCCCTACACTACCCGAACACCACTGCACTGCCCTAAACCCTAAAACACTCCCCCAGCATGACCCCCTACACTACCTAAACACCACTGCACTGCCCTAAACCCTAAAACACTACCCCCGCATGACCCCTACACTACCCAAATACCAATGCACTACCCTAATCCCTAAAACACTACCCCCGCACAACCCCCTACACTACCCAAAGACCACTGCACTACCCTAAACTCTAAAACAATACCCCCGCACGACTCCCTACACTACCCAAAGACCACTGCACT
The DNA here is from genome assembly GCA_963921515.1 of Calotriton arnoldi. NCBI lineage: Eukaryota > Metazoa > Chordata > Amphibia > Caudata > Salamandridae > Calotriton > Calotriton arnoldi. The sequence goes on along the minus strand of CAWUFW010008874.1, from coordinate 838,859 downwards.
ACCCTAAACCCTAAAACACGACCTCCTACACTACACAAACACCACTGCACTACCCTAAACCCTAAAAACTACCCCCAGCACGAACCCCTACACTACCCAAACACCACTGCACTACCCTAAACCATAAAACACTACCCCCAGCAGTACCCCCTACGCTACCCAAACACCACTGCACTACCCTAAACCCTAAAACACTACCCCCAGCAGTACCCCCTACACTACCCAAACACCATTGCACTACCCTAAACCCTAAAACACTACCCCCAGCAGTATCCCCTACACTACCCAAACACCACTGCACTACCCTAAATCCTAAAACCCTAAAACACTAACCCCAGCACGACCCCCTACTTTACCCAAACACCACTGTACTACCCTAAACCCTAAAACACTCCCCCCAGCACGACTCCCTACACTACCCAAACACCACTGCACTACCCTAAACCCTAAATCTACCCCCAGCATGACCCCCTACACTACACAAACACCACTGCACTACCCTAAGCCCTAAAACACTACCCCCAGCACGACCCTCTTCACTACCTAACACAACTGCACAATTTGTTACAGGCATTGCAACGCAGGCCTGTGGTGCTTACTGGAAGTACCTGGTGGGCTGGTTGGGCCCCAGGGACTCTCAGGATTCAAGGTGACCTAATCCCCCAACTTAAAACGCACCACGGGGCGCGTTTGCACAGTGGTGAAGGGAGGGGGCGGGGCCTCAGGTGACATGTCCGCAAACACGCCCTGTGGTGCGTTTTAAGTTGGGGAGTTAATTCCCTTTGAATCCTGGGGGCCAACTAGCCCACCAGGTACCTTCAGTAAGCACAACAGAGGTGCGTTGCAGAGAGGTGAAAAAGGTGCGTGGCCTCGGAACGCCTCTCTGCAACTCAGCTCTGTGGTCCTAACTGTAGGTACCTGGGGGCTAGTTGGGCCCCAGGGACCCTCAGGATTCAAGGGGATTTAATCCCGCAACTTAAAACGCGCCACGGGGCGCGTTTGCACACATGTCACCTCAGGCCCCCTCCCTTCACCACTGTGCAAACGCGCACTGGCTCTGGTTAGTCAGAGTCAGTTACCACCAGTACCCGTCTGAAAAAGTTGTGGGCACAGGATGATTTTGCAACAAGGCCTCTTTCTGCTCCTCTGTTGGTTCTTTCTGCACATCTTTTGCTTCTTTATGTGCGTTTTTTCTTCTTTCTTCACATGTCCTACCTCTGTTGGCATAGTTAGAAACTAGCATTTAAAAAACCTTTGAAATTCACTTAAAAATCATAGTTTTCAGGCACGTTATAGTTAGAAATTAGCATTTAAAAAACCTTTGAAATTCACTGAAAAAACCATAGGTTTCAGGCACGTTATAGTTAGAAATTAGCATTTAAAAAACCTTTGAAATTCACTGAAAAAACCATAGGTTTCAGGCACGTTATAGTTAGAAATTAGCATTTAAAAAACCTTTGAAATTCACTGAAAAAACCATAGGTTTCAGACACGTTATAGTTAGAAATTAGCATTTAAAAAACCTTTGAAATTCACTGAAAAAACCATAGGTTTTAGGGACAGTTATAGTTAGTTGGACATTGCACTCGTACAAAACCCGTGAAATTCCCCTGTTATAGTTAGTTCAGCTAACTATAACTCGCGCCCCGCAATGCACTGCTGATGACGTCACATATTACATCACTCATGACATGGTCAGTGACATCACTGATGACATCTCAAATGACATCACTGATGACATCATCCATGTGATAATTTCATGCATCTTCTCACACCCTAATATAACTTTTGATACACCCACTCTAAATTACAGACTGCCATTCTCAAAACCATAGACACTCCAACACCAAAAACTACATACCCACTCACTGATTCTTAGGTCTACACACACATCCACTCACTCACCTGTACAGTCACTCATACTTACAGTCACTCAGTACAGGACTATCATATGCACTCATACACCTATATAAACACTCACACACCGCCACTCATCCATAGAGGTACTCACACACCTAGTCAGTCATGCAAAAAATTAATCACACACCCATTTACTCACCTATACAGTTATACACACACCAGCTCACTTACTCATACAAATACTAGCACATTCTTACGCTCTTATACAATAACTGATACAAGCACACACGCATCTATACAGCCACTCTCACAATAACACACTCTCACTTATAGCCATTTAAATACTCTAACACACATATATACTGCCTTTTACATATGTAGTTACTCGCACATGTACCTCTGAGATATACATTCACTCACTAACACACCCATACACGCACTCACCCACCCAAGCAGTCCATCACAGATGCACTCTTGAAATCATGCACCCAGTGAATCACCCACTCACACATCTATGTATAGAGTCACACACACCCCACCCACACAAACACTCAGGCAGCCATACAGATACTCAGAGAACCAATCAATAACCCATATAGACACTCATGTAGCTATTCGCAAATCCATGCATCCACTTACACACCAACAAACAGACGGATACAGACATTCACACAGTTTAGTCACTAACCCATGCATTCAGTAAGATACGTTTAATCACTCACTTGTAGAGTCAGTCACTCACATACTAAATCATCCATTCAGACACTTATACACCCACTCATTCTTCAATACGCCTTTCCCTATATATATTAAACATATTTAAACTTTACAGAAACACACAGTCACTGGATGATGTCATCAGTGATGTCATCAGTGATGTCATTTGAGATGTCATTTGAGATGTCATCCGTGATGTCACTGACCATGTCATGAGTGATGTAATATGTGACGTCATCAGCAGTGCATTGCGGGGCGCGAGTTATAGTTAGCTGAACTAACTATAACAGGGGAATTTCACGGGTTTTGTACGAGTGCAATGTCCAACTAACTATAACTGTCCCTAAAACCTATGGTTTTTTCAGTGAATATATATATATATATATATATATATATATATATATATATATATATGTATGTATAAATGTATAGATCAATGAATCAGTGAGTGGGTGTGTAAGTATTGGTATGGCTGTATGAACAGGTTTGTAAATGGTTGTGTGGGAGCTGCAGTGGGTGTATAAAAGATTCTACAGTGGTGTAAGTGGGTGCGTCAGAGATGCTGTGGATGATGTCATCACTGATGTCATTTGAGATGTCATCAGTGATGTCATCAGTGATGTCACTGACCATGTCATGAGTGATGTAATATATGAGGTCATAAGCAGTGCATTGCGGGGCGCAAGTTATTGTTACCTCAGCTAACTATAACGGCTGAATTTCTCTGGTTTTGTATGAGTGAAATGTCAGACTAACTATAACATCCCTCTAAACTTTGGTTTTTTCTGTGAATATCTAAGGTTTTTTAAATGCTAATTTCTAACTATAACGTCCCTGAAACCTGTGTTTTTTTCAGTGAATTTCTAAGGTTTTTTAACCACCAGTTACATTTGCAAAGTGGTGGAGAAAGGGTTCTGGGCATCCGACCAGCTCTCAGGAATTGCTGAGTTGTGATAGCAGGCCATGCCCCCTTTGTCCACCACTCTGCAAACGCGCTTCCTGGCGCGTTCTTGGTTGGGGGATGAAGTTCCCTTCGCTGCTAGTGGTCCTTAGGGGCCAACTAGTCCTCCTGTTACCTCCAGTAAGCCCCACACAGCTGGTTTGCTGACAGGTGGTCTGAGGCCATGATCACTTTCTCCACCACTCTGCAAACGCACCTCCTGGCACACTGCTGCTTGGGGGATGAAGTCCACTTTAGTCCTGAGGTCCTCAGTGCACAAGAGGACCTCATTCCCCCACCAGCAGTGCACCAAGAGACGCGTTTGCAAAGTGTTGTAAAAGGGGCATGGCCTTCGACCACCTCTCAGCAATCCCACTGTGTGGGGCTTACTGGAGGTACCTGGTGGGCTAGTTGACCCCTAAGGACCCTAAGCAGTGATGGGGACTTCATCCCCCAACCAAGAGCACGCCAGGAGGTGCGTTTGCAGAGTAGTGGAGAAAGGGGGCGGAGCCTCCATCAAGTTACTGGTTCCTATATTTTTTTTTTAATTTAGGAAAGGGGGCTGTGTGGCCCCCCTTCCCTTGACACTTTTGGGACCACTGGGGCCTGACCCATTTTTTTTATTTTTGTCTGCCCAAAAGCAATTCTGCTTCGCTTCATGGAAGCAAGAGCATTTTCCATGCCCTCGCTTCCATGAAGCGAAGCAGTGTTTGCTATGGCATGGCTTTGAGCAGCGCTCCAGCCATGCCATAGGGTCCCCAGGGCCATGGCGGGCTCCTGGAGGGGGGCATGTGGCCCCCTCCCATCTTCTTTGTAGCCCCGGGGAGGTGGTGGTCCCCGAGGCTGGGGGGTCTGCAACAGACCCCGCATTTAATTAATTTGCGCCCCGGGGAGGTGGTGGTCCCTGGGGCAGCATGGGGGGGCTTGAGCCCCCCATACTATATTTTTTAAGATAGCCCCGAGGAGGTGGTGGTCCCCGGGGCTGCAGGGGGGCCTCTTTGCCCCCTGCTTTTAATTAATATAGCCCCCGGAGGTAGAGGTCCCTGGGGCTGCGGGGGCCCTCACAGCCCCCACATATATTTAGATAATTGCTCCCGGGACCTGGCCCACCCGGGGGCTTAAAGAAAATGAAGCACAGAAGCCCGTGCTTCACTTTTTTTAATCAGAATTGTGAAATGCCGGTTTTCCTGATAATTAAGATTTGGTGGAATCAACATTTGTGGAGTGCGTCCTTGCTTGTGGACACAATGGAAACAAATATATATAATCGGTCTAGGATACTTGGTTCCAGTCCAGGGAGGACCTGGCCTGCCAGTTCTGGATGGACTGTTCACATTGGGCACAGGGTCAATACTGATTTGCATATGGCTGGGTTCAAACTGGAATGGCATGGTGTGCAAAAAAACGATGGACCGAGGCCCAGATCTCTGTACTGGGGTGAATGTATGACATTGTTCTGCATTCTGTCCATCAATTGTTCTTTTTGAATTTGTCACCCCGAGTGGGACGGGTATGCCCAGACGTGGGTCCCGGACTCTCCATGCCACTGGAGTCAAGCTATCCTGGCTGATGAGGGGGTGAAACCCCGAAATCGGTCCTAGGATGCTTGGTTCCAGTCCAGGGAGGACCTGGCCTGGCAGTTCGGGCTGCACTGTTCCCATTGGGCACAGGGTCAAGACTGATCTGGATATGGCTGGATTCAAACTGGAATGGCATGGTGAGCAAAAAAATGATGGACTTAGGCCCAGATCTCTGTACTGGGGTGAATGTATGACATTGTTCTGCATTCTGTCCATCAATTGTTCTTTTTGCATATATATATATATATATGTATGTATTCACTCCAACTCCAGTTTCCCTTAGCGAAACGTACACCGACACTGAGACAGGTATGTATGTAGGTTCGATTTTAATTATCTCTCTGTTACGCGTTTTGGCATGGACTGCCTTGCTCATATATATATATATATATATTCACTGAAAAAAACATAGGTTTTAGGGACGTTATAGTTAGAAATTAGCATTTAAAAATCCTTAGAAATTCACTGAAAAAACCATGGGTTTCAGGGATGTTATAGTTCGAAATTAGCATTTAAAAAACCTTAGAAATTCACTGAAAAAATCATAGATTTCATTGACGTTATAGTTAGAAATTAGCATTTAAAAAACCTTAGAAATTCACTGAAAAAAACACAGGTTTCAGGGCCGTTATAGTTAGTTGGACATTTCACTCGTACAAAACCAGAGAAATTTGGCCGTTATAGTTAGTAGAGGTAACTATAACTCGCGGCCCCGCAATTCACTGCTGATAACATCACATATTACATCACACATGACATGGTCAGTGACATCACTGATGACATCACTCATGACATCTCAAATGACATTTTTAGTGTGTATGTGCCCCGGGGAGGTGGTGGTCCCCGGGGTGTGTGGGGGGCTCTTCCCCCCCACACATCTTATTATTTAAAAAACAGAGCCCCGGGGAGGTGGCGTGCCCCCCGCGTTTCATTATGAAAGCCCCGGGGAGGTGGCAGTCCCAGGGGCAGCATGGGGGGATTGGGACCCCCCATGCATTTTTTTTAAAAGCCCCGGGAAGGTGGCGGTCCCCGGGGCTGTAAGGGGCCGCAGTGCCCCCTGCATACAATTAAATAAGCCCCGGGGAGGTGGTGGTCCCTGGGGCTGCGGGGGCCCCCATGGGCACCCGCAAATTATTTGGTGAGTGCCCCCGGGACCTGGACCACCCGGGGGCTTTCAAAAACAATGCGCGGAAGCCCGCGCTTTGTTTTTTTTTTTATTTTCTCGGCCGGATTCGTGACCCCAGCAAATTTTTTGTAATGCTTTTTTGGGCCCTGGGGGTTCTTGTGGGACCGCCTGAGCAGGCCTAGGGGGTCAGGGTGTACCTACCCTGCCCCCTTTTCTTGTTTTTCACCTTTTTATTTACTCTTTTCTTGTGACTCGGTTACCGAGTCACAAGATGGCTGCCAACACTTCCTGGTTTGGAGTCTTGGCAGCCAATCAGAGTGAAGCTCATGCCCGGGAGGGTTTGCGAACCCTCCTCGGTGCTCAGATATCAAAACTTTTCTTTTTCTAATTTCTCAGGAACTACTAAACGGATTTACACCATTTAAAAAAAATGGCTCTTTCTGAACCAAGACCTACCTTTTTGCCAAATTTGGTGTAATTCCGTTCAGCAGTTTGGGCTGTAGCTTTGTCTAAAGTTCCTATGGAAATTAACATGGGGAAAATGCATTTTGGGACCCCCCTTTTTTCTCGGCCCCCGCTTGACGAATCACCCCAAAATTTCCAAGACAGGAGCTGACCGGAGCGCCCCATTAGTTTTGAAAATTTCGCAAAGATTCGTCAACCGGCGCCAAAGATATTGGCAAAAGAAAAAATGCTTTTTGAATAGAAACGAGGTCCTAACTATAACTACCTACTGGCGACCGCCAGTAGGTAATGTATGTATTTGTATATATATGTATCTATAGCTAGATATATAGACACATAGATAGATAGATATACAGACAGACAGATCAATAGATAGATAGATTTAAATTTAAAAAATAAACAAATAATAATATTAGATATATTTAAACACTATTAAGAAAAGTACTGGAGTCTGGGAATAAGAGGTATACTATTCCCACTCCAGCTTATGCAACTGTAGGGAAAGCATAGGTTTTCAGATCGGATTACATTTACTATTCTCACTCCAAACAGATCAACAGTAGGGAAAGTATTGGACTTCGGAGGGATAAGATTTACTATTCCCACTCCAGTCTCTGCAACAGTAGGGAAAGTGTTGGGCTGCAGAAGGATTACATATATATTATTCCCACTCCAGTCTGTGCAACAGTAGTGAAAGAGTTGTACTTCGGAGATGTAAGATTTACTATTCCCAATCCAGTCTGTGCAACAGTAGTGAAAATGTTGGACTTAGGAGGGGTAAGATTTATTATTGCCACGCTAGTCTGTGCAACAGTAGGGAAAGCATTGGACTTTGGAAGGGTGAGATTTACTATTCCCACTTCAGTCTGTGCAAAATTAAGGAAAATGTTGGACTTTGGAGGCATAAGATTTATTATTGCCACGCTAGTCTGTGCAACAGTAGGGAAAGCATTGGACTTTGGAAGGGTGAGATTTACTATTCCTACTTCAGTCTGTGCAAAATTAGGGAAAATGTTGGACTTTGGAGGCATAAGATTTATTATTCCCACTCCAGTATATTCAACAGTAGGAAAGCGTTGGACTTTGGAGGAGTAAGACTTACTATTGCCAATCCAGTCTGTGCAACAGTAGGGAAAGTGTCGGACTTCGAAGGGGTTATATTTACTAAAGTGCTACACTTCACACACATTACATATTTGAATAACCATATTAATTTAGAAAAAATATAAAATTCTTAATATGAACAGTATTAATTAACCTATATATCTACATATATATATGTACGTTGAAAAACGGAGAGAGACAGACAAGGAGGCTTCCAGCCGGCATTGCGACCTTATCAAGGGGAACCATATAGAACATTCCTCAGAAGAACAAGAATTAGAAAGTGAAGGAGAAGATTTGGTTTTTTATTGATGTTGTGTGTGAATATCTCAGTGAAGTTTGATGTTATATATGTATGTATATATATATATATATATATATATATATATATATATATATATATATATATATATATATATAAAATAAAATAAAATTAAACAATTTACATTACTATTAAACAATTTAATAATTAATATTAGTTTCATAAAATTAATAATTAATTATTAATTATATATTACTTAACTAACTTACCACCTTTTACCCCTACAAACCTAGAAACCTGCTACGACACTATAAATTACTATTAGGAATTACATTAAAAATGTAAAATCACTTAAAATTACAAACTACATTTAAAGATATTATTAACAATCATGCAAACAATAACAGATACATTAAATATATTAACTATAGCACATTAAGATAATTAAAAAACAATATTTTTTACAACTATATTATTGAAAACGATTTTAACAACAACGATATTACTTACCTGAAAAAAACAATATTCTTGACTATGATATTTCTGCATCATGATATTTTTGTACCACAATATTTTTTTCTGATATTTCTGTCTCCTGATATTTACAAATCAATATTTTGTCCAAATACCATGGCCAACATTCCACTGATTTCACATTTTGATTAGTATTTTCCATGGCCACTTCTTTACCATAATTTTTTAATGCTGACTTCAAATTCAGTGCACCTACCCATAATGTGCAAAATGTGAAATAGGTTATGAAAGCTCTCTCATAGAAGTAGATACAAATATAAAGTATCCCACTGACTGATAATAGCATAATTGTAAGCAATCATTTGATCTTTAGAAGTATTGCTGCTGCCCAAAGCTAAGTTCCAGACAAAGTAACTCAGTGGGAGTGTTGTCATGGAGTTTGAATTAGTTTTCGTAATAAGGACTCCCATATGTATTATTTGATTAATTTAAATATGAGAACCAAAATGGCATTCGAGAAGTTACCAAAGGCGTTACTTTAGTATGGTAATCATCACTTAATGTAGCAACAAAATGCCACCTGAATGTATTCTTACAGTGAAGTAGAGAATCGGTCTTTGATTTCAGGGAGAGTTTCTGGGTGAAAGTCATAGCTTTCCAAAAAAAGGTGATTTTCTAAATGGACACCTAAATATTTCCAAATTTTCATAGCCTCCAAGGAGTTTCCCTCTAATAACTTAGGCCTCCTTGGCGTGACATGCCCCAGTGTCATGAACTGGCTGTTATTTTTATTGCTCATTAAAGAATTGAACTGTTCATATTTCGAAGAGACATCACATATATATTAGAGTCCAATAGGTTTCTATTGTAATTGTAAATGGATTTACATAACACTTACTACCCCTGACAGGATGTTGAAGTTCTTTACCGCGAGTAGCACGCTACTCCGAAACCCAAGGTTAGTGGTTAATCTACTAGTTATTGTTGGGTATTGGGCTTAGTCATGTGCTCTCAAGAAACAATTGCCTGCATTTACTCCGGTTACATTGTGACATATTAAATCCAGGTAGGTGTGATCAGTAGTGGGGGACTCTGTGGTTTCATGTGAATGGTTTCTGAGATAGATAGGCTGGTGGAGATTAAACAATGTTAGATTATAGGGACAGAGTCTTAGAGAGGAGATGTTATGATGTATTGAATGAGGTATCAGACATGAGACTGAGAGGAGGCTATTCTCAAAAATAGAAGGTATGCAGAGGATGGAAGGTAAGAAGAAGGTCACTCTGAAGACACAAAGTACATCATGGCTAATTTTTCATACAGGGTTTTAGGAGTATAGAGGGAGAAGACTTTCTGAAGTAGCATGCAATTGGAGAATGTAAGCTTTAGAAATAAACAACATTATATAAAGTTCTCCATATCCGGGGCAGTCAGTTTAAACATGTGATTCCAAGAGTCTGACCTCGGCCAGGGACCTGCTCTCTCCCCACATAGCTCCAGTCTGCCGTGCTGTGCCTCTGCCCAGGCTGGTAGGGGTTCGAGCCTAGGTTTTGCCTCCTGTTGTACTTTCCTTCACATTTTGCCCACCTTGTTTGTTTTTGCCTTGCCTTGCATTGTGTGTTTGTTTTTCTGCCTTGTGCTGCGCCTGTTGTTGTTCTATCTCACTGTTCCCTTATAATTTTCTATTCGTTGCCGTTATGCCCGTTTCCCGCTCCCCCACCCGCCGCTGCTGCCCCCGCGTCCCCGCTTCTCTGCCGTTTCCCGCTCCCGCCTCCCAGCTGCACCTCCCTCCCACCTCCCACATAAAATGCCGTCCGCTGCGTGGTGAGCGTGAGCAGGACCTCTGACCTCGGCCAGGGACCTGCTCTCTCCCCATGTAGCTCCGGTCTGCCGTGCTGTGCCTTTGCTCAGGCTGGTAGGGGTTCGAGCCTAGGTTTTGCCTCCTGTTGTACTTTCCTTCACTTTTTGCCCACATTGTTTGTTTTTGCCTTGCCTTGCATTGTGTGTTTGTTTTTGTGCCTTGTGGTGCGCCTGTTGTTGTTCTATCTCACTGTGCCCTTATAATTTTCCATTCGTTGCCGTTCCGCCCGTTTCCCACTCCCCCACCCGCCACTGCTGCCCCCTTGACCCCTCCCCTCTGCCGTTTCCCGCTCCCGCCTCCCAGCTGCACCTCCCTCCCACCTCCCACATAAAATGCCGGCCGCTGCGCGGCTGCGCCGCTGGCACGCCAAAGGCAAGCCCGTCTGTGCCCAACCGCGACCAGTGCCAGGAACCCTGGACCTCTGCATCACCAACGCTACGACTCAGCAACACTCCACGCACTCAACCCAGGCCGCAACAACAACTGCAAGCCAGCATCACCAGCCGACACCCACGGATGCTTCAGCTGTCACCGCTGCCGGCACACCTTCAGCACCACCAGGAATGCATATTCAGCACAACCCGCCCACAAGAACACACCCGAGCCGAAGACCCTGCAATACAACCTCCTCAACATCCGCTCACTCCACAAACACGCCTCCGAAATCTGGGACCTCCTTGACAGCACCACCAAAGACATAGCATTCTTCACCAAAACCTGGAACAACGTCACCTCGGGACTGGATATCGCCATCGTCCTTCCCCAAGGATACAAGATCTCCAGTAAGGCCCGCCCCACCCCACCCGCCCGGGAGGAGGAATCGCCATCATCCACAAATCTACCCTCCGCCTGAGCACATCCCCGACGAGACCACAGACCTGATGGAACACCTCCACTTCAAGATACTGACCGCCCCTACCACCACCCTCAGGAGAACCCTTATCTACCAACTCCCTGGACCCCGCGGACCTTTCACCGACTCCATCATGGACATCATCTCCCCGCATGCCATCGCATCGACCACCCTGCTGGGAGACCTCAACTTCCACCTCGACAACCAACGAGACCCCAACACCGCATCCCTCCTGGACAACCTCCACAACTTTGGACTTCGCCAGATCGTGACCGTACCCACGCCCTCAGCGGGACACACCCTTGACCCCCTCTTCACAACAGGAAACTCCATCACTTTCAGCCACACCACCGAACTCCTGTGGACAGACCATTGTTGCATCCACTTCACCTTCAGAACACCCACCATCCACAGACACCAGCACCGGCTCACACGAAGAAACTGGACCAAAATCACTGATGACCAGCTCACCTCCTCACTCAGCAACTCCACCCCGACAACTGCGGAAGACGATGCCCCCAACACCGCCGCCCAAACTCTACACGGATGGATCACCGACAGTGTCAACACCATAGCCCCCTCAAGAAGAACAACAATGCACACACCAAGAAGGCCAGATGGTTCACCCCCGAACTCCGCGAGTCAAGGCACACCTGTCGCCGCCTCAAGAAGACCTAGAGGTACTCCAAATCCACAGAAGCCCACAACAACTTCAAAGCCGCCACCACCGCCCTCCACCAGCTCATCAGAAACACGAGGAAAGCTTCAATTGAAGACAGAATCTCCACACACGCACACAACAGCAAAGAACTCTTCAACATCATCAAGGAGTTCGCCCAACCCACCAGAGATTCGACTGACATTCCCCCCTCACAAGACCTCTGCAACAAACTCAGCACATTCTTCCACCGCAAAATCAAGAACATCTACGACAACTTTGACTAAGACACCTGACACACGGAACCCCCACCAGCCACCCCCGACACCCTGAAACCGACGATTGACAGCTGGACAGCCCTCACCACTGAAGACACACTGAAAACAATGAAGTCAATCCACTCCAGGGCTCCCACGGACCCCTGCCCCCACCACATCTTCAACAAAGCCGCCGACACCATCGCACCCATGCTTCGCCACACCATCAACCGCTCCCTGGCGAACGCCTCCTTCCCCGATGACTGGAAACACGCAGAGATCAACCCCCTCCTGAAGAAGCCCTTGGCGGACCCCACCGACCTCAAAAACTACAGAACCATCTCCCTGCTCCCGTTCCCAGCGAAAGTCATTGAGAAAGCCGTCAACAGCCAACTCGCCAAATTCATTGAAGAGCACAACATCTTCGACCCGTCACAATCCGGCTTCAGAAAAAACCACAGCACAGAAACCGTCCTCCTCGCCGCAACAGACGACATCCGCTCCCTACTGGACAAAGGAGAAACAGTAGCCCTCATCCTCCTCGACCTCTCAGCGGCCTTCGACATGGTATCCCACCTCCCCCTAATACACAGACTCCACGACGCAGGTATCCGAGACAAGGCCCTAGACTGGATCTACTCTTTCCTCTCCGGCAGAACGCAGCGAGTCAGACTCCCCCCTTTCCTCTCGGACCCTACACCAACCACCTGCGGAGTCCCCCAGGGGACCTCCCTCAGCCCAACACTCTTCAACGTCTACATGGCTCCTCTCGCCCCATCATCAGAACCTACAGACTCAACATTGTTTCATACGCAGACGACACCCAACTCATCCTCTCCCTATCCAACAAAGCCAACGCAGCCAAACACAACTTCCAAGAAGGCATGGAAGCTGTCACCAAGTGGATGAGCAGCAGCTGCCTACAACTCAACACCGACAAAACAGAAGTACTCATCATGGGCCTACACCCCGATGCCTGGAACGACACCTGGTGGCCCCTCACCCTCTGTAGCCCACCCGCCCCCACAGACCACACACGCAACCTGGGAATCGTCCTAGACTCTGAGCTCAAAATGGACCGCCAGATCAACTCTGTCACATCCTCCTGCTTCCACATCCTCCGCCTCCTATGGAAGACCTTCAAATGGATCCCCATCGAGCACAGAAAAACGTCACCCACGCCCTCGTCACCAGCAGACTCGACTACAGCAGTGCACTCTACACCGGAATAAACAAAAACCTCACCCATAAGCTCCAAAACATCCAGAACGCCACTGCAAGACTGGTCCATAACCTACCACGACACTGCCACATCTCCCAACACCTGCGCACACTCCACTGGATCCCCAATGAGGCTAGAATCACCTTCAAGATCCTCACCCACGCACACAAAGCCCTCCACAACACCGGACCAGCATACCTCAACAGCCGAATCAACTTCCACGCACCCCAAAGAACTCTACGATCAGCCCAGCTCTCCTACGCCGTAGTTCCCCGTGCCAGAAAGACCAGATCAGGAGGCCGCTCCTTCTCCTTCCTCGCAGGCAGAGCATGGAACGCCCTACCGCTCCACCTCAGGCAGACATCACTCCCCATCTTCACGAGAAACCTCAAAACCTGGCTCTTCGACAGACCTTGATGAACTGGAAGCTGCACCTCCCCTCACCCCCAGCGCCTTGAGACCCTTACGGGTGAGTAGTCGCGCTTAATAAACCTGTGATTGATTTATTGAAAGTGTACACATCATTTAAACATTAAGAGCCCTAACCTGTTGTGTGCCAAACCTAGGACAGCTCTTTTAAACTTAGTCTAGGGTATCCCAACATTGGTACAGGACCTGTACACTGCACAAAAGGTGTTGGTGCAGAAAAAAGAAAAGGTCTCATTTCATGGTCATCCTTCACTATTCAGAAAATTCAAGGTTTTTTCACTCACTCACAAAAATGATTTATTTGGCACTGGCTGAGAGTGTCTCGCCAATGAGCAGTCAGATTTGTACCCGGTTTTGTTACCTAATCCCTTGCAAGTGTATGTTGTGCATATTTGTGTATGTGGCTATTGTAGTATATACTATATTATATGTATAAGCGAAGCAGAGTGATGTAGGCCTGTGGGTTCCATTTTGAACGCCCCAGGCCTGTTCCTGTGCACAAGTTAAGGGTAATGTAGTTTTCCAAGACAGTGGAAGTGTATCAGGATGCAGGAGCGAGGAGACCTACACAGTTAAGTGAGGACAAGGGAGACTAGGCTCCTATTGAAATACAATTAGGTGCTTTCTGTAGCATGGTAGGTGGTGGGGTCTGCAGCCTTATACCACACAATAACAAATCATTTGCATAGTATAATGCTCGGATCGCTAGCATAACATAACATGTGCATTTGTAAAGTGCACGTTCACCCAGAACGGTATCTTAGCTCTGAATAACATGTTTATTGTTACCCAACTCAATGGTACTCATTTTATCGACCTCAGAAGGATGAAAGGCTGAGTGGACCCGCTGGGATTTGAACCTGTGACCATGAGGTGGAACACAGGCCCCTACAGTGGACGGACTAGTCTACTAAACCACCAGAATTGGCTTCAAGGCCTCCTCGAATTGGGGAAAAGGCATGGAGAGTGGATATGGTTGCAACCAAAATTTTGAAAGATGATTGAAGACTGCCATCTTGATTTATGGGGCGAACATGGCGGCTGCTAGCTGAGCTGCTGCTTGCGCCCGGAGCACTTGCGTCCCGTTCGGAGCTTCTTTTTGAGTTCCTGTAAAAGACCCACCTTACCGCTGGATATACCGCTGATTATCTCTCCCAAGGATTTCCTTCTCTGCCCTGCTAAGTTGTGTCTGCTGGGGATGTGCGTGGGAGAGATGGCAGCTCTCTGTTTTCCCCACCCGTCTCGCTGGTCGGAGGCCGCCCTGGAGCTCAGGAGGGGCCGCAGATCAGTGGCTCGCAGGCTCCTCCGGGTCAGTGGAGGCAGCGTCAGTACCTGCCATCACCTCGATACATCAAAGGGGTACGGAGCCGAGCAGAGGATACAGCAGGAGCTGGCTTCAGCAAACAGCACTATTTTGGAGCCGGTGGAGCCATCACTGCAGCTACAGAGGGAGTTACAGGTACAGGGGGCCCAGGAGGCACCCTTACTCCAGGTGAGACCGGTCACTGCTATTTCCGCTAAGGGGTCAAAAAAAAAAGGCAATAAACGAGGGGGGCCACCCTGGGGCCTGTTAAACTAAAACTGAGCGCGAAAAGCAGCAAACAGCCCCCAGAGGAGCGGGGAAGAGAGGGCTTTGGCAAGAGTCAGGAGTTGGGCAGTCCCCTTAACGCAGAGCCTAATACGAGCAGTTCTGCTTTTCAGTCGTACGAGGTTAAAGGCAGAAGCATCAAGCCTGGAAGGGCCAAAAGTAATCTCCTTGATACTAAAGTTAGGATCACCCCTTCTCTGCGGTCATACTTTAGAGTACAACCAGTGGTATTGGACATTGCAAAGCAGGGTGAGGTCCTCAGAAGGGGGTTAGCAGGGCAACCTTTGGTAAAACCAGTCCCTGATAGTATGGAGTCCGCTCCCCCCGGCAGCAATTTCAACTACTGTCAGTGAGAGATCGTTAGCGGTGGGTTCTGATAAAGTGAAAGATCCTGCAGGTCAGGTGTCAGTATCCGGGCAAGATGGGGGGGGGGGATAAAAGTTCCAAGGATCAGGAAGCTAGTGGCCCCTCAGTAGCTTCTTTGGAGGTTCTTTTCTCCACACAATCAGAGGACATTAAGAAGGGCTTCTCGGTATCCGCCGCTAATCAGGGAGAGATTAGGAATTTCTGTGAGTCGTTGGAGAGGAAAGTGGATCTCTTAAACACAAGAACTGAGACCTTAGAGAACACTGTTGGAGAGCTTAAAGACCATCTTGGGGCTCCAAAGGCTGATATTCAGGGACTCAAAAGGGAGGAAGTGGCCCTCCGTGACAGGATGGAGACGCTGGAGAATAACTCCTGTAGGAACAATATGCGCCTCCTGAACATTCCGGAGGGGATTGAAGGGGCCGACCTCAAGCCTTATATCATCTCACTGCTTAAAGAATCCTTGCAGCTTGTAGAATCAGAGGAGGCCCTGAGCAACGACATACAGAGAATCCATAGGGACCCGTTCCGCAGGAATCCCAACAGAACAAAGCCAAGGAAAATCCTCATCAACTTCCTTACTTATTCTTTAAAGGAGAAGATCCTTAATATGGCCCTAAAGGCGAAATCACTGAAGGCCAGGGACTTCTCCTTTGAAATCCGCTCAGACCTTGCCAGAGTTACTCTCGATAGGCAATGGGAATTAGGAAGGAAGTTGGACGACTTTAAAAAACTCAGTGCCGTTGCCCAGCTGAAATTTCCAGCATCTCTGAAAATTATGTATAATAACAAAATGCATAACATAAGATCAGTTCAGGAGGCAGACGAGTTGCTTGAAATCATGGGGAAGGGGGTACCCTAATGGCTGTATTCTATTCCCTAGGTTAGGCTTGGGCTCAGTTTTCATTTTCTAGATTTGCCTTTCCTCTGCTTTGATCAGACTTGATATAATGATGATTTAAAATATTACCTATTCACTTTTTTTTGTTTTTGTTCTTAGGGTTTCTCTTTTACTAGGGGTTCAATTTCCTTCTTGATTTATTTAAACTTACACATAAAGGGACGGGATCGTCTGCTCTGGGAGGCAGCATCTGGACTCCATCTGTCCAGGCAAATGGGGGAGGGGTTCTCCAGGGGGGGCGGGAGGGGTAGGAGGGGAGATGGGGTGTGGGGTGGGGAGCACAGGGGTATAAAACACGAAATGTCCTCATTTGCCTCAGAGTTAGCTCAGATAGCCGCTGTTAGATTTCAATTGGTCTGGTGTTGGTTTCCTCCTTGTTCCGAGCGGGATGGGGATCCTGGACTCAAACCGGCATGAAAACAATCCAGATACTGTCCTGGAATGTCAATGGCTTGCGCGTGAGGTCCAGAAGGGCTAAAAGCTTGCAATATCTAAAAGATTCCCCAGCGCAGGTCATTGTCCTCCAGGAAACCCATCTTCTTAAGGAAGAGACTATCGAAATCTTTAAAAACAAAAAATGGGTGGACTTTTTTTTATGTGTTCAAACCAGACCGCTAACATTAGGGGGGTTCTTATTCTTTTTAAAAAACAAGCTAACGCCCGGATCCTACACCATTTGGTTGACCCATGTGGCAGAAGGGTAATTTTGAAGGTGACCATTATGGGTTTCTTGCTTACCTTGGTCGGCTATTATGGTCCAAATCAAGACGACCCCTCTTTTCTTAAATCCATCTTCTCGCATCTCCTAGACTACCCAGACCCGGTTATTATGGCTGGGGATTTTAATATCGTTCTTAACCCCAAACTTGATATATCCGCAAGTAGCAGAGCCATCGTTCCTTCTAAGTCACAGGTGTATTTGCAGACTATGACGGCGCAAACCGGTCTTTGCGACATCTGGAGAGAAAGATCAGGTCAGCAGCTAGGTGTATCATACTGTAACAGCAAGTATCAACATAAGTCAAGAATTGACTATATCTTGGTTAGTCAATCTCTAAGGGGTAAGGTTAAGGACATCGGATACCTGACTTCCCACCTTTCGGATCACTCAGGGATATTATTGGATCTTGATTTGGTGCAGCCCCAGCATCCCAGAGCTTGGTCTTTTGATCGTACTTTACTTCTTGAGGAAGCAGAGATGTCCCTCCTATCCCAGGAGACCGAATATTTTTTAAATGTAAATTTAGGCTCAGCTACAACCACCGTGGTCTGGGACACACTAAAGGCTTTTCTAAGGGGTCTAATTACAAGTAGCGTGAGTTTTAGGAACAAAAAATATAGAGGGGAGATCGCACTTAAGGAGGCAGAAATGAAGGCAGTGGAGTTAGATCTCAATAGGTGGGTTGTTTTGGAAAGGCAGCAAGAGGACCTGGTTAAACTCAGCAAATTAAGGGAGCAGCTGGATACCATTCTTCAAATAAGGCTTATGCATAGATGGGAGGCAAGCAAGATCACTCATTTTGAGTATGGGGAGGGGGCAGGCAAGCTTTTGGCATGGAAGGCCAAGTCTGATAGGCTTCGTAATCAGATCAAAGAAATTGTTGGAGATGATGGGGTTGCCGTTTTTTCTTCGGACGAAGAGATATTAGGCGCCTTTTTCGATTTTTTTCAAGACCTTTACCAAGAAGATCGAGCCGTAGACAAGGTCAAGGTCAAGGACTGGTTGGGTAGGACTACACTCACGCCCCTGAGGTCTAAACAAGATATAGAGCAGGACATCATGCAGGAAGAGGTGAGGAAGGCCATTGCTGCCTGCAAGAGAGGGAAGGCTGCAGGGCCCGATGGGCTCCCAGCTGAGCTCTATAGGTCTTTGGGTGAAGTGATAATCCCGGTTTTGACACAACTATTTAATAAGATCTTATCGGACGGCCTTAAGCTGCCAGGGTTCTGGAGTGAAGCTACAATTATTCTGATTTTGAAACCTGGTAAAAATCCAGCGAGTTGTGGGTCTTATAGGCCCATCTCGCTGTTGAACGCGGATTATAAAATCTTTGCCGGGATTCTGGCGGCCAGGCTGGGCCTCATGGCCGGTGACATCCTTCATCCTGATCAGAAGGGGTTCGTCAAGGGAAGGCATCTATCGGACCTTACTTACGACTTTAGATATCGCCTCCACCTATTCACTCCCTCTTGCTGCCATGACACTCGATGCCACAAAGGCTTTCGACAGGGTCAATTGGGTCTATCTGTCGGAAGCCATGGGGAAATCTAATTTGGGCAGGAAGTTCTGTCGAACCATTCAGTTGATTTACCAAGAGCCGTCAGCCAGACTTCTGGTTAATGGCAACCTGACCAGACCTTTTAAGATTACTCAGGGGACCAGGCAGGGCTGCCCCCTCTCCCCTCTCCTTTTCGATCTGTATATTGAGCCTTTTGCTCAGCGGCTGAGGGAGGAACTTAGTATTGCGCCATTCAAACATGGTGAGTGGGAAAGGAAGGTGGCCCTGTATGCAGATGATATCTTGATTCTCTCTGCAGATTTAGCAGCGACTTTCCCCGCTGTAATTGGATTGGCACAGGATTTCGGGCAGGTATCGGGGTATGAGATGAATGCCGGGAAGACTGAGGTCATGACGTGGAATGTTGAGGGGTGCCAGCACCAGGCCAATCCTAGCATGCGATATCTGGGGGTCAGAATAGTCCAGGATATTGCAAAGATTGCAGAGGTCAATTTAGAGGTAGTGTCAAGGGAGTGCCAGAAACAGATGAAATCTTGGGCCCATCTTCCTTTAACCATTCTTGGGAGGGTCAATTTGGTCAAGATGGTGGTTCTCCCTAAGATTACCTTCCTTTTTAACTCTATTCCCCTGCACTTTGACAAACCGGTTATTGACAAATTTCAGCAGGCCATCAACTCTTTAGTCTGGGTATATAGATCTACTAGAATCGCCTGGAAGAAGCTGAGGCGTTGGAGAGCGGAGGGTGGTCTTGCTCTCCCCGACTTGCAATACTATGCATGGGCTTTTCAGCTCTCGCATTCCAGGATGCTGTTAAAAATTCCAGTAAGCACTGGGGCGGGAGTCATGTTCTCGGCTATGCTAAAGGGTGCCAGCCTAACTGAGGAGGGTTTTCTGTTTAAATTTGGGGAACCAATTTCTTCAAAAAGGTTATGCTCAAAGTTCTCCAGGCAATGGCCAGAACGTGGGCCAGTCTTAAGCGCCTCGCCAGTCTTAACTATTTTTCTATTCTAGCCCCTCTTTAGGATTCACCGGGTACACCCGAGTGCTTAAGGGACAGGCTGGCATTACCCCTTAGAGAAGCTGGTTTGATGGTTTGGGGGGACTTGGCCTATGAGGGTACACTCATTTCATGGGTACAACTCAGTGAAAGGGTCGGAGCCGGTCTCTCAAGGTTTAAGTATATTCAGCTGCGGAGCTGGGCTCAAACCCAGCACACTTTGGAAACTTCCATAGGTAGTGGCAACACCTTGGAACACCAGTTAGTGGCTAGGCCAGTTGGGAGGAGGGAGGTCTCTTTTTGGTATTGGACTATTGAGGAGGCTGTAGACGGTGAATTTAAACTGGCCGAAGAACTGTGGGGTGAAGCTTTACCAAAGGAACAGTGGGAGTATCTGTGGCAAACTTCTTTCAAGATCCTTTTTGATATCGTAAAAAGAAGCTTGGCTGAAGAGAAACCACCTGTTCACTGCACACAGGGCCTATTTATCTCCACTGAGGCTGACTAAAATCTCGAGGGGGTCTCCAGTTAGATGTAGAAAATGTGGCTTGGCTGGAGCTTCGGATGTACACATGTTTAAGGACTGTCCGGCTATAGCAGTTTTTTGGGAAGGAGTTGGAAAGTCTCTAGTGGATATTTTGGGCCTCCCAATCCAAATAAACTTGGCCTTGATAATTTTTGGTTTTTCTAACCAAGTTACAGGACTAGCTAGATCCTTCCTATTTTATGCTATATTGTTAGCGAGGATGCAAATCTGTAAGCGATGGATAGAACCCACACCCCCCTCACACTCTGACTGGCTGGCCTCGCTTTTTGAGACATCTAAGATGGATTTGTCTAGAGCTTGCAGCAGAAAAAAGACAGCATTCTGGAACTTGTTGCTAAAATGGGCTGGGGCCTAATCTCTAGGGAGATATATAACTATCCAAACATCCATATAACAACCAGTGGGTCCTATGATTATGTCTCCATGGTACTCTTCGAACTACGTTGTGCATGCCTAGTTATCCCGTTGGCCAACGATGATAGTCACCAGGCTCGTTCGGGCCCTGTTGAAGAGTGACCTCTCCCCCTTTTCCGGGGTTAGTGACATTCGAGCTTGTCATAGTACCCGTAGGTGGGCGTTCCCCGTGGCTCCAATTCAAAGCCTACTACTCCCAGATCACCGGGTATTGGTACGGACGGCTTGTTTGTTCAATGGGGTCGGAGGCGAATGAGGACAAAAAAAAATAATAATAATTTTGAAAGATGGATGTTAAATGAAGGCAGTGCCAGCCATGTCGTACAACTGCATGACAAATAATTTTGAAAGGACTGTGTTTCAATGATGTGTGCAGATTTTGTTTAAATGAGGATTAGGCAGAATATGGAGAAAGTGGGAATCCTTGAAATAAAGCTTGTGCCCTATGCGTGTTTGATCAATTACATCAAAATCAGAAGTCAATGAAAGCACAGTGGAGTGGACCAGTTATATGTGGTAACGCACGTATGACACACTGCACAACTGAATGACCTCTGCTGAATCCATTTGTGTATTAGGGAGCTTATTATTAGTCTCCATCCAGTATGAGAGTTTGTCCAAAATGATTTTTCAGAATAATTTAACAGGAGACAAAGCATAGAGAACAATCCATAATCTCGGGGATTACTAGGGTCACCTTCCTTGAATGTTGTCATGGAAACTGCATCTTTCCACAGCTGTGAAATAACGGATCTACTGAAAATGGTATCAGATAAATTGGCCAGAACATAAGCTCACCACAGAGGACATTTTAAATGATGCCTGCATGAACTTGAGCTGTCTGTTAGTTTACAAACCTATCGTATGCAATAGGGCGCAATGCATTCTATCGTATGGTATCTAATATACACTCTTTATGTCTACCACTTTGCTCATGATCTGATGGCTTTCTTGTCTATTTCACTTGCCTGCTCCTGATTAGATGGCTTTCTTCCTTTATCTTGGCTAGTTGACACCACCAGCCCGCTTGTGCTCCACACCTTCACCCATCAATACAGAAACATTGGCCATCTTAAAATTGTTTTAAAACATTCCAAGATACCTACCTATGCAGGGCTACACATGTGAAATGGCCATCGTCTAATGGTTTTACTTTTTGTATAAGGAATATCATTACAAAATGGCCAAAGCCCATGCAAGTGTATATGCAACATCCACCTTGGAAGTGTTTTTAAACAAACAAAAAAAAACTATTTCAAGATGGTCACCATGCACGCATATGCATACTTGCCTGCCATCTCATAATGATTTTTCTCAACCTAAAAGAAATCTCATTACAAGATGGCCACCATGCATGTGTGTGAACATGCAGCAGCCATTTTTCAATGGTACTTTACAAACTAAAAAGAAAACTATTACAAGATGGACGTTGCTAATTTACGTGCATGCACAGCAACCATCTGATGGAAAAATTAAGCATTGACAAAGCTAGCAGGTGTCTCTGACGCAACCTATTGTCTTCAACAATGCTTGTTTAGAATGTTTATAGACAAACCGTCTGAACCTTTAGCATTGATGCTCTATTTTTATTTTTATTTTTAATAAATCGATACCTTGAGAAGTTGGAAACATCAAGTTGACAATATCCTGCAGATTTGATTGAAAGCAAATTGTAGATGCATTGTTATACGGTTTCTTACCGCTATCACTGGGACGGTTTAAGGCTATTTCGCTTTCTCCGATGTACTAATTTCACCAGCAGTCACTAGGGGCAGTTTGAGGTGATATGTTCGTGATTTTCACCGTATACAAAGGGAGCTCGTGTGGCTCTTAACTGTCCAGTGACTTAAATGAATTTACTCCAGGTATCTGTGAAGAAACAAGTGTTACTTTTTTGGTATAACCAAAATGGCAAGCTATCGAAGCATTGCAAATTTTTACATCTATAAATATCAGGCATATGAGAAACCCTTATGTCAACAGCTTTAAAATATACCGAATTTTCTCTGTAAAATACGCTGTTTGTAAAAATACCCGTGTTTGTGATAAATATATGCAGAACTGTAAGGCTTTCTCCTCGGTTGCTCTGAGACCATTGACGTCTACAAACAGTTTAATTCCGAAAAATATATTATACTTTAAAAAAGTGTGCCTGATTCGTTTCTGTGCGATGCTTTAAACTTTAACACAAAGAATTCAAACTCGCATTCACATTCTGACATTCTGCTCACAAGGTGACAGCTGGATCTTAATTTCAAGTATTCCACAATGCAACCAAAAAGCATTTCATTCCATTGTGTTGCATCAAACAGTCATTATGGTCCCTGAGCAGAACACTTTCGAAAGACTCGAGTAAGTAAGATAAAAAGACGCCATTTCAGAAGTTGCTTTTATGAGCTAGGTCAGAGAGCTCTTTCCATGTTGTTCATTCCCAGTCGAATTTCCTAATAGCCTATCTCCTTAGCTAACAGATGCCCAGCCTCATGTCTGAACCAGACCGAGCCACCACTGAGCTGCTATCCTGCTCCGTCCTTACTGAGCCGTTTCCCTAGCAGATGGTGTACTGCTGCAGGCACCCTCCTTCCTGTTAATTACCAGCCTTTGCTACAGATGGAAATGTCAGTCAGCCTCACAGGTCCTGGTTCCTGCCATTGCCTCAGTCCATAGCCCTCTACCTAGGCAAGATGCTGCCAGCGCGCGCCATGTGTTTTGTGGCTGCTGACTAGGCAGGCAACAAAAAACAACTTACGCGATGAATATTCATAGGCGAATGTTGAGAGTTCTATAGATGTTTTTAGGGGATTACACCCTCCTGGGGGCTCTGTGCCCCTCGCAAGGCCACAGTGGGGACATGCACGCTACCAAATACTTGTTTCCATGGCAACGTACCAAGTCACATTCGCATTCGGTGGCTACTGCTGTCATCGCCTGTGCCGACTAGCTTTCAGCCCATACGAGTGTTGTTTAATTGTCCCTGCCTTTATATTAACAAACTGAACGTCACTCGCTAAACTGATTAGCTAATAATTGCTGATTTCCATCAAACTCTGATTATCTCGTAAGCGACCAATATGAATTTCTTGCTCTCATTGCAATTTAAACGGACTAAATCCATATAAATGAATTTCAGTGCATCTACTTTGTCTGCCAAATTATAGTATTCCTCTGACTGTGGGAAACCTGTTAGCGATAAAAATTGCCTTTCTTATTAGATTTTGGAGGGAACTTTCATTGTAAATCTGCGAGCCATTTAACCCAATCCAATTACAGCGCAGTTTTTCTGGACCTCGAATTTTTTTCAGAGATTCGTCTGCCAAAGTTCTTAATCATCCAGTGGCCAATTTGTGAAGGAGAGATACACATCTGAATACCACCCACACCTGTGCACAAACAAACGGGTTAAAATGAGAAGACATACAAAAATAGCATTACTATTTTTATGTTTAAAAAAAGTAACAGAAATTGTCCGAATGATTAAACAGATTGATGTTGCAGCAGATCCTGTGCTATTTCTTTAGCTCTGTTTTTTCATCTGTAGTGTATGCGTCGATACTTTTAAAAGAAAGAGCAGAAAAGAGCAGAGATAGCTGCAGGAGAGTGGTATATCCATATAAAGGTTTACTGGAAGGGGGAGAAACAGTTATGATATACGGAACACATGTCTACTGACTCATTTGTGCTAAGTATTACAAACATTAGTGTGTGGAATTCTCAGTGGAAACTGGGACCCTGTCAAGTAAGAGTCAAGGTTTCCTTTTCACAGAAGCAGTGCAGAGAAACTCTCTGCCAGCATGGCCAGGCCTCTGAGAATGCTATTAGGATTCTTATCAAACTGATTGCTGGGTTGAGAAAGAAACAGAGAGAGGAGAGGAAAGGAAAGGAGAAGGGGATTATGATTGCTGACAAATATATCACTCACGATGTGTCATATTTTAGCATCCAAGGTATTAACAAAGAGATCAGTTCACCAAGAGTATCCAAATTAGTCACGTTTTGATTTCTCAGGAGCTCACAGCAGCAAAATGTGGATGTAGATTCGTAGCAAGCGGTCCAGAATCCATACATATAACTCAAATACTGGCAAATGTCCTTCGATTTAACTGACAGGCAATGTCACTTATTTTTACTGACTTTAAGAAAGGACCACGATAATATTTAGCCTGCATAAACTGATACAGTAAATTTATAAAGAAAGGACACCTCTTTTATAACACCTGATACTTTCGGTGGGAATTAATAACACAAAACAATTGTATTTGCCACTCTTGCAAAACGAACTACTAATAAAAAAGTTACGTTTTAATGTTTCAGCTGATATAAAACCATCATAGGATAAAGATCTCTGACGGGATTCTTTTGCATAACTTCCACACAATGGGGCATATTCACAAGAACGGGCCATAATTATCGCCAACCTAGGCTAACGCAATTTAACATAACACCGTACATCGCGGGAAACTAACGCCGCATCAACGGCGTATTCTCAAAACGCCGGCAACAGGCGATAGTGCCCCGATTACGCGTCAAATGTCCGCGATAAAATTACCGGGACGCCGATAAAAAAGGAAACCCGAACGTGAAAAAAGTGGCGATGGGCCCAACAGCCATAAAAACATCAGCGATAAGCAGCGCCAGGCCTGCAACTCCCACGTCAGGCGGGAAAAATCACCATAAAAGCTGCAAAAAAAAAGAAAGAGAAATCAAAACCCAAACCCAAACAACTGAGAAGCACCATGGAGGACGCTGGAGCTACTACAGAGCCCAACCAGAACCCCACAAACCCCCCCGGAGGACCAGCCAGAGACCTCGGGGAAGGAGAAGGGCAAGGAGAAGAAAAAGAGGAACCCACGATTCAGTCCGCAGGAAAACAAGATCCTGATTACGGAGGTGATAGAACTCCACCAACAACTGTTCATCTCCTCCACTGTGTCATTGGCAACTAAAAATGCAATATGGCAGTCCATCTTGGCCTAGCTGAATGCAGTCGGAGTGAAGAGAAGGGAAGTGGACGACTTCAAGAAGCGCTGGAATGATGTGAAGCGCAAAACCAAGCAGAAACTCGCTAACAACCAGAAAGCAGCAATGCAGACTGGAGGTGGAAGTCCAGCGCCACAGCAGGAGCTGGATGAGACGGAGGAAATGGTGTCCACAGTCATCAGTGGGGAGACGGTGGCAGGAGTTGGGGGACCGGACACTGCACAACATGACCTGACCCAACTGCAACAGGGTGAGTAACTCCCATGGACTGAGGGGACGGGGGGGAGATGGGCACAACGGCACACATGCACAATTAAGTATAGCACAGTGCACACCCACAATGACCATGGATCATGTCCCTGATCTCCCTGGCATACTGCAGCACACATAGAAACAGCAAGTAGGCCCCCGTCGACAATGTGCCCAGAGGGGGCCCTCCCCACACATCACCAATCTCACAACAAACCCATGCATGTGCAAACCCATGCACATGCACAAGGCTGGCCCTCCACGGGGCAACAATGTAAAGTGGGGTATGCATGGCCATGTACTGGTCCAGCTTCAACACTCCACCCAATGTGACTAAAACATTCTAATTCACACAGATGAGTCATGTCTATTAGCAAGCAAGTATGAAATCATGGATGAATGTAGGGGCAGTGATACCAGAAAAAGGTACTCCCTGGGAACTGATATCAATGCGCATGTCTGACCGTGACCCAGACAGGCAGTGAGAAGACTGGGAATGTGTGAACCACCTGTGGGCCCAGTGCTCCTAAACAACAATCTCGCAATTTCCCAACTTAGCCCCACGTCAATGTAGGAAATAGGGCTGTGTGTAAAAATGCCTAAGTCCAAGTCATGTGGATGCCACAGCTCGGAGCAATGATTTGTTTGAGTGTGCAGCGGTTGGACTCCTGGGATGGTCTGTGTGTAAGTGTGAAGGTCATTCCATGCAAGAGAACTGCGAGCAAGGACCTCTGTGTGTGGGGTGTGTATGCGTTGGTCCCTGGTTAGCGCTGTGCGTAGTGTGGGAGTCGTCATCAGCTGCCATGGTATCTCTCAGGGTGAGCCGGGCGCATGCAACTCCAAGGTCGGAGGTGCAGATGTGCTACCGCCTCCAGTACAGACAAAGGAGCTCTCCTCCCTAATGTTAGTTTGTCATCTGCTAGCATTCTGGAAGAGTGATGTGGTTGGGGGGGGGATGTCACTGCTTCGCCTTCCGGCACAGTATTCCTGCTGCCTATTTAGCTGGTGTGCATCTCCCATGTTGCTGAGGTGTTCACTGTGCCCCCATCCCCCTTACGTCCATGTTGCTCATGTTGTGGGACTTGAGTCACAGGGTGCATCTCTGCATCAGTGTGGGTCATATTTGACCCCAAGTGAAACCCGCAATTTCATATTTGACCCCAAGTGACACCCGCAATTTCATATTTGACCCCAAATGACACCCGCTATTTCATATTTGACCCCAAATGACACCCGCAAATTCACACCTTACCCCGAATGACACCCTGTTGTCTGATTTGGAACACCAATGACAGCCTACATGTCATGTATGTGTACACATGTGATACGCTGATGAGTGGGAATACGTACTACATCTGACACCCTGAAATGTCATTCCGAATACGTGACACCCTGAACAGCCTCTCTGTACAGAGGCGACATACCCACCATCTATTTGCATATGTGAGATTGTTAGCACTCAATGTTGCACTTACACTTGTCTGAGTGATGTGCAAATGCAGAGGACTGACATGCACACAGGGAATGTGTGTTGCAATGAATTTATCTGCACATGCTGGTCATGTGGTCATTCTGTACTGCACCATGATTGCTAAGGACTGTCACAATGTGATGTGCCCATGCGAAGAAATTGTCAATGATTGTGTTCCTTCGGGCCATTCCTGCTGCAGCTGCAGTGGGGTGTGGCCCACCTGCCTCATCTCCCTCATCATCGTCCGGTGCATCTGGCACTTGGATCCATGGGGCATTGCTGCGTACACATATGTTGTGCAATACACAACATGCAATGATCAACTTGCACACTATTCCTGGGCTGTACAGGAGTCTACCACCTGTGACATCCAGGCACCTGAAACGTGACTTAGACACGCCAAATGTGCGCTCAACAATGCCCCTGGTGCGTTTGTGGGCCACATTGTACTGCCCCTGGGCCGGGGTGTTCGGGGCTCGGAGGGGTGTCATCATCCACGGGCAGAGTGCATATCCCTGACCACCTGTGAGAGGTAAGTGAGACCAGTGTAAACTGGTGGTTCTGCATGCTGTGCTGGCAGACTCACAAGTTTTGTGGTGTGTGATTTGTGTGACTTTGGGATTCATGTTTGCCATGTATTGCTTCTGGCAAATGTTCGGGGACAATGTGTGTTACGTAGCCTCACAGCTGCTCCTCCCTCCCCCCGGGCCTATTCACTTGTGAGTGCTGTGCGCTTGCATCACTTGCACTCCTAAGGCACATCTTTGCCATGCATGTCTGCGCATGTCCGCAAGCCTGACAACAACACTGCAAAGTTGGCCGTTGAAGGTGGGCGGCCACCTGTGTGTAGGCCTTGGTAAGGTTAGGGCGGACACAGATGTAGAGTCCAGATCTGGCTGAACTCGCGCTGCGATTGGGGCTAGGCCTCTGGCTCATGCTGCGGCAATGAAGATACACACACAACAGTTGACATGTATGAGCCAAGACCCCGAGCGCTCCTTCATTTTCCATTCTGGCGAGCCCGCCTTCCGGGTGCATGCTACTGTCAGGTCAGGTCATGTCATGAAGGTAGCACGATCAAGCATGAAACGCTTTGCGTACGAGTGGCGGCTCTCATAGAGGGCTTGCCACTTACACATGTAACACATACTCTTGGCCATCAGCGCCTGGTACCCCACGCTGTAGGCAACACTCTGGCTGATGAGGCAGCCAGAAATGCAGTAGCCACTTGTTCAGTAGCAGCAGTCACAAGGTCTGTGACAGAAGTCGATACCGACACACTGGCAGCCGTGGCGGCTACCAGAGACAGGACGTAATACCCACAGGGATTTCCGTCCAGATATGAATACCAATTGTCCCCGGAACAAGTTCCGACAGTGACAATTCCTTCCGTTGGGGATCCGCTGATTCCCAACGAGGACCACAGACATGCGTTGATCACAGCTGCACATGAGGGCAAGGCTTCGGCGCACGCCGGTGTATCGGCAACGGTGTCCCTCTTGCAGCAACGTCCTGTTTCTGCCCCCGCATGGCATTGCTGATAGCTCTCTGTGGCCTTCTGTTCCCAATATGATAGCAAGCTTCAACAAATTAAGGAGGCTCAAAGCACTGTTATTCCAACATGAGGTTGCCTTGACCTTGGCCCGTGAAACATTCGAGCTACAGGTGGCTCGGACATCAAGTGAAATACAACCTCAATTAAATATCAATCGCCTCCCACATTTTGGGGAGTTGATACACCAATTATACAAGTATCTGACACAGAAGGCCTTGCACCTTTTTTTAAATTGTTGGGCTCAGGTCTTGTGTCCTCGTTTCGAAGGATATTTGGTGTGATTCTGGCTTTTATTCATTCCATTGTTTTCCAGCTCCTTTGGCTGGGTTGCCGTTGATCCTGTTGCTCGCTGGTGCTGTCCTGGTACTTGTATAACTACTTCGTAATGGCTGCCCTTCATGTGGTACTCCATCATCCGGTCCAGCTGGAGCTGTACCGTAGCCGATTGCAGGAATACCTTGGTTGCCTGCCTATGGCTGTTGTGGGTGCTGCCTACAATGTGACTCACAATGCCTACTACGGGTCAGGTCCTGAGGCGATTAAGGCTATTGTCCATCGTTATGTTCCTAGCAGACGGCTCCGGTCTGCAGATAAGAATCTGCTTATAGTACCGAGATTCAAGAAGGTTACATGGGGAGGTAGAGCCTTTTCCACTGCTGCTGCTAGACTGTGGAACTCCCTCCCGGAACAGCTCTCAAGTCAGGTGTCCCATTCTCTTTTCCGCAGGGCCATAAAGACCTGGCTTTTCTCACAGACCTCGGTATGAGCATGTCTCTTTGTCTGCACCCTTAGGTCCGCTTATAGCGCCTTGACGCCCTTGGGCTTAGTTCGCGCTCTACAAATTTTATATTCATTCATTCATTCATTCATTCATTCATTCATACGCATACTTTACATGCATTCATCCAGTTTTTTGGTGCCACAACTGTCCTTTCTTCTGGGCTTTGGATTTGTGCCTCTCAAACGCCATACGGCCTTGCCCTGATTACGACCGGTTGCTGTGGCCCCTATTGCGTCATGATCAATCATGTGCAACTGGGTACCCGCATGCTGATGGCGGCCGTGAATGGAGTGCTGGCACAATGGGACATCTGTGAAGAGGCGTTGCGCCTGCTGCACCACAGCTACATTGAGTACGATACAGGTTGTCCGACCATGCTTTTTGAAGCTATGGATTATGATGAGCACGTATGCTCCTTCGAGTTGTTGAATTGGGTGTTGTCCCTCCTTGTCTCTGAGGAGGGGGACCGTCTTTTGGAACACTTTGCCTTCCAAGGTTCAACGGATCTCATATGATTCCGTTGATTAATGTTCAACAAGACATTTTTGATTTTTCTACTTCTTGTATTTTACCACTAATCAACCTTGTTCTGATTATGATTTAATTGAACTTTGCCCCTGCTATGCTCAGTGCTTTGGCTCTGCTTGCGACTTGGACCTTTTTTTTCTATTCTTCTGCAACCTGGCCAGGGGAAGGGTCTCATGTGGCTTTAAGGGAGCCCGTTGGCATCTTTAGGTAGAATGGGTCCGGAGGCCATGATGCTGCTTTAGCACACGACACTACAAGCTTCTTCTAATGCAAGGATGTGTTCACTGGTCACATGGGAGCCGCTGGCTGCACTGGTTCCCTGCTTGTTCCTGAAGTTTTGTCTGTGCATCATGAGCAAGGTCAAACAACACTGTCCCCTGTGATTTTGATCTGGTCAGGCCCTGGCACGTTGGCAAAACATGTCCTGCAGCTGCTGTTTGTGAGACTCGCTCCTTTTTCTTGATGTTAGGAGAATGCATGTTACACGCAGACACACTTGAGGAGTGACTTTTCAAGAATGAGGAGCTGTATGGAGCTGTGATGTAGAGACACGATCTATGTCTTAGGGGTATGGGGTCAGCTTTATAGACCCAGGGATCTGCTCTGTTGTCATCTTGGTTTTCCCGTCCATGGGGAGGGAGTGTAGGTTTGATACTCCTGTCTCCAGGATCAATGTACAATGATTTCTCCTATTATTTGGTATGGACTTGCTACAATGCTGACAATGTTTGTATTATGCATTCTAATTTTTGTAGTGGCTCGTATGCTGCATTTCAGAGCACGTTAGTTGATATAAACATTTTGGACTGACTCAGTGGCTCTGTCAATCTATTGTTGTGGATGGGTACAAGAGTCTGAGCGATGGGGAATAACCTGTTGCCACGATCCCTGAGTGATTAGGGGAGTGTTGTGTTCTGGGTTGTCTAAACGACAGTTTCTCAATCTCTGTATGGGAGGGCAGGTGGGACACCATGGCTGGCCGGTCGTGGGCTCGTGGGTACTAAGGCTGTAGGAGGCGCAGCACCTATATCCCGTAGTCCCCCATTGCTGTGCATAGTTCTGTGTATGTGCAGACTCCCTACAACACTACATTGCAACATTGTCGATTGAGGGCGGGGTGACACCGACACCACAACAGAGACACATGCCATAGTTACTTTGGTGGCCATCCCGGAAGTGGACCACGCCCAGGGCCCCGGGCTGTTGGTTCACACTCCTGCGCTGGACTGGCGTATGC
Source organism: Calotriton arnoldi (assembly GCA_963921515.1). Lineage (NCBI taxonomy): Eukaryota > Metazoa > Chordata > Amphibia > Caudata > Salamandridae > Calotriton > Calotriton arnoldi. Next base: position 807,200 of record CAWUFW010008874.1, on the reverse strand, counting down.
TGGACCAGCCCACTACTCTTACGCTTGCAGGGGTGGCGACATGGCTACATGTCCAAGGTCTTCCCCACTGCCAGAGGTGACATGGTTGCGTCCACTGTCCACATCACTACAGGCACCAGCAGTATATGTCCACATGGACATGTCTGTGCTCTGCATACTCAAGACTGTCCGGCACATCACCACCACACTTGGCATTGTGTACATTCTCATTCATGGGTCCATTGCCTCCTTCGCACATTCTCGGTTCCCACCTCTCCCTACCTTCTGCAGTCGTGTGGCAGAGGGACTATGCCTTTGTGGATGGTTTGTCTACATGTCTGGCCCCTGTTGCCACAGTTACTTGTGTTGTCGTGTCTGGTAGGTGGGCATGTTGTATGTGATTTAGTTACGTGTGCATTCCCACAGTTGTGAGTTGTATGATTGTGGAGTTGAGGTGTGTGGTGTGTTCCGTTGGTGCTTGCCAACGGGCAGTGCATTTCCATAGGTGCCATCCTGGAAGCGCTGGTTAATGATGGACTGTCGGAGGATGTGGGAGTCATGCACACTGCCTGGGAAGTTGGCGACGGCATTGGTGAACAGTCCCGGGAGGTCCACTTTTGCCTGCACATTGATGGGATGCGTGTGGTTTCTGTAGCGGTAATTGTGTGCAGTGTCGGCAGGGGGCACGAGTAGGACATGTGTGCAGTGAATTGCCCCCAACAGGTGCAGGGAGCCAGCTATGGCATAGATGCCTTGCTTGGTCTCCAGCTGTTCCTGCGCAGTGTGGGGGTGGTGAAGGTGGTGGGGTAACAAGCTGATGATGGCATCCAAGACAGGTGTGAGGAACTTTGATAGGGCTGGCTGTGAGACTCCTCTGACTCTGGCAATTGTTGGTTGGGAGGTACCAGGGGCCAACAGGTGCAGCACAGCCAGCAGCTCTGTCTGCGGAGGGATGTTGGTTGTCCGCTGTGTTGGTGCCGTCAGCCTGTGGGCAATGTGGCTCAGGATGCGGTGGATGGTTGTCCTTTTGGGCCTGTGGTGGGCAATGGCATCCTCTGGCATTGAGTCTCTGGGGCTGGTGCGTTTTCCGAAGGTCCGCTGTCTTGTTCTGCGCTGCCTCGGTGGCAGTCCGGGGGGGGGTGGTCCTGGGGGTGGGGCGGTCCTGGGGGTGGTGGCGGTGGGTGTTGTGGCCCTCTTGGGCCTCCAGGCTGCATGATTAGTAGCTCCATGGCATCTGTTGGTCTTCAGATGTGGCTCTGGGCTGGGCTCCCTTTGTGCTGCAGGTTATCGTCCTACTTAAGACTAGGCAAAAGCAGGTCTTAAGTCCCTGCCGCTAACGTGCCTTATTGCCTGTTTTTGGTCCGCATCGCCGTTCTGGCTGGTCATTGGCAATATCGCGAAGTGGTCTTATTGTGGGTTTTTGCACGGGAACGCCTACTCTGCATATGATTAGCGTTAGTTGTCGCTGTCAGCCTTGGCGATGTTTTTGGCAGCAGCTATCGCAGGTTAACTGACGATGTGGGCTGTTAGCGCAGGCTTGTGAATGGGGCCATGGGTCTATCGCAACTTTCGTGGCTGTTAAGTGCCGCTAATTCAGCGATGGGTCCTTGAGAATATGCCCCAATAATTCTTATTTGTTTCTATGAAATATAGAACAATTAAAGACATTTTAATTCTAAAATAAAATACACTTTGATATACAAACTAACCTTAGTTTCACTTCTTAAAAGTGCATACATTTGCTTCTTAAAAGTGCAATCTTCTGATGTTAAAACTTTAGCCCAGTCTCTAACAATGATCCCCTAGTGCTCTTGTTTAAGGGGTAAACTATTTAACAAGTGCCCAAATATGGCAGACGTCGTGTTTAACCATCTCCCTCCTGTCGGAATACTGCAGAACATGCCTCTGGAGCGGACATTCAAAACTCAATTTTGGGATTTATATCTCGTGGGGCATGAATATCGCTTACTTTATACTCTCATGCACCTAACTATGCAACCATTACATCCTTTCCATATAGATGCCCAGTCAAACACAATTCAACATCTTTCCCTCTACTTGCAGGTCTTTAGAATTCATCTATCACAATCCTCCCTACAAATGGGTTTCTGATACATATAGCCAGAGAAATCGAAGTGATTCTCCTCTTAGGTGGTAAATTCACAATAATTCAATTAGTACCCCAAACCTGGTCATTCTTAAGCCATCAATTGCATAGCTTTACATGCAGCTTAAACATAAAAGGCCACTGCATGAAAAATGTGTTCCAGATTGGATGGAAGGCACAAGGTCATTGCAGCTTTTTGTCTTATGCTGCATGGCGAGGTATAGCATCTTTGCAGTTAAAGGGAATGAACATAACAACATAAAGTGTAGACGCATTTTGTTGCCTCCTTGTGCACATTTACAAATAGTGGACCCATTCTTGTTCGTCCGGTTCTTCATATAGGTCAGTACCGGGAGCGAGCCTCTCCTAAATTTGATATATAATGCTCTTTTTATTTCAGCAAATAGCTAATCCAGGTAGTTCTCATACTCGGAAAAACATTTATTCACTTAAACATTGTGAAGAGCTCAACTCCCCCACCCCGAGTGTCAAGCCTTTGCATCCTGAACTTGTCCATGATTGTTTTCATGCTTATGGGTGTCATGGTCTCTAGATTGGTCCCGTACTTATCTAAATCTCAGGAGGTTAAAGTTCTGGCTCTTTGGTCAACCCAAGGCACATTCGGTAAATTACTGCTTTGCCAAATTTGCCAAATTTCACAGGAAGATTTGCGGTAAATTTCAAGATTTGGTTTAGTCCATATTGGGTGCCAGTACAGAATAGATTTAAGTGCATTGGAGGCTTTGATGTTGTTCATGCCCAATATCTGGATTAAGGTGCCATTGGGTTTTCCAGACCAAGGTGCAATAAGAGTCGCAGAAATTAATTTTCCGATGTTGTTCGGCCGGAAGCCTAGTTCAATCAGCAAACCGCAGCCTAATACAGGCCAGCCGACAGTGCTTTGGCTCTGTAAGCCTGCAGGGCTGGTTTAATTAACCTTCACCCAGTTTTACCAGTGAATCACAGGAATGGGTTGTCATGCTGAGACAGGCTAGCTTCACTTTTGGCCTTCTACCTTTTCCAGTAGAAATTAGCTGCAAACTTTACTCCCAAATAGTAGTAGAAGTCAACGCAGATCCAGTGACTGCCATAGACATTGAATATATTCCTCCGGCCACTCCTTAGCTTTGGCTTGACATCATATCCTTGGCTTTGTTAATGCTTATCCTGAAGTGATTCTCTCTGCAATAGCTTTCAAAGCCAGGAAGTAACTTGTGCATGAAGAGCTCTATGCAAGCCAGCAACATGGCATCATCGGCAAATAGGAGGATTGGTGTCTCTTTGCTCTCTGAGAGATGGAACATCGGGATTTAAAGATTGTCATCTCTCCATGGCAGAGAGATTATTCCTGACTTCAAAGCAGCCTCAAGCTTTTTTTGTACTTTTATGTCATTCTTCAGGTAAGTGAAAGAGAGTTTGTAATAAGGTTGCAATAGAAACTCCTGATGGTCGAAAGAATGATTGAATGAAACAGAAACTTCACGGGGCATATTCATAAGGAAGTGGCGAAGTGAGGCGTTAGCCGTCATGGCTTAACCCCTCACTTCGCCACTTCAGAAACGCAAGGCTGCACCATATTCACAAGGATATGGTGCAGCCTTGCATTTCCCCCTGCGATGGCGCTAAGTGTAACAGCTTAGCACCAACGCAGGCACCCTTGCACCATGGTGCAAGGGTGTCTGCGTGCAAGGAAAGCTTGTGTATGTACAGGAAGGTCCCCCTTCCTGCACATAAACAATCTTGAAATGCCGTTTTGTGACTTCTATGTGTGCAGCTTAATGCAGCACACACAGAAGTTGCAAAACGACATTTTCAAAAAATGATTGTTTATGTGAAGGGGGACCTTCCTGTACATACACAATCATTGGCCTTTTGCTGTTTTCATGTGTGCTGCACAACGCAGCACACATGAAAACAGCAAAAACGAGGAGAAATTAAACATTTCTCCTCGCTTTGCCAGGTTAAGACCAGGTTTTCCCTGGTCTTAATTCTGACGCTGCCTCCTATTTACGCTGCTCTTGTGAATAGGAGGCAATGTGAATAGAAGCAATGGGTGTTGCGGTGGAACGCCCACAGCAACACCCATTGCCCTCCCCTTTCACGCTAAGTATAGCGTGAAAGGGGGCCTTATTCTTAAGTGGCTTAACGCTGCCTTGTGAATAAGGTGAAGCCCCTATCGCCACAGGAACGTCGAAAAAAGTGACGTTCCTGTGGCGACAGGGGCTTGTGAATATGCCCCCACGTGTTTGTTACATTTCAAGAATCGGGGTAATTTTGGTTTGATACAAGTGTTTGGTTATGGTGTATTTTCTATAAGTGATTTAAGAAAAACCCAGCTTTATTAATGTTTGGGGTCAGGGCCGGACTGGCCATAGCGGGCACCGGGCGTTTCCCCGGTAGGCCGCTAGGGTGGGGGCCGGTTTTGGGCCCCTGGGAGGCCGGTTTTGTTACCGGGGGTCGGCAATATTGGCCCCCTGTAACAAAATCGGCCGAAACAGGCCCTCGCAAACTGCTCGGTTGCACTCCCCCTCACCCCAGGGGGGGGGGGCGTCTGAGCAGTTTGCCAGGGCCGGTTTCTGTTCCCAGTCCGGCCCTGTTTGGGGGGATTAAAGACAGAAAAACCATGAGCATTGGCGAGAGGATGCGTTTATTTTATTTTATTCTGCTGGCTAGAAAAATTATGTCATTCCATTTACTAAAGCAGGAAATTCACATATATAATGTGGGATTGGAAGAGGATAGGGGGTTACAGAGTTCACCAGAGCTGATCCCTACAGGTTAGGATGAGGAGTAGCTTATTGGAATTATTACTAAACGTTTGAGCCATACACTACTTTTTTGTAAAACATCTTTGCTATTACATGTTCCATGAGGGAAGGTCCAATGCTAATCTCAGTCAAACATCCTCAGGAATAAAAGTAAATATGTGTGTACGCGACAATGACTATCTTCTGTTGAGTGTAATGATGCCTGGCACAAAAAAAGAAAAGAAGCATTTGCAAAGACAATATATTTGACGTTTCTATGGTGAATGACAAGGAGGAAGCTGGACACAAAGATGTTGGTAATGGTGCTGTCTGCTTCACTGCTCCGGTAAAGGAAACCTGTGTCCCAAGAATAACAGAGAACAAAGAACTAATATACACTAAATGAAGTGACAAAACGCTTTTGCAAAGAACAACAAAAGTAATCTTGGCACCAAATATGATACTGGAGTAGCGTTTAAAAGTATCGAGAAATAATGTTAAATAATGTGCAAAGCTAATGAGCTTAAAACAAGAATTTAATGCAAAATTGCACTAGGTAGTCATACTTAAACATGCTAGGCCCAATACACTGAAACACTGCAATTTTAAAGTTAACAGAGCTAAGAAATTTTAAATGCAGGATTTAACCTTGATCTTAAACTTTTAAACAGACTTGATTTTCCAATGAATGGTTGCTGTGTAAAATGTTTTTCTTTTCTTTTATACAGACGTTTCAACTTCCAAAAAGAACAATGTTTGCTAATTAATAAAATTGTTATTTAGAAGGTTAGGAATGAAGTTTCACATCTGGGAATGTAGACTTGAATGGGAGAAAGAATCATGAGAAACTTAGAAATAGTTGCAGTTTTTAGAAGCGAGAGGAAGCTACATGAAGATTGAAACAATATTTTGTCTGTCTATAATAGTGTGTATTCCTAGATTAGGTCACACTTCATCCACCCGTTTTTCTTATCCCTTCACACCTTGTTCTACACTGCTCTGAGACTCTACTGAGTTTCTTGAATATCTCTTTATGAGAAGTTCTGCTTTGCTTGATTATTGATTTATTGAGCTGACTTGTAATGCTGAAGCTTTATGCTTGATTTCTCTTAATATTAGAACTCTTTATGGGTCTCTGAGACTGACATCTTTTCCTTCTCATTCTTAGAGTAGGGGTTTTCTTTCCTTATGGAACACACTTGATTTACTTTATTCCGATTTATTGATTACTTATTGATTATTGACTTACTAAAAATGTGAGTAATAAAACCTTTTAACTCATATAGCAAACTCTCTTTAAAGCCTGAGATAGATACAAATTGTGATAATTTAATGTGATGTATAGCTCCTAATCTTCTCTAAAACAAAGACAAAGATCCATCAACCTGAGTAGAAAAATAAGAATAGTGGGAATCAGCTGATGATAGAAAACTGAGACTCTGAAACCATCCCCACTCTAGCAGTAACAACCATAGCCGTCATCATCAAATATTGCTTTATTTGGTTGTAAGAAAACTGTAAGAGCACATAAAAACTAGGCGCGCATGTAGTAAGTGTAGCCGCGCTACGCGGAACTCCACGAAGTGGAAAAAAACCTCTGCCGTGCTACACAGAGTTCCGCAAGAAGGGAGAGTTCTCCATTCATGTGACATTTACTTATATGTCAACGCCAACTGCGTTATCGCGCAGACATCTCATGCGAACTGTATCACATGGTTTACATGGGCGTGGCCATCTTGTTTTCAGTTTGTTCATGGTGCTGGGGCCTACTTTTTCAATCCTTTCTGAATCGGTCTAATCCTTCTCTTCTAAAACTTTTTTTTGCCACAATTTTATTTGTTATCTTACCTTTTGTCTTTGTGTGTGTGTTTTTTATGTTTTTAATTTTTTTTGTGTTTTTGCGTGTATTTTGTACTTTTAAATATTTTCCCTTTACTTCATTTTTTAACCTTCCTTCCTTCTTTTTCCTGTTTTTTGTTTTTGTTTCTCCCCCCCCAGCAACATGGCAGGGCGCCAAAAGTATTGTGAGAAGCACCAGGAAGGGGTGCAACCCAGTGCCCTATTTTTAGAGGTGGCAGCACTGGTATTTTATGTCCAGCGCAACCACCCCTCCACTCTGGCAGCAGACGGCAGGCCTGGTAGTGGTTATGCACTCCGGTAGCATTAGAAGCAGTGGGAGAGGGTGCGCTGGGCTTTGCGCCACTGCTCTTGGGTCCAGTGCACCCTGCAACAGCTAACACACCGGTGGTCCGACATCCTGGACCGAGACCAGGACCTGCTGGACCTGCTAGGTGTTGAGGTCACGGGGCTCGGTGAGTAATTATTATTAATGTTATTACTTGTGTTCTGTGCTAATATTTTTTCTCTAATAGCAAGCATGCGGCCCACATGCAGGTAAGTTAAATTTACAAATATTGTGTGATTGTTATTCTAGACAGGTGCTTGGCGTTACCTAATCATACTTGTTGGCGCTAGCTTGGGCTGAAAAATTTAAGAAATAATGCAGAGACTCCTTTGTTCTGTCACTAAGATAGTGGTAGTAATTGTTAGTGAGTTGGCGTGTCCTCCCACTTCTTAGAGCCTTTATTTTTTTGTAGCTCGTACAGTGTCAAGCAATTTCCCAGTAATGTGTATGCATGTGACCATCTATGCATTGAAAAATGCGGACTTAGTGAATTGGCCCATCAAAGAGGGTTGAATGATTGCAAATGAAATGAGAAGCAAACATAATTAGTTGCAATTTATTAGTAATTCTAAAATCTAGTTTAGTAAATTTGGAATAGGGATAGGTAGGTTTATGAAATTTGGATTAGGATGGTCCGTGATACTACTAGTCGATCTGATTTAGAAAAGTTCAATGTTATTGTGATTGCCTTTTCCTGCCCAAAAATATTTTTCAAGAGATTATTTATTTACCACCAATCCTTTTTTATTTCTTTGCCTTTATGTCCCACATCAGCATACAGGGCAAGAAAAGGGGCTGATGAGGTGGGTGAGGGAGCTGCCTCCCAAAGTTCCATGGCTGATGGCTCTGCTGGTCCAAGTAAGTCCTCCTGTTGATAACATTAATATTTATTTCCCTAACTCTTACTGCTCCTTATTTTTAATTATTTCTGCCCGTCTCTTAATTTTTTTTTCAAAATCCTCTTCAATCTATCTGCTTCTAAATTCATGTTATCCCTGCATTATCCTATATACTTATTTTCTGTATTTCAAGTTTCTGTACTTTACTTCAAACTGTCTCTATAATAGTTTATGTGCAGCTTCCTTTATTCTGCTTTGTCAATCCGGTTCTCCCTTTATATATCTTGTGGACTGCCTAGTGATGGTACAGTAAGAATCAGAGAACCAGTTGGTCACGTACTACTACTCTGCTGTGAAGATTGCATGCCCAAGTAAGGTATTCTATGCATATTTGTTGAGATGAGAAGGCTTTCTTTTACTTGCTCATGCTCAATCAGTAAAACGAGAGAGTGACCATGGTCATGTTGGACACACCAATGTTGTGTATGTATTATTTATTATAGTATATCAGCAGTTGATGACCGTGTACCATGGCTGGAAGGAAGTATGAGGAGGACGGCCCCATTGCATTTGCCAACCAAGACCATACGTCCAGTTGTCCACCCTTTTATTTCTTTTCAAAAACTTAGATTCATCAATAGCTCTGCTACTCCATTACAAAACGTTATTGCTTGTCTTGACTACCTGGCTTTTCAAAAATTGCCACAAACAAAATGCCCAACCTAATATTTTTGATAGAAGATACTGTAACCAAATTATAGTGATGAATTGTAGTTGTATTTTGCTATAACAAAATTAATAGGGGGAGGCATATCTGGCATCTAAAAAATGTGTATTGTTTTTTTCTAGCCTCACCAACCGGGGCCAGCATTGACAGCACTAGCCAAGCAGATGTGGCAGCCTTCCAAGGGGGTGAGCCAGCAGCAGTCGTGGGCGGTGGTAAGGCATATTGCTTGTTTATTGACAATTAATATTATACTCTGTACAGCGCTGGGATGCCTCCGGGTAGCTATGCGCTCTAGAAATGTTACCTCATTCATTCATACTCACTGTAAGGGTGTACTGTTGACTTGTGAACACCCCTCTTTATCAGATACAGCAGGAGTTGAGTATTTATTGGCCTCTTCTATCTGCAAATCAGCAGACAAAGTTTCATAATGAACTTTAACTATGATGGGTTGATGGAAAAGGGAAAGAAGGATGGAAGGAGAAAGGATGGGTGAAATGTAATATGAGTGAAAGAGTAGGATGTGTGTATGAAAGGATGCATATAGGTGGGTGATAAGATGCATTGGTGGGTGAAGGATGGATGAAAGGGTAATACGGGTGAAAGGATGCCTGTCAGGCTGGGTGAAAGGTATGGGTGAAAGAATGCCTCCCTGGGTGGGTGAAAGGATACCTTCCAGGGTGGGTGAAAGGGTATAGTGAAAGAATGCCTGCCTGGGTGGGTGAAAGGAATCCTTAGATGAGTTTGATGAGAAAGAATGTATGGGTGGGTAAAAGTATGTTGGTGAAAGGTTTGTTGAGACTAAGAGCCATGTTTGGATGGATGGATATATGGATGGATGGTTTTCAATGGGGAAGACTGGATCTTGCCCGAATGAAATTAACAATTGGGTGTCCTCTGCATAGGATATTATTTCGAAACTACATACCTTAACAATCTTTACAAGTAGGGCCAGGTAAATATTGAAGATGGTAGGACTCGGGGAAGAACCCTGAGGATCCCACTTATCAGTAGTCACTGTTCTACATTTGAAGGGGTGGATTGCGATCACTTGTGTTCTGGCAGAATGTAAGTCCTTAAGGACTTATATGCCTATCTCATACATTCCATATATGCCTATCTCATACAGTCTCTGAATGACAATGAGTAATGAGCTGAAAGTGAGAATACAAAGCAATGCTGTGCACATGAGAGAGTACTACAAAAGTGACAAATTCAAGAAAATAAAAAGGCCGTTAGCTGTTATGACTGTTATCTGAAGAACTTCTCCAAAGAAGCTAAATAGGAAAAAAGTACTGCAACACACACAAGTTAAAGCAAACTAAAATGTGATTTTGTTATTCACGAAAAGACACATTGTCACAGTAGTCTCTGGCAATGAAGTCAACTACCATGTGTGAGATGTGTTCCTTGGGGAAAAAGCATAATACCCTAGATTACAGTGAAGGCAGCTACTGGCTAATTTGGGCTGACTGTTTATGCTTTACGCTGAAGCAGGCCAAAGAAAATTGTGAATGATAATGGCTGAAGTGGTCTGACCCATTGTCCCATACCAAAATGTAAAGTATGCCCTGTGGTGTGGGGGTCAACTCATATGCCAGAGAGCTGACACCCTCCAAAAAACACTTTTCTGGTGACCTAGTGAGATTCCTGCTCAGTGATCATGGTCATTAAGTAGATAAGGCAAGGAAATCCTCAATCATTCCTTTCATTGGACTCTGAGCCACACTAGAAGTTGCAATTCTCTGCCTGTACCATTTCTCTCAAGGTTACCATAAAGCTCAAGATCAGCTTGGTCAGTGATATTTTAATAACTTTGACCTTCATAAAATGTTATATGTAGTAGTCACTTACTATGGCCCAGTGAAAGACGTTCCTCTGTCACCTTATGGTTTACTTACTATAGTCATCTCTGCCAGGTAAATTAATTGTTGATGTGACTTCAATTTTGTGTATTCAACAACAGTAGACTCTTTCAATCACACACACCATCAAAAGAAGCCTGTAATGGCTAAAGATTTCAAAAGGTTTTAAGTGAGAACTATTCATGGTTGACTCATGGTAAGGTCAAAATCTGCATACTAAAAATGCATCTGTATCTAAGGTAGCTCTGATATCACTTCCAGATAGCATTTTTAGTTGTTTTTAAAACAATGCTTAAGATGGCACTGAGACATATGGCAAACTATTTTTAGACCATTCATCTGTCTAGTAAGTGGGTAATGTCTCAGACGTTTTAGGTGGAACTTTAATAAATGCCTGCAGAGTCATCATAGGGATTTTAGGGTCCCCAGGGTGAGACATACTTTGAAGTTTGTTACCCAGAAATATGCCAACACTATTGTATTGTATTGTAAGATCTCTATAGTTCTTAGTATATGTTGGAACTTTTGCCTAATTGAATAGAACCCTACATAGAACCTCAGAATTGTCGTCAACAGCCAACTGGACATGACCACACAACTCAACGCTGTCACTGCATCCAGCTTCTACACCCTGAAGATGCTGAGAAAGATCTTCAAATGGCTCCCAATTAACACCAGTAAAACCATCACTCATGCTCAAGTCACATGCAAGTTGGTCCACAGAAACACCATACATGCCATGATCACCAAGCAACTCACCAGAAAACTACAAACCATCCAGAACTCAGTAGTCAGACTCATTTACAACCTTCCACATGGAACTCACATCACAACGCACCTCAGTAATCTCCACTGGCTCCCAATTCAAAAATGTGCTAATTTCAAACTCCTCATACACACATTCAAGGTACTACTCCACTTAGATTCCACCTACCTGAACAGTCGCATCTCCTTCCTCCAATCACCCATTCACTTCTGCTCTGCAATACTTCTACTAGCATATATCACAGTCATACACAGAACCAGAGAACGGACATTCTCTTGCATCACTCTGAAAGCATGACATGACGTCCCATTCCCCATCAGATCCTCCTCCTTCTTCAATGCCACAAGAAGCTGAAGACCTGACTTTTCACCTAACCAGCCTAGTCTAAGCAGGGCTTGGCACACATACCTGCTCAGCGCCAGGATACCCTCGAAGGTGATAGTGTGTTTTACAAATAAACATAACATAACACAGTGTAGGATGTGTTTGGAAGGGTGTTGTCTTTGCTTTGATCCTATTTAGGAAGTGTTTCCAGGTAGTACATGGTGATCACCGAGGTTTGTTTATTCTGTCATGGGACACAGCTCTTACCAGTGTGATTGATGAAGAAGTGTGAGAGAAAGGCACAACATTTTTAGTGTTTAGTAAGCTGATGGGTGTGATCAGCTATGCATGCCCATCCATGGTATTTCATATGAGTGCAATCCATTAAGCTGGTTACCTCACAGGTTGTCAATTCTGAGATGTTTGTTTGTAGGATATTGAGTAAGTATCAGTTGGAGGGTGAGGAGGTCAGGAGATCTGCTGGGATGGACTTCATTACAATCATGTGTTGTATGATTGCCATTGTGAGACAAGAAATGGTCATAGTATGGAGTTAGGTAAATTTTTTTATTGCTTATAATTTTAACCCCTTAACTGCTGGGCCTTTTCCCCCCCAGTGCTGAGCCCTTTTTTGGCTATTTGTAGTAGTTCGCGATTAGGCCTCTGTAACTTTTTGACCACATAAGGTATCCACGTCAAATTTGCGTCCTTTTCTTCCAACATCATGGGGATTCTAAAGGTACCCAGGGTTTGTGGATTCCCCTGGAGGGGTCCCAGATTTTAACCAAAATACAGCTAAATTTTGGTTTTTTGGGGAAAAATGGGAAAAAAGTCCCGCATATGAAAGCGTCTGGGTTTTTCCCTGCAAATGGTATCAAAAAAGGGTTTGTGGGGCTGAAATCTGCATTTTCCCAGATTTTAGGGAATGACAGACTTTTGTCAGAAAACCAAAAAATGTTACACAGTTTTGGCATTTTTCTGGGACATAGCCTTTTTTTGCTATTTTTTGTGCTTTCAACCTCCTTCCAGTTAATGGTAGAAATGGGTATGAAAGCAATAATGGATCCTAGAAATCTATACATTTTAGAAAAGTAGACAAAATGCTAAATTCAGCAAGGGGTAATTTGTGTAAATCCATCAAGGTTTCTTTATAGAAACTAACAGTTAAATATAGGAAAAATGGAAAATTAGTTGAAAAAAACAGCCTTTTGTGTCAACGTTTTCACCTGTAACTTCTTCTAATTATGACTGCTCTTTGAAATCAATATACCGTTACATCCACTGGACCTTACTGATTGTGGGGATATATAGGACTTGTAGGTTCACCAAGAACCCGACAAACCCAGAGCCAAAAACTGAGCAGCGTCTTGCAATGGTTTTTCATTATGTACCGGGTATATAGCAATTATTCTGGGAAAATGTATACATGGAATATTCGGTATGAAAGAGTCCTATGCATTTCTGAAATGGGAACACAATATAGAGTTTAGAAACAGTAGATATTTGCACATTTCTGAAATTGGTAATACTCATACTAGCATGAGAATTATAGGTCATTTTTAAAAATAACTTCTTTTTACACATTGTCTTTCTTTTGGAAGGCAGAAATGCATCGAAAGTCAATAGGTAATAACAGTTGCTTTACAAATATGAATTACCGTAAGTGTCCCGATAAAAATGGTACCTCACTTGTGTGGGTAGGCATAGTGCCCACGACAGGAAACGGCTCAAAACGCAACGTGAACACACCACATTTTCACAATGAAAAATTACCCTTTTTTTGCAAAGTGCCTAGCTGTAGTTTTTGAACCCTTGCTCTGCCGGCACCCAGGGAAACCTAGCAAACCTATACATTTTTGAAAACTAGACACCCAGGGGAATCCAGTATGGGGTGACTTGACTGGCTTTCACCAGGTTCTGTTACCCAGAATCCCTTGCAAACCTAAAACATTGTAAAAAAAACCACATTTTCCTCACATTTCTGTGGTGGAAAGTTCTGGAATCTACATGGATCCACAAATGTCTACCCACCCCGCGTTCCCCAAAGTCTTCCGAGTAAAATGGTACCTCATTTGTGTGGGTAGGCCTAGTGCCCACGACAGGAAACTGCACAAAACGCAACGTGGACACACGCCAATTTCACAGTGAAAAATGACCCTTTTTTGGCAAAGTACCTAGCTGTAGTTTTTGAACCCTAGCTCTGCCGGCATCTAGGGAAACCTAGCAAACCTATACGTTTTTGAAAACTAGACACCCAGGGGAATCCAGGATGGGGTGACTTGACTGGCTCCCACCAGGTTCTGTTACCCAGAATCCCTTGCAAACCTAACAAATTGTCAAAAAAACACATTTTCCTCACATTTCTGTGGTGGAAAGGTCTGTAATCTGCGCGGATCCACAAACTTCTACCCACCCCACGTTCCCCAAAGTCTTCCGAGAAAAATGGTACCTCACTTGTGTGGGTAGGCCTAGTGCCCGCGACAGGAAACGGTGCAAAACGCAACGTGGACACACCACAATTTCACAGTGAAAAACGCCCCTTTTTTGGCAAAGTGCCTAGCTGTAGTTTTTGAATCCTAGCTCTGCCTGCATCTAGGGAAACCTAGCAAACCTATACATTTTTGAAAACTAGACAACCAGGGGAATCTAGGATGGGGTGACTTTACTGCCTCTCACCAGGTTCTGTTACCCAGAATCCCTTGCAAACCTAAAGAATTGTCAAAAAAACCACATTTTCCTCACATTTCTGTGGTGGAAAGTCCTGGAATCTGCGTGGATCCACAAATTTCTACGCACCCCGCGTTTCCCAAAGTCTTCCGAGAAAAATGGTACCTCACTTGTGTGGGTAGGCCTAGAGCCCGCGACAGGAAATCGCGCAAAACGCAACGTGGACACACCCCAATTTCACAGTAAAAAATGACCCTTTTTTGGCAAAGTGCCTAGCTGTAGTTTTTGAATCCTAGCTCTGCCTGCATCTAGGGAAACCTAGCAAACCTATATATTTTTGAAAACTAGACACCCAGGGGAATCCAGGATGGGGTGACTCTACTGCCTCTCACCAGGTTCTGTTACCCAGAATCCCTTGCAAACCTAAAAAATTGTCAAAAAAAACACATTTTCCTCACATTTTTGTGGTGGAAAGTCCTGGAATCTGCGTGGATCCACAAATTTCTACCCACCCCGCGTTCCCCAAAGTCTTCCGAGAAAAATGGTACCTCACTTGTGTGGGTAGGCCTAGAGCCCGCGACAGGAAATCGCGCAAAACGCAACGTGGACACACCTCAATTTCACTGTGAAAAATGTCCCTTATTTGGCAAAGTGCCTAGCTGTAGTTTTTGAACCCTAGCTCTGCCAGAACCTAGGGAAACCTAGCAAACCTATACATTTTTGAAAACTAGACACCCAGGGGAATCCAGGATGGGGTGACTTGACTGCCTCTCACCAGGTTCTGTTACCCAGAATCCCTTGCAAACCTAAAATATTGTCCAAAAACCAAATTTTCCTCACATTTCTGTGGTGGAAAGTTCTGGAATCTGCGTGGATCCACAAAATTCCACCCACCCCGCGTTCCCCAAAGTCTTCCGATAAAAATGGTACCTCACTTGTGTGGGAGGCCCAAGTACCCGCGACAGGAAACAGCCCAAAACGCAACGTGGACACACCACATTTTCGCAGTGAAAACGGACCCTTTTTCAACAAAGTGCCTAGCTGTAGTTTTTGAACCCTAGCTCTGCCGGCACCTAGGGAAACCTTTCAAACCTATACATTTTTGAAAAGTAGACACCCAGGGAATCCAGGATGGGGTGACTTGACTGGCTCTCACCAGGTTCTGTTACCCAGAATCCCTTGCAAACTTAAAAAATTGTCCAAAAAACACATTTTCCTCACATTTCTGTGGTGGAAAGTTCTGGAATCTGCGTGGATCCACAAATTTCCACCCACCCCGCGTTCCCCAAAGTCTTCCGATAAAAATGGTACCTCACTTGTGTGGGAGGCCCAAGTACCCGCGACAGGAAATGGCCCAAAACGCAACGTGGACACACCACATTTTCACAGTGAAAACGGACCCTTTTTCAACAAAGTGCCTAGCTGTAGATTTTGAACCATAGCTCTGCCGGCACCTAGGGAAACCTAGGAAACCTATACATTTTTGAAAACTAGACACCCAGGGGACTCCAGGATGGGGTGACTTGGCTTGCTCTCACCAGGTTTTGCTACCCAGAATCCCTTGCAAACCTAAAATATTGTAAAAAAACCACATTTTCCTCACATTTCTGTGGTGGAAAGTTCTGGAATCTGCGTGGATCCACAAAATTCCACACACCCCGCGTTCCCCAAAGTCTTCCGAGAAAAATGGTACCTCACTTGTGTGGGAGGCCTAAGTACCCGCGACAGGAAACGGCCCAAAACGCAACGTGGACACACCACATTTTCGCACTGAAAACGGACCCTTTTTCAACAAAGTGCCTAGCTATAGATTTTGAACCCTAGCTCTGCCGGCACCTAGGGAAACCTAGGAAACCTATACATTTTTGAAAACTAGGCACCCAGGGGACTCCAGGATGGGGTGACTTGGCTGGCTCTCACCAGGTTCTGCTACCCAGAATCCCTTCCAAACCTAAAATATTGTAAAAAAACACATTTTCCTCACATTTCTGTGGTGGAAAGTTCTGGAATCTGCGTGGATCCACAAAATTCCACCCACCCCGCGTTCCCCAAAGTCTTCCGATAAAAATGGTGCCTCACTCGTGTGGGAGGCCCAAGTACCAGCGACAGGCTAGGGCCCAAAACGTATTGAGGTGACATTAAAATTGCCTATCACAAAACAACCTGGTTTTGCAAGGGGTCACCTCGGTTTTGGCCCGTGCTCGGCGGCCAGCTAGGAAACCTATCAAACCCACACATTTCTGAAAACTAGACACCCGGGTGGTTCCAGGGAGGTATGGCTTGCGTGGATCCCCAACGTTTTCTTACCCAGAATCCCCTGCAAACCTCAAATTTAGCTGAAAAAAATCACTTTTCCACACATTTTTGTGTGGGAAAGTTGTGGCATCGCCAGGCAGACACGCATTTCCTACCACCCAGTGTTCCCCAAGGTCTTCCGATAAAATGGTGCCTCACTCATCTGGGAGGCCCAAGTACCTGCGACAGGCTAGGGCCCAATACGTATTGAGGTGACATTAAAATTGCCTATCACAAAACAACCTGGTTTTGCAAGGGGTCACCTCCGGTTTTGGCCCTGTGCTCGGCGGCCAGCTAGGGAAACCTATCAAACCCACACATTTCTGAAAACTAGACACCCGGGGGTTCCAGGGAGGTATGGCTTGCGTGGATCCCCCAACGTTTTCTACCCAGAATCCCTGCAAACCTCAAATTTAGCTGAAAAAATCACTTTTTCCACACATTTTTGTGTGGGAAAGTTGTAGCATCGCCGGGCAGACACGCATTTCCTACCACCCAGTGTTCCCCAAGGTCTCCCGATAAAAATGGTGCCTCACTCGTGTGGGAGGCCCAAGTACCCGCGACAGGCTAGGGCCCAAAACGTATTGAGGTGACATTAAAATTGCCTATCACAAAACAACCTGGTTTTGCAAGGGGGTCACCTCGGTTTTGGCCCGTGCTCGGCGGCCAGCTAGAAACCTATCAAACCCACACATTTCTGAAAACTAGACACCCGGGTGGTTCCAGGGAGGTATGGCTTGCGTGGATCCCCCAACGTTTTCTTACCCAGAATCCCTGCAAACCTCAAATTTAGCTGAAAAAATCACTTTTCCACACATCTTTGTGTGGGAAAGTTGTGGCATCGCCGGGCAGACACGCATTTCCTACCACCCAGTGTTCCCCAAGGTCTTCCAATAAAAATGGTGCCTCACTCGTGTGGGAGGCCCAAGTACCAGCGACAGGCTAGGGCCCAAAACGTATTGAGGTGACATTAAAATTGCCTATCACAAAACAACCTGGTTTTGCAAGGGGTCACCTCCGGTTTTGGCCCTGTGCTCGGCGGCCAGCTAGGAAACCTATCAAACCCACAGATTTCTGAAAACTAGACACCCGGGTGGTTCCAGGGAGGTATGGCTTGGGTGGATCCCCAACGTTTTCTTACCCAGAATCCCTGCAAACCTCAAATTTAGCTGAAAAAATCACTTTTTCCACACATTTTGTGTGGGAAAGTTGTGGCATCGCCGGGCAGACACTCATTTCCTACCACCCAGTGTTCCCCAAGGTCTCCCGATAAAAATGGTGCCTCACTCGTGTGGGAGGCCCAAGTACCTGCGACAGGCTAGGGCCCAAAACGTATTGAGGTGACATTAAAATTGCCTATCACAAAACAACCTGGTTTTGCAAGGAGGTCACCTCGGTTTTGGCCCGTGCTCGGCGGCCAGCTAGGAAACCTATCAAACCCACACATTTCTGAAAACTAGACACCCGGGTGGTTCCAGGGAGGTATGGCTTGCGTGGATCCCCCAACGTTTTCTTACCCATAATCCCTGCAAACCTCAAATTTAGCTGAAAAAATCACTTTTCCACACATTTTTGTGTGGGAAAGTTATGGCATCGCCGGGCAGACACGCATTTCCTACCACCCAGTGTTCCCCAAGGTCTCCTGATAAAAATGGTGCCTCACTCATGTGGGAGGCCCAAGTACCCACGACAGGCTAGGGCCCAAAACGTATTGAGGTGACATTAAAATTGCATATCACAAAACAACCTGGTTTTGCAAGGGGGTCACCTCGGTTTTGGCCCCGTGCTCGGCGGCCAGCTAGGAAACCTATCAAACCCACACATTTCTGAAAACTAGACACCCGGGTGGTTCCAGGGAGGTATGGCTTGTGTGGATCCCCAACGTTTTCTTACCCAGAATCCCCTGCAAACCTCAAATTTAGCTGAAAAAATCACTTTTTCCACACATTTTTGTGTGGGAAAGTTGTGGCATCTCCGGGCAGACACGCATTTCCTACCACCCAGTGTTCCCCAAGGTCTCCCGATAAAAATGGTGCCTCACTCGTGTGGGAGGCCCAAGTACCCGCGACAGGCTAGGGCCCAAAACGTATTGAGGTGACATTAAAATTGCCTATCACAAAACAACCTGGTTTTGCAGGAGGTCACCTCGGTTTTGGCCTCGTGCTCGGCGGCCAGCTAGGAAACCTATCAAACCCACACATTTCTGAAAACTAGACACCCGGGTGGTTCCAGGGAGGTATGGCTTGCGTGGATCCCCAACGTTTTCTTACCCAGAATCCCTGCAAACCTCAAATTTAGCTGAAAAAATCACTTTTCCACACATTTTGTGTGGGAAAGTTGTAGTATCGCCGGGCAGACACGCATTTCCTACCACCCAGTGTTCCCCAAGGTCTTCCGATAAAATGGTGCCTCACTCGTGTGGGAGGCCCAAGTACCAGCGACAGGCTAGGGCCCAAAACGTATTGAGGTGACATCAAAATTGCCTATCACATAATGTTTTGGGCCCTAGCCTGTCGCGGGTACTTGGGCCTCCCACACGAGTGAGGTACCATTTTTATCGGGAGACCTTGGGGAAAGCTGGGTGGTAGGAAATGCGTGTCTGCCCGGCGATGCCACAACTTTCCCACACAAAAATGTGTGAAAAAAGTGATTTTTTCACCTAAATTCGAGGTTTGCAGGGGATTCTGGGTAAGAAAACGTTGGGGATCCACGCAAGCCATACCTCCCTGGAACCCCCGGGTGTCTAGTTTTCAGAAATGTGTGGGTTTGATAGGTTTCCTAGCTGGCCGCCAAGCACGGGGCCAAAACCGAGGTGACTCCCTCACAAAACCAGGTTGTTTTGTGATAGGCAATTTTAATGTCGCCTCAATACCTTTGGGCCCTAGCCTGTCGCGGGTACTTGGGCCTCCCACACGAGTGAGGTATCATTTTATCGGGAGACCTTGGGGAACACTGGGTGGTAGGAAATGCATGTCTGCCCGGCGATGCCACAACTTTCCCACACAAAAATGTGTGGAAAAAGTGATTTTTCCACCTAAATTCGAGGTTTGCAGGGGATTCTGGGTAAGAAAACGTTGGGGATCCACGCAAGCCATACCTCCCTGGAACCCCCGGGTGTCTAGTTTTCAGAAATGTGTGGGTTTGATAGGTTTCCTAGCTGGCCGCCGAGCACGGGGCCAAAACCGAGGTGACTCCCCTCACAAAACCAGGTTGTTTTGTGATAGGCAATTTTAATGTCACCTCAATACCTTTTGGGCCCTAGCCTGTCGCGGGTACTTGGGCCTCCCACACGATTGAGGTATCATTTTTATCGGGAGACATTGGGGAACACTGGGTGGTAGGAAATGCATGTCTGCCCGGCGATGCCACAACTTTCCCACACAAAAATGTGTGGAAAAAGTGATTTTTCCACCTAAATTCGAGGTTTGTAGGGGATTCTGGGTAAGAAAACGTTGGGGGATCCACTTAAGCCATACCTCCCTGGAACCCCCGGGTGTCTAGTTTTCAGAAATGTGTGGGTTTGATAGGTTTCCCTAGCTGGCCGCCGAGCACGGGGCCAAAACCGAGGTGACCCCTCACAAAACCAGGTTGTTTTGTGATAGGCAATTTTAATGTCGCCTCAATACCTTTTGGGCCCTAGCCTGTCACGGGTACTTGGGCCTCCCACACGAGTGAGGTATCATTTTATCGGGAGACCTTGGGGAACACTGGGTGGTAGGAAATGCATGTTTGCCCGGCGATGCCACAACTTTCCCACACAAAAATGTGTGGAAAAGTGATTTTTCCACCTAAATTCGAGGTTTGCAGGTGATTCTGGGTAAGAAAACGTTGGGGATCCACGCAAGCCATACCTCCCTGGAACCCCCGGGTGTCTAGTTTTCAGAAATGTGTGGGTTTGATAGGTTTCCTAGCTGGCCACCGAGCACGGGGCCACAAACCGAGGTGACTCCCCTCACAAAACCAGGTTGTTTTGTGATAGGCAATTTTAATGTCACCTCAATACCTTTGGGCCCTAGCCTGTCGCGGGTACTTGGGCCTCCCACACGATTGAGGTATCATTTTTATCGGGAGACATTGGGGAACACTGGGTGGTAGGAAATGCATGTCTGCCCGGCGATGCCACAACTTTCCCACACAAAATGTGTGGAAAAAGTGATTTTTCCACCTAAATTCGAGGTTTGTAGGGGATTCTGGGTAAGAAAACGTTGGGGATCCACTTAAGCCATACCTCCCTGGAACCCCCCGGGTGTCTAGTTTTCAGAAATGTGTGGGTTTGATCGGTTTCCCTAGCTGGCCGCCGAGCACGGGGCCAAAAACCGAGGTGACCCCCTCACAAAACCAGGTTGTTTTGTGATAGGCAATTTTAATGTCGCCTCAATACCTTTTGGGCCCTAGCCTGTCGCGGGTACTTGGGCCTCCCACACGAGTGAGGTATCATTTTTATCGGGAGACCTTGGGGAACACTGGGTGGTAGGAAATGCATGTCTGCCCGGTGATGCCACAACTTTCCCACACAAAAATGTGTGGAAAAAGTGATTTTTCCACCTAAATTCGAGGTTTGCAGGTGATTCTGGGTAAGAAAACATTGGGGGATCCACGCAAGCCATACCTCCCTGGAACCCCCCGGGTGTCTAGTTTTCAGAAATGTGTGGGTTTGATAGGTTTCCCTAGCTGGCCACCGAGCACGGGGCCAAAAACCGAGGTGACTCCCCTCACAAAACCAGTTTGTTTTGTGATAGGCAATTTTAATGTCACCTCAATACCTTTTGGGCCCTAGCCTGTCGCGGGTACTTGGGCCTCCCACACGAGTGAGGTATCATTTTTATCGGGAGACCTTGGGGAACACTGGGTGGTAGGAAATGCATGTCTGCCCGGCGATGCCACAACTTTCCCACACAAAAATGTGTGGAAAAAGTGATTTTTCCACCTAAATTCGAGGTTTGCAGGGGATTCTGGGTAAGAAAACGTTGGGGGATCCACTTAAGCCATACCTCCCTGGAACCCCCCGGGTATCTAGTTTTCAGAAATGTGTGGGTTTGATAGGTTTCCTAGCTGGCCGCCGAGCACGGGCCAAAACCGAGGTGACCCCCTCACAAAACCAGGTTGTTTTGTGATAGGCAATTTTAATGTCGCCTCAATACCTTTTGGGCCCTAGCCTGTCGCGGGTACTTGGGCCTCCCACACGAGTGAGGTATCATTTTTGTCGGGAGACCTTGGGGAACACTGGGTGGTAGGAAATGCATGTCTGCCCGGCGATGCCACAACTTTCCCACACAAAAATGTGTGGAAAAAGTGATTTTTCCACCTAAATTCGAGGTTTGCAGGGGATTCTGGGTACGAAAACGTTGGGGGATCCACGCAAGCCATACCTCCCTGGAACCCCCCGGGTGTCTCGTTTTCAGAAATGTGTGGGTTTGATAGGTTTCCCTAGCTGGCCGCCGAGCACGGGGCCAAAAACCGAGGTGACTCCCCTCACAAAACCAGGTTGTTTTGTGATAGGCAATTTTAATGTCACCTCAATACCTTTTGGGCCCTAGGCTGTCGTGGGTACTTGGGCCTCCCACATGAGTGAGGTATCATTTTTATTGGGAGACCTTGGGGATCACTGGGTGGTAGGAAATGCATGTCTGCCCGACGATGCCACAACTTTCCCACACAAAAATGTGTGGAAAAAGTGATTTTTCCACCTAAATTCAAGGTTTGCAGGGGATTCTGGGTAAGAAAACGTTGGGGGATCCACGCATGCCATACCTCCCTGGAACCCCCCGGGTGTCTAGTTTTCAGAAATGTGTGGGTTTGATGGGTTTCCCTAGCTGGCCGCCGAGCACGGGGCCAAAAACCGAGGTGACCCCCTCACAAAACCAGGTTGTTTTGTGATAGGCAATTTTAATGTCGCCTCAATACCTTTTGGGCCCTAGCCTGTCGCGGGTACTTGGGCCTCCCACACGAGTGAGGTATCATTTTTATCGGGAGACCTTGGGGAACACTGGGTGGTAGGAAATGCATGTCTGCCCGGCGATGCCACAACTTTCCCACACAAAAATGTGTGGAAAAAGTGATTTTTCCACCTAAATTCGAGGTTTGCAGGGGATTCTGGGTAAGAAAACGTTGGGGGATCCACACAAGCCATACCTCCCTGGAACCCCCGGGTGTCTAGTTTTCAGAAATGTGTGGGTTTGATAGGTTTCCCTAGCTGGCCGCCGAGCACGGGGCCAAAAACCGAGGTGACCCCCTCACAAAACCAGGTTGTTTTGTGATAGGCAATTTTAATGTCGCCTCAATACCTTTTGGGCCCTAGCCTGTCGCGGGTACTTGGGCCTCCCACACGAGTGAGGTATCATTTTTATCGGGAGACCTTGGGGAACACTGGGTGGTAGGAAATGCATGTCTGCCCGGCGATGCCACAACTTTCCCACACTAAAATGTGTGGAAATAGTGATTTTTTTCAACAAAATATGAGGCTAGCAGGGCATGTTGGGTAAAAAACAGTGAGAACCACGCAAGTCATTCACCCTTGTACTTCCCCCTTTGTCTACTACTCAAAAATGTAAAGGTTTGCCTAGGTGACGACTGAGCTAGGGCAGAAAGTCCCCTGCTACCCATTGTGGAAAAAAAAAAATATCTTACAAAAGGCCATTAAACCGACACAAATATAAATCTAACACTCATTTGATAAAGCTAATCCACCACTTACACAGGTTGGTTTTAGCACCTCCAGAAACGCTGGCTTCAAAGCACAAATACTTATCAAAGTATATAAATATTGAAGCCAAGCCTTCTGAAGGGGAGCCATAAAGCCACATCACGGCACCCACCACTTTATGGTCCATTTACACGCCATTCACACACCACACACAAGACTTCCGTACTGCCAGCCACGGGCCCAAACAACCATATCACTTGCACTCACACAAACATACTGCCGCCATGCAAGGGCCCATCACACTCATATGCCACAAGACATAATGACTTTGACTATATTCTACCACCTGTCAAGTCTCCACCTCCTTCTTCCAGAACGTTACAGAACTCATGCCCAGTGAACCTATACTAATGACTTCCATGACAGCCACATGAGGCTCAGGAAGACATGTCTTTCATGCACCTTTAGTGCACTCACTATGCTAAATCCAACTCCTTCCAGTTTGTGGATGCAAGTTGGGGGGTGCTCGAGTATGCCGCAAAAACATTTCTCGAGCTGAGCAAGCATATCTACCTTTGAAACTAAGGCAAACATGCTGGAAATTTTCAAAAGATAACATCATAAACTATGAACCGATGAATGTGAAACAAGGGTAGTCCGTGACAACGTAGCATATGTCCAATCCACCGTTATGTGCAGTGACTGTAATGCACTTATCATACAGCAAACTGACCATCTACTAAGTTCTAACGGAGGATGAACATGGCAAGCAGCATTGACCCATAAGTACCACAGTAAATTCAGTGTGAGTGTGGCAGCAATGGATTTGAATCCATGGGTGAAGAAGAAGTCAGGACGTGTATCTATACTACCTTTACTATCTGCCTTCTACCTTTGTAATATTCCTCGGAAAGCGCACCTACCGTAAGCTGTTCTAACCCATTCGTGTGTCTGTCCTCAGAGTCCTGACTAACCCTGTCCAATTGTTAAGAGACCCTATACTAATGCCTTTCATCTCTAGCTACTTGAAGCTTGAGTGAACATTTCTGTCACGAGCTATCAATGCTCTCACAATGCTCTATCCAACTCCTTCCAGTTTGTGGATGCAAGTTGGGGGTGCCCGAGTATGCCGCAAAAACATTTCTCGAGCTGAGCAAGCATATCTACCTTTGAAACTAAGGCAAACATGCTGGAAATTTTCAAAAACTTCCTAAAGAGAACATCATAAACTACGAAGAACGGTTGAATGTGAAACACGGGTACTCCATGACAACGTGGCATATGTTC
The DNA here is from genome assembly GCA_963921515.1 of Calotriton arnoldi. Classification (NCBI taxonomy): domain Eukaryota; kingdom Metazoa; phylum Chordata; class Amphibia; order Caudata; family Salamandridae; genus Calotriton; species Calotriton arnoldi. Next base: position 782,769 of record CAWUFW010008874.1, on the reverse strand, counting down.
TGTCCACCAGTATGTGCAGCGTGGGGACTATAATGCACTTGTCAATTGGCGAACAGAACAACTACCACGTTCTGAAAGCAGATAAAGGTGTTGAGAAGTCCATGATTTCATGAAGTAGAGGAAGAAATATCCTGCAGCTGCTTGCGTAGTGAAGGAGTGGCCCACAGACAGTAGGTATCCATTCACACCAATTGAAAGGTTATCCTATTGGCAGCTCCACCTCAGTCAATTTCCCAGTATTTTGCTTTAGTGTGATACAACATAAAGCAAGTAGGAAAACAGAAGGCAGGCTTACTTGGGCACTGGGGACAGTAAACACGAGTCTCCTGCCTCTTTCCCTGCATCGAGCACACTTTACAACGACGACATGGTCGCTCCTTTTTGGGTGTTGCAGGAATTTTATCTGCAAAGTGTCGCTCCTGCAGCCTTGCCACGTCCTCCAGAACACATGAAGTGGAGGCTTCTGCTTCTGTAGCAGTAAGACTTTCAATCACAGACAACTGAAAGTCAAGGAAAGACATGAGTCTTCCTGCGGTGGTCTCACGATAAACAACATACGCATTGTATGTTGCCATCTGGATCAGGTGCGTAAACAGTTTCTTATACCAAGTGCGAGTTTTACGACTCGCATTGTATGGCTGAAGAACCTGGTCGTTCTTGTCCACTCCGCCCATGTACTTGTTGTAATCAAGTATACAGGTGGGCTTGTGGACTTCGGCCATCTGACCCCAAACCGTGACAGGGGAAGTGCTCTCAGCATGAATTGTAGTGAGCATGTACACATCACGCCTATCTGAGAACTTAACTGCGAGCAGTTCGTTGGAACGCAACGCAGTGCTCTGGGATTTCTGGAGCTTCTTGCAAACAAGCTCCTGCGGGAATCCTTTGCGGCGACAACGAATTGTACCGCAAGCCACGGTGCCAGCTTTATAGAGCTCACTGAACAGCTCTACTCCTGTATAGAAATTGTCCACATAAAGGTTATAACCTTTGTGAAGAAGTGGCTGGACAAGCTCCCATACAATCTTTCCTGTGACCCCTAGCATGGGAGGGCAACCTACAGGGTTAAGAGTTGTGTCCTTCCCTGTATACACTCTCAAGCTGTACACATAGCCAGTCGAGCTCTCACACAGCATGTACAGCTTGATGCCATAGCGAGCGCGTTTGCTCGGAATGTACTGCCTAAACAGCCGCCGCCCTTTATACAAGATCAAGGACTCATCAATGGCTATATTCTTTCCAGGAGTATAAACCTCTGGAAACCTGGCAGACAAATGTTCCACGACAGGCCGAATTTTGAACAACCTGTCATAGTCTGGATGGTCCCGGGGCAATGCAGCAGAATTGTCATTGAAATGCAGCATGCGCTGCAATAGCAAAAAACGATCTCTGCTCATGTATGGTGCAAAGATGGGGGTTAACCAAACCGTGCGAGTAGACCAGTAGGATAGCAAGGTTGGTTTATGCACTACCCCCATTTTAAGTGTGAGGCCCAAAAATATCTTCAACTCCCCTAGTGAAGTGGGAGTCCACTTGCGCGCCCTAGAATGAGGCCCAAGAGTGCCTCCTTGCTCCCTCAGAAATTGTTCGGCACGCAAATTTGTTTGCTGCACAATTTCGTCTAGGAAGTCAACACCAAAAAAGAGATGGAAGTAGTCAATTGGCAAAAAATTTGCCGTATCTACTTTACATCCAGCGTCACCAGTGAAAGGCGGAATTTGGGGCTGAACTAAATTGGGAGGCTGCTAAGACAGCACTCCGTCTGTGCTTGCGGCCGCACGTGCCTGCACTCTGGGTTGCTCTAACCTGTTACGGGTGTCCTGCTGCACAGATTGTGCTGGCAAAGGGACAGCACGACTGACATCGTCTCCTTCAGAATCGCTGGACGATGAGTCATCGGATGGAACTGCACCGACTGAAAAGTCACTCCCAGATTCGGCTCCATTGTCCTCTCCCTCAGATGCTGTCTCAGTATCTGCTGTCTCAGTCTCTGATCCTGCCTCAGAGCTGGACTCCAGAACCAGATTTAGGGCCTGGGCAGCATTAATCCAACGATATGCCATCTCTGCTAGTGCCTAAACTATCCTTTTAAAACACTATCCTACGTAGAAGGCAGATAGGTTGTTGGTTTTAAAGTGTAGGTGGGTGTGTGCGTAAGTGAAGTGTTTAAGTCAATAATGACGAAGTCACCTTACCTTTGCAAAATCCGTACGCTCTCCAAAAAGACTAAGAAAGAGAGAAAAAAGACACAGTATTACTTTACCTTGCCACATACCCATAATCGCAGCCTTTTAGCGCTGGTGGGAGCCAGTGCTACCATCATTTTAGCGCCAAGATGCCTACGGGTGAACGTGTGCTTTACAATTGCACACTATGACCTCCTTTGATGCGCCCACTACCATCCTTGCAAACGTGCCCCTCATCTCTCCATAGCCCCTCTCTCACATACATTTAGTCTGTTACAAAGTGTTTCTACTGCGTGGCTTTACTAATCCACTTAGCTGTCTACATAATATCGATCTGTTCGTTTCAGCATACCCTTTATGGCGTCAAAACTGCCACTACACAAAAGTCAGATATCTCTATCTAGCAGAAATGTTGTACTCTGCAGCAGTACCACACTTTACTGCCTTTCAGGTAACTTCAAAGAGACTCATTATAGTTCTTTCACAGTCTCATAATTTCAGCACTGAGAAATATCTCTGTAAATAAATATTTATATATATATATAACAATTAATTCCCAATGTCAGCGCGCTCAATACCTGGTGCAGGCAGCAACGGGTAGAATCCTTACACGATATTTAAATTCAGAAAGACAAAGGATGCCGCACTCCAGAGACAGGTTTCAGAGTTGCTTTATTTTCACCACCACTACCACCAGTCGTGGGGAAAATAAAGCAACTCTGAAACCAATCTCTGGAGTGCGGCATCCTTGGTGTTTCTGAATATATATATATATATATATCCATATGAATCATGACGAGAAAAGGCGCCCTTCCAGGTGGGCCAGGGCTTCGTAGCGACATTGCCGCTTTACTATTCCAAATGAAAATCATGCCGTATTATAGCACAAAGGAAGCCCTCCAGTCGAGAAAGCAGGTAACAGCAGTCAAAGAGTACATGTATCTATATATATATATATATATATATATATATATATATATATTCACTGAAAAAACCATAGGTTTTAGGGACAGTTATAGTTACTTGGACATTGCACTCGTACAAAACCCGTGAAATTCCCCCGTTATAGTTAGTTCACCTAACTATAACTCGCGCCCCGCAATGCACTGCTGATGACGTCACATATTACATCACTCATGACATGGTCAGTGACATCACTGATGACATCACTGATGACATCTCAAATGACATCACTGATGACATCATCCAGTAACTGTGTGTTTCTGTAAAGTTTAAATATTTTTAAAATATATAGGAAAAGACGTATTGAAGAATGAGTGGGTGTGTAAGTGTCTGTATGGATGATTTAGTAGGTGCGTGACTGACTCTATAAGTGAGTGATTTAACGTATCTTACTGAATGCATGGGTTAGTGACTAAACTGGGTGAATGTCTGTATCCGTCTGTCTGTTGCTGTGTAAGTGGCTGCATGTGTTTGTGAATAGCTAAATGAGTGTCTATATGAGTTATTGAATGCTTGTCTGAGTATCTGTATGGGTGCCTGAGTGTTTGTGTGGGAGGGGTGTGTGCAACTCTGTGCATAGATGTGTGAGTGGGTGATTCACTGGGTGGATGGTTTCAAGAGTGCATCTGTGATAGACTGTATGGGTGGGTAAGTGTGTGTAAGAGTGTGTTAGTGAGTGAATGTATGTCCCAGTGGTACATGTGTGAGTAACTACATATGTGAAAGGCAGTATATATGTGTGTTGGAGTATATAAATAGCTATAAGCAAGAGTGAGTGATTGTGATAGTGGCTGTATGGATGATTGTGTGCTTGTATCAGTGATTGTATAAGAGCGTAACAATGTGCTACTATTTGTATGAGTAAGTGAGCTGGTGTGTGTATAACTGTATAGGTGAGTAAATGGCAGTGTGTTTAATTATTTGCATGACTGACTAGGTGTGTGAGTATCTCTATGGATGAGTGGCGTTGTTTGAGTGTCTATATAGGAGTAAGAGTGCATATGATAGTCCTGTACTGAGTGACCGTAAGTATGAGTGACTGTACGGGTGAGTGAGTGGATGTGTGTGTGTAGACCTAAGAATCAGTGAGTGGGTATGTAGTTATTGGTGTTGGAGTGTCTATGGTTTTGCGAATGGCAGTCTGTAATTTAGAGTGGGTGTATCAAAGGTTATATTAGGGTGTGAGGAGGTGCATCAGATTATCACGTGGATGATGTCATCAGTGATGTCATTTGAGATGTCATCAGTGATGTCATCAGTGATGTCACTGACCATGTCATGAGTGATGTAATATGTGACGTCATCAGCAGTGCATTGCTGGGCGCGAGTTATAGTTAGGTGAACTAACTATAACGGGGGAATTTCACGGGTTTTGTACGAGTGCAATGTCCAAGTAACTATAACTGTCCCTAAAACCTATGGTTTTTTCAGTGAATTTCAAAGGTTTTTTAAATGCTAATTTGTAACTATAACGTGTCTGAAACCTATGGTTTTTTCAGTGAATTTCAACGGTTTTTTAAATGCTAATTTGTAACTATAACGTGTCTGAAACCTATGGTTTTTTCAGTGAATTTCAAAGTTTTTTTAAATGCTAATTTCTAACTATAACGTGCCTGAAACCTACGGTTTTTTCAGTGAATTTCAAAGGTTTTGTATATGACAATTTTTAAATGTATTAATTGTTATATTAATTTTTTTCATACTGATTTACTACATTTTTAGAAACAATTTTTTTTTACATATTTTATTATTTAAATTACATTGTAATTACATTATACATTACATTACAAAAAATACTTTCTCAGAATGAATTACTTTAGTTTAAATACTTTGCACATAGGCAATAGACTTTTAAGTACAGTAGTTACAGTTGTTGCAATATGCAACACATTTTCAAACACAATGCAACATTCAGCTCAATGTGAATTTCTAGTTAAATGCAATTAGTTACTTTATGGATTACTTTTTCTAACCACAGGACTGGATCCTAGATTCAGTCCTGGCACATCTCCTGTAAACAGTTGAGTAAAAGCGTTTTGGTTACAGTCGTGATTTTTAAGGAATATTATTGTACTTTAAAAGTTGACACTTAGAAACTTTTTCTCATAGAATCACCAATGTTATCCTATGGAAGGAAATTCACTTAGCAGGTAAACACTGTTATCGTTACTTTTTCTTACTCAGTGTTGGATCCTGGATCCAGCACTGGTGCATCTCCTGTAAACAGTTGAATGAATGCGTTTAAGTCATACAGGCGATTTTTAAGGAATATTTGTAGTTTGTGAAAATCGACACTTTGAAAGTTTTCTGCTGAAAACCAGACAATGGATTCCTATGTTAGAAAATATAAGTTACTGGTAAGTACGGTTAAAATTACTTTTCAGGGTCAGTGCTGGGCTAAAAGATGCAGCACTGGGTTCTCTCCTGATAACAGGTGAGTAAATTGGAATTCGTACTTTGGTTGATTTTAGAGGAATATTATAAAGTTCCAAAACTCCACACTTAGAAGAATTTCCAAGTGAAACCAGTCAATGTTAGCCTATGAAGGAAATTCAAGTTACCGGTAAGTACGGTTAAAATTAATTTTGAGGATCAGTACTTGGCTGAAAGATGCAGCACTGAGGTCTCTCCTGATAACAGGTGAGTAAATCAGAATTCGGATTTCGGCTGATTTTAGAGGAATATTTTAAAGTTCCAAAAATCAACACTTAGAAACTTTTTCAGCAAAAAGCAGGCAATGATATCCTATGCAAGGAAATTCAAGTTACTGGTAAGTACGGCTAAAATTACTTTTGAGGATTAGTACTGGGCTGAAAGATGCAGCACTGAGGTCTCTCCTGATAACAGGTGAGTAAATCGGAATTCGTATTTCGGCTGATTTTAGAGGAATATTTTAAAGTTCCAAAACTCCACACTTAGAAGAATTTCCAAGTGAAACCAGTCAATGTTAGCCTATGAAGGAAATTCAAGTTACCGGTAAGTACGGTTAAAATTACTTTTCAGGACCAGTACTGGGCTGAAAGATGCAGCACTGAGGTCTCTCCTGATAACAGGTGAGTAAATCGGAATTCGTATTTCGGCTGATTTTAGAGGAATATTTTAAAGTTCCAAAACTCCACACTTAGAAGAATTTCAAAGTGAAACCAGTCAATGTTAGCCTATGAAGGAAATTCAAGTTACCGGTAAGTACGGTTAAAATTACTTTTCAGGACCAGTACTGGGCTGAAAGATTCAGCACTGAGGTCTCTCCTGATAACAGGTGAGTAAATCGGAATTCGTATTTCGGCTGATTTTAGAGGAATATTTGCACAATGGTGAAGGGAGGGGCGGGGCCTCAGGTGACATCTGTGCAAACGCGCCCCGTTGCGCGTTTTAAGTTGGGGGATTAAGTCCCCTTGAATCCTGAGGGTCCCTAGGGGCCAACTAGCCCACCAGGAACCTCCAATATGCGCCAGGGGGCTGCGTTGCAGAGACGGTCACACCCCTCTGCCACAGCCCTTTTTACACCTCTCTGCAACGCAGCTCTGTGGCGCTTTCTGGATGTACCTGTTGGGCTAGTTGGCCCCCAGGGACCCTCAGGATTGAAGGGGATTTAATTCCCCATCTTAAAACGCGCCACGGGGCCTGTTTGCACACATGTCACCTGAAGCCCCGCCCCTCCCTTCACCACTGTGCAAACGCGCCCGTGGCGCGTTTTAAGTTGGGGGATTAAGTCCCCTTGAATCCTGAGGGTCCCCGGAGTCCAACTAGCCCACCATATACCTCCAAAAAGCGCCACAGAGCTGTGTTGCAGAGAGGTGTAAAAGGGGCGTGGCCTCTGTACACCTCTCTGCAAGGCAGCCCCCTGGCGCATACTGGAGGTACCTGGTGGGCTAGTTGGCCCCCAGGGACCCCCAGTATTCAAGGGGAATCGTTCCCCTCTGCAAACGCGCCAGGGGCGCGTTTGCAGAGTGGTGAAGGAAGGGGCGGGGCCTGCGGGCCCGATCGTTTTTTTAATTTTTTTTTTCTCCCCTGAAGGGGGCTGTGTGGCCCCCCTTCCTTTTTTTTTTTTTGGGCCCTGGGGACCCCATCCCCCAGGGCCTTACCCCTTTTTTTAAATTACCTTTAAAAAAAAAACGGGAATGGGGCCGCGTGGCCCCCTTCCCTTGGCCTGTATTGGCCCCGGGGACCCCATCCCCGGGGCATGGCCTCTATATTTATTTTTTTGAGGGGGCAGCGTGGCCCCCCTCCTCTGGCCATTTTAAGGCCCCGGGGACCCCATCCCCCGGGGCCGGCCTTTCCTTTTTAAAAAAAAAAATGTTTGCTCTTTTTTGGGGAGGGGGGCCGCGTGGCCCCCCTCCCGGGCCACTACTTGCCCCGGGGACCCCATCCCCCGGGGCTGGCCCTCTCCGTTGGGGACTGTGGGGGGGTCCCCAATCCCCCCACAGTCCCGCCGGCTCCCCACGTCCCTTGGGAGCCGGCATTGCTGTTCCACATGGGGAGCAGCTGACATGCTGCTCCCCATGTGGAAAGCAATCGCTTTGGATATTGGAAGAGAGAGCAGGTTTCCTGCTCTCTCTTCCAATATCCAAAGCAGTTTGCTATGGCAGGACGGGAGCCGCGAGGCTCCCGTCCTGCCATAGCAAACTACAGTGTCCCGGGGGTAGGCACCCCGGGACACTGCAGGAGCCGGCCCTGGGGGTAGCGGTCCCCAGGGCCATCAAGGGCTCCAGGAGGGGGCCGCGCGGCCCCCCTCCCTACATCAGCACAGCCCCGGGGAGGTGGTGGTCCCCGGGGCTTCGGGGGTCCAAAACGGACCCCCATTTTAATTTGTTAGTGCCCCGGGGAGGTGGCGGTCCCGGGGCGTGTGGGGGCTGGAGCCCCCCACACAGGTTGTTTAATTTAAAAAAAAAAGCCCCGGGGAGGTGGTGGTCCTCGGGGCTGCGGGAGGGCTCAGAGCCCTCCCGCACCATTTTTAAAAGAAAGCCCCGGGGGTGGCGGTCCCCGGGCTTGGGGGGCCCTTTGAGGCCCCCACACATAAAATTAAACCCCCACCATGCCCCCGGGACTTGGGCCACCTGGGGGCAAATACAATGAAGCGCGGGAGACCGCGCTTCGATTTTCTTCGGCAGGATTCGCGCACCCTGAGCGCATCCTGCCGATTTTTTTTTAACAAAAAATGCTTTTTTGCCCAGGGGGTCCTTGTGGGACCCCCTGAGCAGGCCTAGGGGTTAGGGTGTTTCTACCCTGCCCCCTTTGTGCGTTTTGCACACTTGTTTCTTTTTTTTCTCGGCGGGATACGCGCACCCTAAGCGCATCCCGCCGATTTAAAAAAAAAAATCTTTTTCTGCCCAGGGGTCCTTGTGGGACCCCTGAGCAGACCTAGGGGGTCAGGGTGTTTCTACCCTGCCCCCTTTTTGCGCTTTGCGCACTTGTTTTTGTCCCTCGGTTCTACCGAGGGACAACATGGCTGCCAACACTTCCTGAATCGGAATGTTGACAGCCAGCTGACAGCCAATTAGCATGCAGCTCGTGATCGGGACGGTGCGCGCAGGGTGCGCTGAGGGTACGCGTATCCGACGCGCCCATAGATATATATGTACTTTTACTTTTGATTTTCTCAGGAACTACTGAACGGATTTACACCATTTAAGCAAAAGGCACCAGTCTGAACCAAGGACTACCTCTTTGCCAAATTTGGTGTAATTCCGTTCAGCAGTTCGGGCTGTAGCTGCGACTAAAGGTTCCTATGGAAAAATGAATGGGGAAAACGCGTTTTGGGACCCCCCTTTTTCTCGGCCCCCGCTTCACGTATCACCCCGAGACTTTCAGGGTAGGAGCGGAGCGGAGCGCCTCAACAAGTTGGAAACTTTCACGAAGATTCGTCAACCGGCGCCAACGTTATTTCAAATAGAATGTCGCGGATTTCCTATGGATAATAGGTTGTAACTATAACTATCTACTGGCGACCGCCAGTAGATAATATATATATATATATATATGTATATAGATACATATATATCATTCACTCCAGGGCCGGCATTAGCGCTGGTGGCGCCCTGTGCGACAATGTCTGCTGGTGCCCCACCAATGACCACCTCTGCCATGGATTCCCTCACTAGCACCATACAGTGCCCCTCAAGTCTCAAAAACCACTGTCTCTCAGATTCATTTAGTTTTATAGCAACACTCACACCAGTGTACGGTGTCAGAGCACTTTACACCACACACACGCACTGAGACAACAGTACATAGGATATGCTACATCAGACAGGACAAGGTGTAGTGTAGCAGTAACATGCCATCTATACTGGCAGGCAATATAGTTTGAGCCCTTATTCTGGGAAAGCACAAATCCAGAATTTAAAACGTACCATCGTTGGGGATTCTCTTTCATAATAAGAATTATTTTCTACCCAAATGAACCCTTTTCACAAGATTAGATGATGAAAGACTGGGCAAAAAAACATAAAGCTGGCACAGAAGCAGTAACCCACTAACCTCTTTACATTATATCAGACATGCCAACCCTCCCGATTCAGGCGGGAGACTCCCGATTTCAAGGCTAGCCTCCCGCCTCCCAATTCCTGCAAGCAAAACCCGATTCCTCGGGGTTTCAGCTGACAGGGCTTGGTATTGTGTAACGTGCTAATTCTTCCAGCAATAGTCAGAGTGGCAATGCAGGGGCTCTAGAAGGGGTGAAAAACCAACAAAGCCTGTGTGTGCCCGGGAAGCTGTTTCAGCCCGGGCTGCCACACAGGGGGGTGGGGGGGGGTGTATGCACTGCCAGCAACCTGCCATGCTTCTGAAAGGTAAGAAAAAAATGTGCATTTGCGTTTCAAATGTCCGATCCTGCAGCAGCACACTTCCAAAGCCCATACATGACAGTAACCCGATTCAAGACCCCATTCTCCCGATTTTTTTTTTTAAATCTCCCACTTTGCTCTTCTGAAATGTTGGCATGTATGTTATATGCACTTTATGTGCATGCCTATGGCTCCCCTGGGAGCAGATTGTGGCCCCCGTAACTATCTACATAATTATTGCCCCCACAGGGGGTCGGCCACTGAGCAGAAGGACCGACCCCCTGCCAATATCGCCGCCATTTTTAAATTTAAAAAAAACGTCTTTTAAAAAAAAAATTTAAGGGGCGATCGTGCCCCCCAAGGAAAGCCAGGTAAATTAATTTTAAAATGTGCCCCCGGGGTGGGGGGGCGACTTATCACCACGAGGGTCGACCCCCCCAAAGACATCCCTGGTGTCTAGTGGGGTTTCCTGGCCGTGGATCGCAGCAGCGCTGCGATCCACGGCCAGGAAACACTTTCAGGAAGGCCTCGTTTGAAAGGGGAGACTCTCCCTTTCAAACGAGGCCTCCCTGAAAGCTGGGGAGGCCGTTTCCAGCCAGATTTCCCCATCGGAGTCGAGCGCGGCCTTACCTGCTGCTGTCCTCGGCTCCGGTGGGGAAATCAGTGACGTCAGAGCGCCTCACGGCGCGCTGACGTCACAGATGGGCGGGAGGGGGGACGGGGGAAGACGCGGAAAGCCTTCCGCGTCTCCCCCAGTAAAAATACAATTTAAAAAAAAATCCGGTGCGACGCACCGAACGATTTTTTAGTGCCCTCCCTGGTGACGTCCAATGGACGTGTGCAGCACCAGGGAGGTAGTGCTTGCGTCGGCCATTGGCCGACGCAAGCACCAAAAGGGTTAATAATCTTCCTTAAATGATACAAATGTATCTTTATTAGTATGTAGATATTTGGGACCCACAGCAATGGTCTAAATGAGTGTCCTCTGGAGGCCTGCAGGATGTGGAAGATCTCTTCAGTTATTCCATGCCTGTTCATTTAACAATGGTAGTTTGTTGCTGTGGACTGATACTGTACTGGTTGACAGACATGGCCTGCAGCAGCACTGTTTTATGTGAGTGTAACAGGGCCAAGCAGTACAATGGAATTAATATGCAGCAAGTTTCAAAAAACAATCCGGTCTAAACTGTGGAGTTTTATAGTATTAGAATCAGGAGGGTATGAATGAATGTATATTATAGTATTATACCCAGGCTACACATAGAAATTGCTTGTACCCTCCATGCTGCAAAAGTGCAAATGATGCTGGGATCATTTGCTGAAATCGTCTCTGTACTTAGCCATCAAAGAATATTAGCTGTCCTTAACCACTTTGCTTAGTACTTTGCTGAGAGGAATTTCCAAGTACCGCATACTCCTTTAAATCCATTATATAGTAGTCTGCAATGCAGGCTGTGGTAGTGGAAATTGACACTGATATGACAGAGAACTGAGAAAAGGAGTTACATGGGTACATCTATGCAGATAGAGGAGAATCTGACTGTCATAAGGACATCATCTGCTTAAAAAAAGGCTTAATTTAACCCACTAGGGAGTTAAAACACTGGATCTGAGTTGAAGTTCTGATGGGTGTTTATTATGGCTCCAGTGGAGAGACAGAACGGGAGAGAGACGGCACACCTGCCTCATAATTCTTTTCATCTGGATAGTACAGGTTAAGAAGTCCCAACAGTTATTGTGCACCATTAGAGATTGATATAGCTACCTGACCTTGGAGATAAATTCTCAGTCTAAGCCGAACCTATCTAGCTCCTGGAATAGGTACCCAATACTACACGGTCAAATACTTTTTCAGCATCACAGGTGTTAAACCTGAAAGCCTTAAGGTGGTCTTCCCTCCAACTTTTTGCCTTTCTCCTCCACATTTCAGATCTCCTTTTTACTGATATTAGGACTCTGCACACTTTACCACTGCTAACCAGTGCTAAAGTGCTTGTGCTTTCGCCACTAAATATGGCAATATTGGTTCATCCCCCAATGGCATATTTAATTTACTTATAAGTCCCTTGTAAAGTGGTAATATATGGCCTGTAAATGAAATACTACTATTGAGCCTGCAGCACTGTTTGTGCCACCCACTTAAGTAGCCCTTTACACATGCCATTGCAGAGCCTATGTGTGCAGTGTAATCTGTCATTTCGACCTGGCAAGATAAACCTTTTGCCGGGCCCAAACCTTCCTTTCTAATACATATAGGTCACCTCTTGAGTAGGCCATGGACAGGACAGAGGGCAGGGTGCAATGTATTTAAAAAGCAGGTCATCTACTTTTAAGTTTTATATGTCCTGGTAGTGAAAAACTCTTCAATTCATTTTTCACTACTGCAAGGCCTGTCTCTTCAATATGATAACATTGGGATTACCTTATTACATTTTATATGTGTAATTTTTACTGGGAAGAGGTAAATCCCTGAAGTCTGTTATCTCTGAAATCACAATTAAAAATAAAAAGTTATGGTGAAGTCTGATTTTAAATTTCAATGCTGAAAATGCCACGTTTAGAAAGTTGGCCTTTTCTTGCTTTAGCCATTTGGTGCCTGTAGCTTTTCTCTGATCACATGACGGGGTATAGTCAGTCACAATGGGAACTTGGGTGTGTCTCAATGGGCCATCTCTGACAGGATGGGAGGGAGGAGCAGGGCACAGCCTCACTTACTCCTTATGAGGCCGTGTCCTGTCCACAAACAAAGGGCTGCGTATGCCCCTGTAGTGAGTCTGGAGCCAATGCAGGAAGGGAGGACATATGTGCACTTCAAAGGCATGCCTTTGAAGTCTCCCCTACTTCAAAGGTACCATTGGGTATAAATACTGGACCTCAGACACCACCAATTCAGTACTCTTCTGGACCTGTGGATACTCTGCCAGGAAGAAGAACTGCTGTGCTGCTAAAGGACTGCCACTCTGATGGACTGCACTCCTGCATTGCTATGCTGATCTGCTGCCTGCTGCCCACTTGTCTGGATAAGAAGGACTGGACTTGCATCTCTTGACCCCAGAACACAGAGTGACTCCAAGGGCTAGTTTGCTGGCCTCCTGATCTGAAACCTCAGGGACATAACAGGCTTCCAACCCCTGCACCTGGACTCTGCCATCTGTGAGTCTACCCTGCCAAGTGGTGCCAACCTAGTCCTGGACCCTTGGAAGCAGGTCTAAGTTGCTTGTCAGCAGAAATAATGCATCTTCTCTTCTGAGCAATGCATCCCCGAGCAGAACTGATGTATCAGTGTGCAACACTTTCCTTGGTGCAGCTCCTAGCATCTTTCATTGATGGCAGCCTTGGTGATGATGGTGAAACTCTGCATCGCAGCTTCACCGCTCATCAGAACTGATGCAGCGCCTCAGTTGAGCATTGCATACCCGACACCAGACTTTGCATCGCAAGCCAGATCGACAGAATCCTCGACATCGATGCAACAGGACCTCGCACCGGAGCTTCGCCGCATCTTGGATCCATTGCATCACCTCAGCTGAGTGACGCATCTTTGATGCAGATCCACGCAACTCTCAGCAACCATTATTTAAGGTACAGTGGGCCTGACTGGGTTTCTGTAGCTGACCCGCCCTCCATCGTGGCTGGCCTGAACTTGTGACTTTGGCCCGGTCAAGCGAGTCTAGATATCTCCAATAAAGCGTTGTGCTTGTTGGTGCTATTTTTCACTATAAACTTGAAAAAAAAAATCATTTTTTTCTAATTGGAGTTTTGTAATTTTGGTCTTGTTTTATTTATTACAGTCAGATCTATTTTTCTAACCTCGTGTGGGATCTTTTTATGTTGTGTTTTTACTGTTTTACTGTTTGAAGTGTTGCAAAAATATTTTACACATTGCCATAAGTTAAGCATGACTGCTCTGTGCCAAGCTACCAGGGCCTGAGCACAAACTTATTTAGGGTTTGGCTTCCTATTACTCTGACTAGGATTGTGGTTGCTGCTTGTCCTGGGCTCATACCCCAGTCAACCATTGACCCAATTTCTAACAAAGGGATATGGCTATTTCTTCCGCCTTCAAGTCTTTAGACCCCGTAATAAAAGCAGAAGTATTCTTAATTGATTCCTAGGAGAGCATCGGGGAATCAACCCCACCTGGGAGTGATGCATCAGGGAGGGGATGACCCTAAGTATTCTTCTGACTAAGATTTTGCATGTCATCGCTCTATGGTGGCTTGTTATTGCTGATGCTGTTCCTTATCAGCAACCAAGCATTTTTCTTCTTTCTACCAATTCAAAAAAGCATTGGCAAACAAGCATTTGCAAAGTCAAAGGGTAGGGCAAGGGCATTGAAAGGCAAGACCTATTTGCTTTGCCAGTGCTTGTTAACTGACCTTGCTAGTTCTGCATTTTGTACCCCAAAATAATATGAGTGGAAGCATGTGCTCAATGGATGAAGTTCTGAAGTATGGCCAAAATTTGATGCAAAGCATTCTCTTGGCAGAAAAGATCCCAACTTTGAACCTTGATCTGTCAGTTGGGTAACAGAATGGGCACCAGCAGACTCACTCCTGTGCCTGCCTGGAGGACAACACATTCCTCTGTATGCAGCTTCAGCTTTTTTGTGGACAAGAAAATGGCAGCTCACTATAATAGCACGTTGTCAACCCCATGTGGCTCTCCCATTATGTTTGGCAGCACAGAATTTTTTTTTTGCCACAAACACATTCTTGTTAGTAAAGGTTCTGTCAGCTGAAGATGTGAAAATACAAACTCCTAATATGAAATTTGTCGGACAGTTAACCCTAAACACACAAAAGCATTTCAGTAGAGGTAGCTTGCTTATGGTTTATAAAACCCCAAAGAGATGATTCCAGGATCAGGATGTCTAATCTGTCAGCTTTACCCAAAGCAAACTTTTGATAACTGGCTGTGATACATAAACAATGCAGTTCAAAAGCCTCCTAGATGCAAGGTGAATATTAGGAATCTCTTCGCTGTCCTGCATTAAAAGTGGAGTTAATGAGTCTTTGGCTCATATTTTAAGCAGAATAATAAAACCAACTCCTCTTCTGCTATTTCAAAGGCCAAAAGAACTCTTTATTAACTTAATGTGGTTCAGTGCCATTAGGCACAACTCATGTACCAGCTTCATTTGTAAGGGGAAGCCTTCTTTAATTACAGTTTGACAATATGTCAATGGCATAGTACCCACACAACTGGAATGACATGTGAGGAGAGAAATAAGGATGCAGAGTCAACCTGATCCAAGATAATAACTGAGTTTGGTAGGACAAGTAAGGCTTTGGGTCTCCCAAAAGAAAGTGATGGAGCAGGGATTCTTAAATCTCAAACGTCGAGTGTAATCATCATACAAACCCCACCACTGGTCATATGGACCTTTTTTTGACGACGTGGAGAGAGATCTAGGAGCAATCAGGTACATACATTTCCGTAAACAGTGAAGACCAATGGGACTCCACAGGAAGTAGCACAGAGAATTGTAATGAGTTTAAAAGGATTCATTGACAAATGTAGTTAAATCAAGCTCATTCATAAATTAAGAATTCAAATTCCAGCATCATTACTACAGGTTTAAATGGTCCAGGAGCCCATATTTCAAGATAGGGAAAAATAGAACATTAAAAAGAACTGCAAAAAGACTACAAAATATCCAAAAAGTGGGTTCCATAAAGGAAACCTCTAACCTAAATTAATCAACTATATATCAGGAAAAGGCATTTGGTTAGGCATTTATGGTAAGGCTTCAACTTCAGAAAACCAAATAAAGCTTTCTGATGAAAGACTGTGTATGCTTAGGCATAAAGCCTTTGCACTCAGGCAGTGAAGATCAGCAGAGCTATGAAGGGTCTTCTCAGTTGAAAGTCAGTACGCCTCTCCTCCCTATTCCAAGGAGCACATAAAATTAATATTCAACAAGGCACTGTTTTGCAACATTACAGTTTGTTCTCACTCTGGGGAGCCAATTATATCACTTCAAACTCTGGAAGCAGGTAAACTCCCCTCTTTCTCAGGGCAACACAGTGGTCCATGCATGGCTATGTCCTTGGATTGTTACACTGGACAAACTGTCAGGTACATTCAGCTCTTCTCATCTCACACCTTCTTCTCCTATCTAATACCTAACTATAAACTATTCACTAGCTACCAAAAAGCACTTGGAAAAGCACAGCATCTACAATGGAAAAACACATAATGTACAAAAAAATGAAAATGAAATGTGCAGGCCTTTCAGCCTTAAGTGTGTAAAATACGACATTCAAAATAGCAATGAAATATTGCTAACTTAAGTTACAGAGCATGTTGGCGCAGGTGCTGCTCATAATGGCTATATGCGGTCACCTACTACAAATTATAGGAATAATATGCACATGTTATTTAACAATGTGAAACACACTTTTCTAATAAATACGTTAATTATGCAAATGTAAAATATACCCCTTCAATCCCCGCTCTGATGACTAAAATAGCCATCATATCAAGCACAAATGAATCTCCAAGGAACACTTTTTCACTCTACTGAATCCTTTATCTTACCCATAGAGTTTTGCAACTCATTCATCTCTTTGTAAGCTTTACACTTTGTCACTTCCATTTCTATTTCCTCCTTCTTTTCTTCACAAATCCCTTAATTTCTTTGCTCTTATCCAGGATATAAGCACAGCAGTGCTGCAATTTCAACATCTTACAGACAACGTCTTTCTCTGTCAACAATAGATCTAAAGCTAATCGATTTTGCAAAACCATAGATCTATGAGCTATCAATCTACTGTCAGCAAAGCACCAGATGCACTAG
Organism: Calotriton arnoldi; assembly: GCA_963921515.1. NCBI lineage: Eukaryota > Metazoa > Chordata > Amphibia > Caudata > Salamandridae > Calotriton > Calotriton arnoldi. Next base: position 766,033 of record CAWUFW010008874.1, on the reverse strand, counting down.
TTGTTAATTTGCCTCTACTGTAGTAAGCTTTCTAATCTTATCATCATTTAAGACTACTCCTACTACAGGAATGATGGCACCAGAAATATCTCAGACTAAATGTGAATGATCATTATACTTCATCTCGATCTGTCAGGATAATACTTATCAAAAGCCTCTAAACTTTCACATGATATATTTTCAGGAATACTAAAGCTAAACAGCAGGCACCTTCCTGTTTGACCTGGTGTCCCTGGCATAGTTCTACCCTAATTTGTTGCCTTCAATCATCTTTTTTTGCTGACTTCATTTTTACTGGTTTTAGGACTCTGTGCATTTTACCACAGCTAACCAGTGCTAAAGTGCTTGTGCTCTCTCCTTTGAACATGGTAGATTTAGCTTATATCCAATCGGCCTACTTAATTTGCTTGTAGGCCCCTAGTAAAGAGGCACTACATGTTCCTAGGGCTTTCAAATTAAATGCTACTGGTGAGCCTGCAGCATTTATTTGTGCCACCCTCTTGGTGTCTCAGAAATTGTAATTAAAAGCCCTCTTTAATAGTAAAAAGTCAGATTTTTAGTCACAATTCTGAATAAGCCACTTTTAGAAACTTGGCGTTTTCTTGTCTTAACCCTTTGGTGCCCATGTCACATGACTAGGTGTAGCTGGCAGTTAGTCTTTGTTTATTGCTCACAGACAGTGAATAAATGGGAAGATAGGCGTTGGCAGGATGGGCCACTCTGAGTTAATGATAGGGAGGAGCTGTCACCTACCGCACTTGCACATCACTAAGGCTCTGCTTGAGCAGTCTCACAAAGGGTTTGTCACTGGTCGTTTGTGACCCTAGACAAGGTGGGGCCAGGACTGGAAGGGAAAGGATGCCTAACACCTGAGGGTGGTGGAAACCTCTAAATGTTTCCTCTACTTCAAAGTGGGCACCAGGTATATATATTGCACCCTAAGACTCAATTTTTCAGTACACCTCTGGACCTGTGGTCTCAGCCAAGAAGAAGTACTGGTGTGCTGCTGAAAGGACTGGCACTCTGCTGGACTACTGCTCTGAGGGACTACTGACCTGCTGTACTCACCTGCTGCCCTGCTGCACTCCTGCCTGGATAAGAAGGACTGGACATGCATCTCTGAACCCAGGGTCCCAGAATGACTCCAAGGAATAATTGGCTGACCTCCTGATTAGAAGCCTTAAGAATATAACAGGCTTCCATTACCCTTTAACCCAGCACCTGAACTCTGCCGCCTGTGAGTCTTGCCGTCCCAAGTGGTGCCACCCCAGTCCTGGACCCTTGGAAGTGGGCCTGAAAATGCTCTGCCAGCCCATCTGTAGACCCTGCAGAACTGAAGGATCTCCTCCATGTTGTGGCGCATCTCCCGCATAACCAGCACATCGCCTTTGCTGTTCAATGCATCACCCTCAGAACTGAGATATCACCTGCTGAACGGACTTCCCCGATGCAAGGGCTTCTCATTGCCCATCGAAGCCCATCAGAGCCAACACATCTGCACACAAGAACATCGCCGTCCACTTAGCAGCTCCCTGGAACTGCAACTGCGCAATGCATCTCCTGACTCAGACCTTGCATCATCTCAGCTGCACAACGTCTCCTCAACACAGGACTCTTTGCAATCAGGAAAAATGTACTGTGTTCAGCAAGCCTCGATGGATTCCTACAGCCAGCCCATGCTCCATCACAGCTGGCCTGAACTTGAGACTTTGGCCTGGTATGGCGTGACTAGATAATCACAGGTTGCATTTTGTGATATTTTCATTTACATTTTTAAAATTGCATATATCTACTGATTGGATTTTTGTACTTTTGTCTTGTTTTATTTACTAAAATGTACTCTAGTATTCTAAATTGGTGTGGGATTTTTCGTGTGTGGTGTTTTCACTTTTATACTGTTTGAAGTGCTGCATAAAAACTTGCCTCTAAGTTAAGCCTAACTGCTCTGTTCCATGCTACCAGAGGGTTGAGCTCAGGTTAATTTAGAGTTGCTTGTGAGTTCACCATGGCAAGGATTGTGGTTTCTCCTTGAGTAGGGTTTCATCTCCCTCAACCACTAACCTAATTTCTTACACTTCACAGTCAGTGGGCAGTTGAAAATAGTCATTTTGTCTGCATACAAAATATACTTCAGGAATAACGGAACATCTCCAGAAAGAATCTGAACAGGACCTCCCCAAATTTCAAATGTGTAGGTCCTTCTTTTATAAATTCATAGCTTTCCTTTCTATCATCTGTCTAGTTTCAATCCAGGATACACCCTCTTTTATTTCTACTCATCTTCCTCCTTTTCCCACACATCCTTTAAAACACCTTCCTTTTCTGTTGTCTTATGTAACACGTGAGCTCTCCTTTTTTCTAAAGGCTGCATAAATGTCTTCTCTAGTAGATTCATAGAACATGTCAAATGACATTCATATGCTTTAATAGTATCAATTCTGCCAGGGGACCGAAAGAAATACCAAGCTGTCTTCAGTCCTTGGCTTGTGGGTGAGGGCTCATTCTCTTTTAAAGGGGAACTTCTGAAAGGATGAAAATATAATTGGAAAAATAATAGTCAGAATGTTTATGCCAATAATATAAGCTAAGCAATATACTAGAGGTGATTCAGTATGAAAGTGGAATATGATGATAGGTTACATCTTCAGCAGCTGAAGCTGGTAAGTGAGCGCTAACATAGCAATACTTAGCGTCTAGAACATGTGTGTATTCCTACACTAATCTAGAATAAGCATTTGATGTAAAATATCCCTCTGAAGCATCTAAATATAAAGCCTTAAGTTTCATCTGATCCATTAAATGAGCAAGTGATGTTGGTGTAGGGATAGACCTCAGAGTACCTGTCTCAGTAGAAATACTCATACCAACTAAAAGGGTTATTAATATTAGCCCAACAACTGTTAATGTCACAGCAATCACTACCCTACATCTAACTTTCGTAAAGAAATACGGTTGTCTACAGTCAGACATCGAGTAGAATGTAGCAGCAAGCAGATTTGTAATATTTTGCAATTGGTTCTACTTGTCAAAATGAGCAAAACTCTTTCTTGTTAATCATTCTTTCTTTCTTGTTATTTCATTCAGCTTATATACAGCAATGTTCATGAGGCATCCCTAACCCTACTCCATCTTCTTCTAGAATGACAACCCTACTCTTTTACTGCAGCATTGGCCCTAGGTACTCTTATAAATTCTTTATATATTTTTATTGTTCTCTTCCTTTTGTCTTCTAAACCAATAATTATAAAGTTTGTTTCAGGTCAATTCAGTTCAGATAAAGTTCATCAGATAAAATTTGATCAAATTCGGGAATCAATCACTATGTCGTTGTGGCACATAATGGGGTTTCAAGTGGTACTGTTCTCAGTTCAGTTGGGTCATCGATTGGTGAATTGGTTACACTGTCTGTAGAATAAGTTCACTCAGGTGAGGAGTAGACGGATAAGGCGAGCTAGAAGCACTGAAGCGCGTTACACCCACAGCGTGGGAGTTCTCATGAGCACATTTAAAAAAACTTTTTAACCCATTTTAAATTTGTTATACTGTGTACTGTGTTTAATGACCAATGTTTAGAATTGAATTTGAACCGAATTAACTAACATAATTGGAGGTACTCACATATCTCTTTGCGGGGGCATACTGCCCAGGCTCCACACTGACTGGACGGCTGTCCCGGGCGGGGCAGAAAAAGACAATAGAGAGGATCATACACCCAAGTGTACCATAGAGGGAGCGAAGTCAGCGCTCTAGTTGCTCAGGGGAAACGTCTACTTATGGCGGCTGAAGCGTGGACGCACCGCTGGCGCGCAAAAGCCAAGCCCGACTGCACCCGTCCGCATCCGGCCGGGGCCATGAACCCTGCCCATCACAACTCTAAAACCCAAAGAGGCCTAAGATACAGTACAAAAGAACTCACTCAACTGAGGATGGTTGGTACACCACAGTGTGCACACATATTCACACCGGAAAACCTGGAAGGAAGAAAGACCATTTGCACCCACTGTAAACTCACAGTGAGTGAGGTGACCTCTCACATAAACCGGTTCCCAATAGAAATAGAAGGGAAAGTAAGGTGGAAAATGGGGCAGATAAACTGCAGATCTATTCCAGGACATAAAAAAGAGATCAGGCTATTAATTGAGGAGGAACAACTAGACGTTTTATTTGTGACTGATACCTGGCTCAAAGATTGCTCCGCACCAGACCTAGTCATGGCCCTCCCTCCAGGATTTAACGTCAGAAGACAGGATAGGGTGGGAAAAGTCGGGGGGAGTGGCCATCATGTATAAAGATACATATAGCTGCAGCATTTCCCCTAAACCCCTACTCAACTGCGATAAAATTCTATTTAGCATTAGGCTATGTCCCACCTAAATCTTCTCAGGAATGGTCATCTATCGGCCACCAGGACCCTGTAATACTTTTCTGGAGCCCTTCCCCGATCTTATAGCTGAGAGTATCACTATCAAAGGTGCTATGACCATACTAGGGGACTTCAATATTCACCTAGATAAACACAACAACTCCGCCACAAACAGATTAACCCAAGATATGAAGCCATGCAACTTAGACAGCTGGTTCAATCAGCAACACATGAAAAAGGGCACACAATAGACGCAATCTTTACTAACGACTCCAAACTAAAGATAGCCACTCCCATACCAGTTCCCTGGTCAGACCATTTCTTCATCCCTTTGTCTCTGGCCAAAACGCGAATACAAAATATAGGGGGCAACGTACCAAAACTAGGCAGGAAGTGGACTAGAACTATACCAGATAACATGATCAAGTCCCTAGAAGGGCAAATCCCGATATTGTCAGGGGACGTAGAGGACGCAGACATGCTCTGGTCCAAATGGCTCAATGACGTGGCAGAACACTGGAGCAAGAAAGAAAGGATAGTGACCAACCGCACACAGAGAAAAACAGCATGGTTCAACAGCCATCTTGCATCTCTGAAAAAAGCATGCAAAAAAATTGAAAGGTACTGGCGAAAATCATATGACACAACCATCAAGGAGCAATATAAGAAAGTGATCAGACCCTACCACGATGAAATTAAATTAGCCCAAGCCAGATGTTTCCTGGAAAAAGTAAACTCGGCCACCCACTCTTCCAGAGAACTCTTCAAGGTGGTTAAATCCCTTACATCCATAGAACTAGCTGTCCCTCCGCAATCCTCATCAAAGGAGAGATGTAATGAACTAGCAGTCTTCTTTAAAAATGAAGTAGAAAATGTCTACAACTCCATGCAAGGGAACAGAGATAACACAGACCCACAAAAACAAACTAAGGACCCCGCGGGGCACGTCGCAGGACCCACAATAATGCACTTTCCAGCGTTAAGCAAAGAAACCACAAGCAAGATTTTACAAAACATCAAATCAGGCTCCCCTCAAGACCCTGTACCCCCAAATATCTTGCTACAGGGTGGGGATGCCACTCTGACTACCGCCACAGAGCTGTTAACACTATCTCTCACTCAAGGGAGTGTTCCAAAAGCTTGGAAAAATGCTATAGTCCGACCACTATTAAAAAAACCACAGCTAGATCCAACAGACCTAGGGAACTACCGTCCCATCTCACTCCTTCCCATCTTTGGAAAAATCGCAGAAGAACATGTCAACCAGATGCTGTCCCAATTCCTGGAGGAGAACGAGATGCTATATCAGAGCCAAATGGGTTTCAGACCATTACACATCACCGAGTCTGCCCTGCTGTTGGTCACAGAGGAACTCAAGGAAATCCTCGATCAGGGAGGTACTGCTGCCATCCTTTTGCTCGACCTTAGTGCAGCCTTTGATACGGTGGATCACAAAACACTGACTCACAGGCTGGAGAAAGCAGGGATACAGGACATCGCTTTAAGATGGATAGTGTCATTTCTAAATGACAAATCCTTTCAGACTACGGAATGCGGACACTACTCAGATACTCTAGAGATCACAAGCGGAGTGCCACAGGGTTCCGCCCTCGATCCCACTCTATTTAATCTCTACATGCAACCTCTTGCCGAAATTGTCCAGGAATTTGGGCTGTCAATCGTGTCTTATGCTGATGATACCCAACTGGTAGTATCATTGGCAGAGGGCCCCAAATCTAATCACAACCAAGTGGCTCCCTGTATGGAAAAAGTTGCAGGATGGATGACGAGATGTAGGTTAAAACTGAATGGTGACAAAACGGAACTTATGTGCCTAGGAAATAATCCCTCATCACAAGTCACCATTGACTGGCCAAAAGGACTGGGATGTCCTCCCGTCCACAAAAACTCCATAAAGAACCTAGGAATGTGGATAGATCATAATCTTACCATGGAAACACAAGCCAGGAAACTGGCTGTCACTTGTTTTGGAATACTGCGTATGCTTAGTAAGATTCTAGGCCTCATCCTCTTGGAGACCCGGAGAACAGTCCTACAGTCCCTGGTGGTCTCGCGTCTGGACAACGGGAACTCTTTTTTCCTGAGATCACCCAAATACATGGTGAGCAGACTGCAGGTGGTACAAAACGCAGCAGCCAGGCTACTTAGAAGCATACCCAGGCATGAATCAGCGAAAGGTGCACTGAGACTATTTCACTGGCTACCGATTCAGGCCAGGGTCAAATTTAAAGCATTATGTAGAGCACATAAAGCTAAGAACGGCAAAGGGCCGGCCCCCCTCAGAGCACTCATCACCCCATACACACCCAAACTAGCTCTAAGATTAGGCCTGAGCGTTGAACTCCGCTCCGTTGGCGGAGTTTTCAGCACTCCGCACTCCACGGAGCTCGCAGAGTGCAAGAAAACCCCCCTTCGCGTAGTACAGCAGAGTTTTTTCCCCGCTCGCGCACGCGAACGGTAAGTGCGCGAGCTGCCTCTTGAGTAGAATTTCTACCCGAGCAGCAGAAAGACCAGCATGAACAGCAGTTCGCACTACACTCCGCCACTTGCGGAACTTCGCGGAGTTTTTTTGTAAGTTCGCGAAGTTCCGCTTAGCAAAACTCCGCGAACTATGCCCAGGCTTATCTAAGATCCTCCTCAGATCATCTCATCAAGACCACAAGGATAAAGCGATCTAGATGGGGAGGAAGATAATTCTCGCACCTAGTGCCAAAGCTCTGGAACTCCATGCCTAAAGAACTAAGACTATTCACGGGCGAGATAAGCTTCAGAAAAAAACTGAAGACATGGCTGTTTCCTGGATAACTTGATGCTTCACCTGTTATCACTTGCTCCTCAGTGCTGGAAAGCCCCTGGGCAGCTATGCGCTATATAAAACCCCTAAACATAAACATAAACAGGTGCTGAATATCTGCAATAAGGTACCTTTGCTTTTGTTGATCTTCTGGGGGCCTGTTGATCTCCTTCAGCATCACTCACTCCACTTGACTCTGTCTCTTTCATGATGGTTTGTGGTATGCACTCAACTGACACACTAGATCTCAGTCTCTCTCAGTTCCTCTGCCATTCCTCTCTATCACTGGCTCTTCCATTCCTTTCACTTGTTTCTTCACCAGGGCCTCTTGCCTCCGCCTGCAGTTGCCCTGTTGCATTCCTCTACTCTGGTCTGATCTCCTCCTCCTCCTGAGGTGCTTCCACACCACTCTGCAAGATGTCTGGAACTTGGTTGGCTAGGGAGAGGCCCCCTCTGACCCTTTTGGATGGTCAGGTGCAGGATGGTACACACTTGTTTCAAGCATCACTGCCTCTTCATGCAGTCACCTTACTTTCTGGGTATAGGAGGCATGTACCTAGTTAGGCAGTCCTCCACATTTCATGGCAGTGTTGGTGATCAGGATCACCTGGTAGAGTCCTTTCCACCTTGGCTCTAAACATGGCTTCCAAAAGTGCTACTTCACTAGATCCAAGTCACCAGAACTAAAGGCATGGCATTGCTCTTGATGCAGAACAGCAGTAGCAGCTCCAACCTGGTGAGAGACAGACTGTACTACATCAACCAGTCATTTGCATTAGTCGAGAATCAAGTCATCAGTGATATTTACAACCACAGCAGGCAGGCACAGCAGGCAGTCTCAAGGCACATGCCATGACAATTTCATGCAACGAAAATCCGGTTCTTCTGCCCGTGGTACTTTGGAAACTCATTAAAAGCAAAGGGAAGGCATCTGGCCATTTTAAAGTAGTGGATGCATACAGTTTGGCTAAACAAGATTTCAGTGTCCCATTAATCTGTTCCTTAATGCCAAAAGCTTCTGGTCTGGAGCTACAATGTAATCATTGTTCCACTTGCATTGCCACACACAAAATTCTAAGGATCTCATTATTAAAAGGGAACCGGAAATCAAAACCTTGGTATGAGTTCTCGCAACAACAGTTTGGCTTCAGTGAGACTGTCATTCCTCCATGTTGGGTACACTTTCACCCATTGAGAGAAAATGCACACTATAACCAGGATATATCTATTTGTTGGCAGGTCACACACCTATGGCACAGGTCTTCAGACATGACTCTAAATCGGGAACTGAACCAATTCTGCCTGATCAATTTAACCATGGAATCTCTCCCTATGTGTGCAAGAACATAAAAATGTCTAGTCATTGGAAACAACAAACTGTCAGGCAACAAAGGTCTTCCATCAGACCAAGATCTCATTCGCATTCATGATACAACCTGCTCTGACACATCCTTGTTGTTCCACTTCTGACACTTCCTCTTAAAATCTCTTAACTCCCATCCAAGTATCGGCAACAGACAATGGCACCACAAAATTTGTCTCCTCATCAGATTCATTTGTGCACTCCCCGTTAAATGTGCATTCCACAATTGCACAATACCGAACAACATCATCAGTGTATCTATTGCCAGAGGTTACTTAATTATTCCCACTCCTGTGGGCTGCACATTTAACCAGAGCAACTTCTTGTGTCAACTGTAAAGCCTCTAACAGGCAAATCACATATTCCCCATTTCAGTGACAGGGAAGAAGTCATGAATCCCCTCTGTGACCACAACTGCCCAAGGTCATTGACCACACAAAAGTCATATTGACTGTCAGTAAATATTGTCATCCTCAGTTGCTCCAAATTACAACAAGCTCTGGTAAGGGAGATCAGTTCTGTTAGTTGGGCAAAGGGGACACCTAAGAGCCATGAGGCGTCCACCACTTCATTAGCTGTGCAGGCAGTATATGTTGCTCTCAACACCCCAATGTTATCTCTTAAGCATGAGCCATCAACAAATATTACATAGTTGGGCTCATCAACGAGTTCATACTTAATTTCAGGTCTTGGCTTGGTGCACAAATCTATGATGTAGAGACAATGATGCTCAACCTCCTCCCTATTAACTTCATTTTCAGGCAGTGGTAACAGTATAGCTAGATTAAGGGTCTAACACCTCTTAAGAGTAACATTTTGGGCAGCCATAATTAATTGCTCATACTTTGTGAGCCTGCTATTAGTCAAGAGTTGAATCTTTGTGCGGATCAGGAAAATCTCCACAGAGTGTGGGATCATCACTTGTTTCTCTCAATCCGGACACCAACCGCTTTTGGGCAGTCAGGCAGTCCTGCAGTCACAGGCTCAAGGGTGGTCAAGAAATAAGCCATAAGTCTTCAAGAGTCTCCATGCAACTGGGTAAGCTCTGAGAGAGCGCAGCCCTCCCTCTCACTGCAAAACAGAGTAAACATTTTACTGTAATGAGGCATTCCCAGTGCTGGGGAATGACAGAGACTTTCACTCAGCCCTACAAATGATTTTAAGCCATTGTTGTCCCATGGGAGTGGACAGGCAAAACGTTGTGCGTCAGTTTCAGTAAAGGCTTGGCCATTGGGGAAAAGTTGGGTATCTACTGCCAGTAGTAGCTCACAATTCCCTGAAACATTCTGTCCTCTCTGCATTTTAGGTGAACTCATTTTCAATATGGAAGTAGTTTCTCTCATGTGACATTTTCTCTGCTCCTTTCTCAATGTGCAAGGAGATAGAGAAATTTCCTGACACAAATCAATCACTGTGAACCACTCAGTATCATAGGGCATCTGAAATAGTTTTACAGCTGTATTTGGTACCACAGGACAACATGGAGGAACTTTATTATTAATCTTTCTCAAATCCTGTATAGTTCTGATCTTGCTGTTCTGCTTCTGCAAGCCCATAATCGATGAATTACATGGACTTCCCATTATCTCTTTCAACATCCCCTGTCGTATCATTGACTCAATCACTGGGGTAATTCCAGCCACTGTCTCAGGTGTAAGATTGTATGGTGGTATGCTCAGAGGCTCACTATTCGGTTTAATCATTATTTAGACAGGTTCTACCCCTTTAATAAGTCCAATGTCTTTCCCTGAGAAATCCTGTATTTCAGGTTTCACAATATATCTTAAATTGGGAGGTAAGTCCTCTACTGTCCTCACAGAGAACACACTTAACTGCTGTCCCTTGTCTAGCCAATTTGAATTCGACATCCTCATCATGTACTTGGAACTCAACACCATTCGGTGTACAGTAAATAGTGCAATTTAACTTGCACAATAGATCTCTCCCTAACAGGTTTACTGGACTTGAATCACATACAACGAATTGATGATCTTCTTGAAATTAGCCTACTTTAACAGAGCCTTTCTTTGACACTGGGTTAGTTATTTGTTTATTTGTAACACCTACAACTTGGATCTTTTTTCTTGAGAGAGGTCGGTTTGGGACCTCCGCTGTTCTAATGGTGGAACGGGTAGCACCAGTGTAGATCAAAAATGACACTTGGTGGCCATTTACCATACCTTCTGTGGATGGACCACTCTGGTCTACCCCAAAGACTGCGCCAAGCACTCAATCTTCCTCCCCACTCAGGCATCGTCATTGAGATAGGTCATAGTCAAAACTCTCATTCTCACTCATGGGGTACTGTTGAAATGGGTTTTGATTCTGAAAAGAATTTGGGCTTGGTCTTGTGGCTTGGTTCGCATTAAACCTGTTGTTGCCTATGTCTTGCGAGGGCATGGGAGCTTGTGGGAATTGCATCGTTGGGGCTTGTGACTGATTTTGATTGACATTTTGCATTTGACTATCATTGATTGGATGACTGAGGTTTTGACAGCATTCCCATTTCCAATGGCCTAACTTATTACAATAATGACATCGATTCAATCACTTCCTTGTCGCAATATCTACTCCTGAATTCAGATCAACAGTAACACCACATCCTCTACCATTTGAAACACCATTTCAACCTTGCACCATTTCACTTCCACTCTGCCATTCTACACCTTGAATTCCACCAACATTTCCCACATATGGCTAATTCTGAAATCCTTTCTCCGCTAGCTTTGTTTGTGCCAGCATTAACTTTTCTTTAAGCCTCCTCTGCTTCATCTCCAGCTCATCATTACAGTACTTGGCATAATTCCAATCTAGGAATGAACTGCGACAAAAGAATTCCCATATCTCCCCTTTTAGGATTCTTGTGATCTCTGTGTTGTTTAAACACATTCAACAATCGTTCATAATAGGTGTGCACTGATTCTTCAGCTTACCGGGTCATTCTGTTGATCATAAACCAATCAATATTCCTTGTCTGGACCTTGCCCTTCAGATATGTAATCACCACATCATACTTCGTCGTGACCACATGAGAAGGTGCATGAGTCCTTCGATCACTTGGGGGTTTCATATGGGGCCAGTGTATGGTAGGTACCAAAATGTCAAAAAAGGTATTCAAATCCATCCACAAAACCTTCAAAATCTAAACAAACCTGTCTACCTGGATGTACCATTGGGTAGGATTCTCTATCTATCTATTTGGGAAATTGTAAATGTGGCAAGATCACCTCAACTCCATGACACATGGAGATACCCCCACCTGGTACCTCTCTCATAGGGAATGTCTGAGCCTTATTTCCATCTGAGGGTGCTGGAGGTGGTTTTCCATTCACCCCTAAACTGTTTGTTTGCTTCTTTTTCTTTTCTTGTTTCTTTGCCCACTTGCTCTCCAACCTGTCAAATTTGCTCCATTTCTCAATGCGTTTAACCAATTTAGTAATATGTAACCTTCTTCCTGAAGTTCGTATAGTAATGGTCGACCCCGCAGCTGCCTTCCGCTCCCGGGGCCGCTGCCTAGGCACCCACGCTGATTTCCCCCCGAATACGACGACCTTAGAACGATCGACAAACTACAGCCTTCTCCCCCCAGATCTGGTTGACTGCCTTCCCCTTTCAGCCCTGCTCTGGGGGTACGTTCCCTTATGGGCTTGTTGACCAGATTTGTGTTCTCCCGCTAATTTATCACAAAATTAATGGGGTTCATTCCTGGATCCTCCATCTTGCAGTCTCTTCAGTTTCTCAAATTGACTCCTTCCTCCGGTCAGCGCCTTGTGCGCTCCAGTCTGACCATTGCCTAAATCGATCTCCCTGCTTGAACTCCTGCACCCCGCTTTACTCGTATGGTCACCATTATGCTCCCTTCCTCCCCCTTCTCCCTACCCGTCCCTTCCCATTTCTAATCCAACCCGATGCAGCGAGGGGCCCGGCTCTGGATGTTGCTGATCTACTTGAAACTTTCCGTTTTTTTCTTCTCGCTTACTCTAACTTTGTGGTGTTCCCCTGATGTTCTATCCTCTATGCCTAGCTCTGTTCTATATTCCGACTCCTCTCTATCCCCCCTCTACGCACCATTGGACTTGTTTTCTATGATATTTTAGTCTCTAGTTAATGGATGTAATTATGTAACTCAGCTTTTCTCCATGCCATGATTCGTTCTTGTAACTGATGCAACTATGTAAAAATGTAACTGATTTAACTATGTAAAAAAAGCTTACCGTATGTAAAGCGCTCTGATACCTCCAGGTCTAGCCAGCGCTATATAAAACTTCTTAAATAAATAAATAAAATAAATCATCATCTAGTTGTGCTCTAAAACTCTTCTGTAAGCTTAGACTTCTAAAAAGATCTACGTCCTATTTTTCTGCCAAGTCTGATAGTTTTTCATGTGTCTTAGTTGCATGCCTAGTGATCTCTTTAATCAAATGTATCAGCTTATGTTCTTGGTATTGATTCAAATGTGAAAGGCTTGAACATTCCCTGATAATTTCTTCCAATTCTACATTCAACATTGGTACATCTAAGAGTCTAGTACAAACTGGAATTGTGGACTCTTCTCACCTTAGGGGCAAAATTGCATTATCAAAATGTACCATCCCACTTTTGGTAGCTGGTGTTGTGAAAACAAATTTCCCTTTTTCTCTCAGAGTTTGTACATTTTGTGGTGGGCAATAATCTGTTAGTTCTGTGACATCGAGGTAAACCCTGTTGCGGCCACTCCACCAACAGCTCCTGGAACTGTAGGAATCGGGGTTATGATTACTGGGGCAGATACAAGGGAAACAGCAAAAGGTCTGAGCTGGTATGACTTGTGGCATTGGTGCAGGAGTAGACACAACAGGGGCAGGTACAACGAGGGCAATAACAGAAGCAGATGTCTCAGTAGATGCCAGCTCCAATGGAAAGAGTTGGAGGAATTCCTCCAATCTGAGTTGCATTCTGGTCAACAGGGGCTGTGGCAGCAGTACTAATACTACCAGTAGCACTGTCCTGATCTATAGAGTGCAGAGCATAAGGCGGTGGTGATGAGGGCAACAAGGCATCTAAGAGATTATCACTGGAGTCACTATCAGTGCTAGACTTCTGTGCTGCATCAGCATCGTCATCTCCCTGTTTTCTTTCTTTGTAGACATTTTGGTCATCAATGTGGGGTATATCCTAGTTCCCTAAACTACGCATCTCCTCCACATATGGTGTTATTCATCCCACTTAGCATCTGTGTAACTACGCACCACTCTCTCAGCTCTATTCTGGTATTTCTCATTCTCCTTTGCATGTGCAGCATGCTCCAGAGCATTCCAAGCCTCATACAGTGCTGGTCTAGGGGGATGTTTCATGTCATACAATACTCTCCCTCAAGTTCTCAATGACTCTCAAATTAAATGTGACATATTGTGGAAATCTTAATAGTCCTTCTTTCTCAGATATCATATGCCATTGATGAATCCACAAACATGTTTACACCAAGCCTTCATCAAATGGGGCTGGTCGGGTCGACCTAAGCAAGTGCAGTAAGCCGTAGGGCGCCCAGTTGGAAAATGACGGCTTTTTAAAATCTGCAGAAGCTTATTGGTGAGATGAGGACAAAAAACATCATTTAGGCCATGAATGGCATTGGATTAAATTACATTTTTTCTGGGAACAGTGTATAGGTGCAGTAATATACTTGATGCCTTTGGAGAATGTGTGCTGTTGTGAAAAATGTTAGCCCTCTTAATTTACCTTTTAGCATTGCTGAATTAATCCTGTTTTCTCTTGTGTTACCATGCTTCCTTTGTCTTGCAAATGTGTGAGTGTGTTTGCCATAGGCCACCATTTGTCTTTGATCCCCATGCCATGTGGCCAGGGGCCATTTTGTATAGTCAGTGCCCATAGGCCTGCATATGTTACAGTGGCGGCTGGTGGAATTTGAAAATGGTGTGGCATATGCAGAACGAATCAACGTATGCGAGCGAGCGAGGCCGACGGCAATCAGGGGGGTGCGGGGGGGTTCTCCCCCCATGAAGATTTTTTTTTTTAATTGGCATCTTTTTGGTGCGATTTTCAGCACTATTTCTGTGATAAATGGACTAAAAATTCAGTTCTTCTAGGCATTCATAAAAGAAAACTCATACATTATTTCAGAGAATTTCTGGGTTGCCAAGCAAGTCTGACTTCTGAAGAGGGCTAGGGTACTAAGCAAGACTGCTTTGGCTCTACCCTTTCCAATAGAAAACACTAGTTAGCGATGTGAACAAGTTCAATGGACAAACCTGGGGTCTAGGGAGTGTCCCTCTCCTGAGAATTTTTTTTTTAAAAGATTGGCAAATGGTGCATTTTAAAGCAAATGAATGCAGCGATAAAGCAAGGCTTATTAAGCAGTGGGAACGTATAGTCTTGAAATATTAAACACATTAAAAACTGCCCTGTATCTTCTTGCATCAATTTGTTCAACAGTTACTGTAATATGTAAATTGTTCTGCATGACAACTTTAGCCCTTTAAAATGTATGCTTGCCCAGTGTCTTGCACTGCATGCAGCATTAACTTTGGAAAAATATGCTCTAACCAGACTTCGGGAAGCACCCACAGCTACTGGCTGTAACCAGTCATATAGAAATATGTGCAGACAGGTCTTTAAGTGAGGTGAAAAAAGTGGGTGCTCCCTATAAAGGAACATGCCAAATACATTTCTGTGATTCCCATAGTGTGCCATCAGACCGGTATTTTGGTTTCTCTCTGAGATGTAATTTTATCCAGATAAATGGCACAGCAACTGACATACGCCTAAAGCCTGTCAGTATGATTGGCTTTGTCACTGGGTGTTAGCTGTTTAAGATAAATGAGTAACAACAATGATTTCTTATAAATAATTAACATTGAAAATGTTTAAATTCTGAAATAGTGAGTCTGTGAATTAAATAGCATTGAGGCCTGTGGAAGGATTTTTGGCCTTCGAATATGTGTGCCTTATGTTAGATATGTATCCTCTTTTTCTCTGCATATCTTGTCCATCTGCACATCTTCAACCCCCTCTCTTTCCTCTTCAGCATCCTCTTTTCACTCTTCCCCGAATGCCCTTCCTCACATCTCTGTCACTTCACCGCCCCCAACATGCACTGCACTCCCTCAAATATAAGCACTTTAATTTCTCTTACTTTTGCCTTGCAAATATTTTGACATCAGTGTACCCCCTTCACACACATTTCCATAGAATTTCAGTTGCAAATGGAATACACAAATAATGTTCTGTTTGCTGTGCAGAGAGGCCAACCCACTGACAGGCACTTTGTTTGGCTTTAGCCTTAGCGCCTGCGTGCTCAATCAAAGCCCCTCATAAACACATGGCATGGCTCAAGCCTCAAAGTATGCACAGAACAAAATACAGATAAACAACAACATTATAAAATAGCTACCTCGTGGGGAATGCAAGATCAAGTAAACATGTAAAATAAGAGAGGAACTAAATCGCTGAAATGCATTCCCTCGATGTTTTTAACATTCATTGTTTGCAAGTCAATCCATGTTTTTGGCATCAGTGTTAACTTAGGGGCATGTACAAAGGGCCAGTTTTAATGCCATACATCAGAGGACTGGCCACTGTAAGCACATGTTACACAGTAAGCACATATCTCTCGCTTTGGGCCTGACTCGGATATTTGGATCCATTTCCCAAGGGAGCAAATGCCGCAGCTCCACTTCTAAAGGAGCGAGCAATGTGCAGGGAGGGCCTGGGGTGTCAGTGGGGGAGGTAAGCATGATGAGGGGTCTTGGCACAATATACAGAACACAGCATTAGCTTGCAAACACTTACCAGCATTACCGAGAACAAGGCACCGGATCGGACGTGCTTACAGTTAGATATACATGAATGTTACATTCTTAAGGGTGATACCCGGTTGCAGTCCGATAACATGCTCAATAAATTCCACCATGTTAGTCTAACGTGATCCAAGATGAAAACAGTATGACCGAAATCTCCAATCATTATTATCCCCATCCGATATAAACATACGAAGCAGTACACCCTTACGTTCAAAAGGCCAAAATGCTTCTAAAAACCCATTTAACGTAAAAACCAAAATCACCCAACATTTGTCATTAAATGATCCTCGGCACTCTAGAGATATGTACATAGTCCCCATATGACAGAATTCATTCAAACCCATAGGGCCCATTCCGTAAACGACGTTCCGCATTGCTTCAAACATTGTTTGGCTTACCAAATATGCTGGTCATGAGTTCGCCCGCACCTACATAAAATCCATAGATCTCACCTTCGGTAGCGCCCGCATATAGTTACTAGGTCTCGAAGAGTCCAAAACAAATATTACAGAAAGCCCACGAGGGCCCAAGACCCTACAGAAACGAAGGGAACCAACCAGGTTTGAGCATTTTTGCCAGGGATGCTTTAAGTTTCCCAGTCCAGCAGCTTTTCTCCCCTGCCACTTGAGAATTGCTTTCACATTGAAAGCAATTAGCGGCTCGTCTTTTCCACTACCGTCCTGACACTGCTGCTGTTAAGCGCCTCAGGCGGATTATGGCTTGTAAAGCACAAAGAAAGCCAGACCTATTGGCTTTGCCAATGTTTGCACTGATCACTAATATGTTGCGTCACTAGTCCTTATCACTTCTTTTATCCTCTTTCCCTTCATTGTTTTCACCTACTTGTTTCAAGCACTCTGAAGCGGCCTTGCATGCAGCCCGCCTTCAGCATGCAGCCCTTTAGCAAGAAAATAAATAATGGAAACAAAAAAAAAGTGCTATTTGAAATTCATCGTCTTTGACTATGAGGCACAAAATGCGAACTTCATACACGCATTGGCGTTTCAAGCGCACTCTTACAGAAAGCAACAAGGGACAAGCAGCCTATCACAGTAGAGAGGAAAGAAACTCGTTTATTCACAAAAACACTGTTTTAATGCCTTTGCGAACAGCTCCGGCGGCGGGATCAGCACGAGCCTAGCATGGCATGAATACACTGACTTGGCTTCTCCAGAAACTGACGTTAAGGATGATTTTCAAGAGTTTACAATTACGGGCCTTGTAAGATGTTATTGTAATGCTGGCTCAAACCCCCACGCAACAAAATGTGCTTTTCCCGGTCTGCCTGTTTCTATTAAAGCAGGCAATGATCGTGACATAAATTGGCAATCACCAAAGGTAGGCCTAAAATGGAAAAACATGCATTATACTTTAGAAACCAAAGTCGTTTCATCGACCTTAGCTCTGATTATAACCTGTTCGGTACAACTACGGTTTCCAGTCGGCAGGCACGGGGGCCGGGCTGACTGTGGCTAGAACTTCACGTTGTTGCCCAGTGCCAGAGACCCTGACTCTGCGACACTTTCTGGCCAGTCCTGGAGGGCACAGCCCTGCATATCAGCTGGTGCTCTGTGATGCGCTTGCACAGAGTTTACTGTACTGTGGACCTCACCTTCTGTCCTTACAGGCTGATATAATAAACCTTGACCCATTCATGCTTTAGAACTATGGTTTGTCCTGTATGATTTCTTCTGCTGGTTTGTTTGACTTGGACTCGTGTTTACCGTGTGTGTCTTCCCTTTCAGGAGCCCGGAGATTCTTTAGGTCACAGCTAGTTCATCTACCCCAGTCGCGGCTCGCTTCGCAATACTCGTGGGGAGGGGGGGTTGTCGCGTGAGGGGGGGTTGTCGCGCGGGGTGGGGGCCAGGGAATTAAAATTAAAATAAAAAATAAAACTTACCTGACAGCCGGTCCGCGCCGCCTCTGCTCCCCTTGGCGCCTTCACGAACGGCACTGGAGTGGCAACCCCTATCAGCCAATACTGGCGCTGCTCCAGCAGCACCAGGATTGGCTTAGAGCAGGGTTACTCGCCGCCCGCCTGCCCATTAGGAGACTGAGGGTTCGCTCTCCTAATGGGCATGCGCCAGCCAGAGCAGACACTAGTGCGCATGACTGGGCACGGCGGAAAAATTTGCCGACCTCACCAGTCATGAGCACTTGTACTGCTGCCTGCTGCCCCTGGTCTGACAATGCATGTCAGTCAACATGACGCCGGACCGCCCACCCCCTTCAGACAGCAATGTGCTTTTTCCATAGGCTTGCATGTCTTCTTCGTTGTGGCCATGCCTCCTTGCTGGTTGTTGCTGTTGTGACCATGTGACTGGCGGCCATTTTGTGTAGGCAGCCAGTGTGCTTTTGCCATAGGCCTCCATGTCTTCTTTGTTGTGTCCATGCCTCCTTGCTTGCTGTTTGACCATGTGGTCGGTGGCCATTTTGTGTAGGCAGCCAGTGTGCTTTTGCCATAGGCCTGCATGTCTTCTTTGTTGTGGCCATGCCTCCTTGTTGGTTGCTGCTGTTGTGACAATGTCGATAGCGGTAATTTTGTGTAGGCAGCCAGTGTGCTTTTGCCATAGGCCAGCATGCCTTCTTTGTTGTGGCCATTCCTCCTTGCTTGCTATTTGACCATGTGGTCGGTGGCCATTTTGTGTACCTAGCCAGTGTGCTTTTGCCATACGCCTGCATCTCTTCTCTGTTGTGGCCATGCCGCCTGCTTGTTGTTTGACCATGTGGCTGACGGCCATTTCATGTGTAATGCTTGAGGCCTATTAGCTCAATGCTAAATGCTCATACTAAATATACTGTATGAACAGTGTTTTGCATTTTTCATCTACACCACTCCTTGCCTCTCAAATCCCAGTGGTTTCAAATCTCATGGTTGCTTCTTTCCCTATACAGCAGCAATTATATGTTTTTAATTTTTATTTTTTTGATATTTTTTCCCAAAACTGTTTTTTATTTAATTTAATTTAATTTTTTGCAGTTTTTAAAAAATGTTCTTGTTAATTTTTTTTATTTTTTTTTATTTCTTGTTAATTTCTTTTTAAAAATTGTTTATTGTTCTGCTATTTTATTCTTCAATTGTTTTACTTTTTTGTATTTTTATAAAAAAGTAGCTATAATATCTCTTTTATTTTTGTTTTATTTATTTATTTTTTTCAAATTTTCTTTTTCCCATTTTCCTAACATCTGTCATCAACTCCATGTGTGCTATAGTCGCAAAGCGCACAATAGCATTAATTTTCTAAGCCTTATTCCATTGTCACCTGCACCTTCCTGAGTGCCACATCCCAACTTGATGCACATAAAGCAAATAGTTACATCGGTATGTTGTTGTTGCTCTTTCTTATCCTTCCTGAGTGTACATGAAAGTTTATGTTGGTGTGGTTTTACGAATGGATACACTGTATTGTTAATTTTTATAACTTAATTAACCACACTAAATGATATTCTTTGTTTGTACTACTAAATCAACTGCAACAATGCCACGTTTCACTGATGTTCTTCTTGCTTGTTTGCTTTTAGGTGCACAAGAGAAGAGACATCACCCACAATACTGCCAGACAGAAGGCCTATGCACGACGTGACAAGTGACTGACCACACAACACAGACATCTCTTCAGCTTGTGAAGCTAAGTGTCACTGCCAACTGACAGCTTCAGGATGACCCTAAAGAAAGGTGCTGCCAAGAAAGTGAAAGTGGCCAGTGGGGAGGAGAAGAAGCAGATTTCCACCACTGGCATGCCGACTAGAATCTTTTTCTGCAAACTTGTGCCTGTCGCACTGGCCTTCGGGAGAAAGCTGGAAGCAGCACTCCTGCATCAACTGCCCCACCCCAACCTAGGCCGAAGCCCATGTCTGGCACAGAGGCAGCCACTCTAATCACCACAACGCTAACAAGCAGTGATGTTGAATTGCACTTATCTATTTTGCAAAGGAGTGCCCAATCGCTGGTGGAAACTCAACTAAGCGGACAACAACAGCTGCAGCCAACAATAGCCGTTCCTTCTGAAGTAGGAGCACTTCAGGAGATTGAGCTTCATACTGAGGAAGTAGAAGTAGCCCCTATTTCAGAAGATCCATTGTCTTTCAGATCTTCAGCAAGAAAAATGAGGGGTAGGGATACTCCGCCATCTTCTTCTTCAAGCCCGCGTTTGGTAATCAAGACTCCATTTGGATGCCGCCTCAGTCTGAGACCCGCAATGAGAGGCTAGTGAAAAGGAAAGGCTTCTGAAAGCCGTAGAGTTATGGATGATGAAGAGGAGGATGAAGATGAGCTAGTCATCATGGATGTTAGCCCAGCCCCAGCAGAGTCCAACGTTACCCCAGCTCAACCTGCTCTGAGGGATGTGGCACAGATACCACCACCTTCCATATTTGGAATGCCCAGGCAGCAACCTACATCCACAACCACCTCAGCAGAAATAGGCACTGCAGAGAGGCAAACGTCAAATCGCCCACCTACCGCCACTTCTTCCGACATTGGCAGTGGCACCAGTGTCAGAAAATGGACTTCCCCAGTTTGGGACTCCTGCACAGTTAGCAATAAGGAGCCAAACATAGTCATATGCTCCATTTGTGGACCAAGTGTTACTCTGGGTAAGCTTAGTACAAACTATGGTACCGGAGGCCAAACAACCCATTTGAGAAAACTCTACACAATCTGCTGGGAGGAACACCTTAGCGGCCCGAACAAATGCAAGTGGTGTTGGTGAAGTAGGTGAGAGCAGGCAATCCGATCCGATCACGCTGGAAGGTGAAAGTAAAGACAAGGGTGACATTTTCATTACGCAAAACAAGCCTGTCCCCAGTAGTGCAGTAGTATCACACACATGAGCAACATCGCAATAGCACAAGACTTTGAGTCAGGTTGAGACATCAAGGGAAGAGCATACAGTGACTGCCCTGCTGAGACACACATTAAGCCTACCACCTTCTGCTCTCAAAAAGTCACCTGCTTCCGTGGCACCAGAAAAAAAAATCCAGGCTACTATTCCTGGTATGTTTAGGCAGGAGGGGCAGTATGAACGCAACCACCCAACGGCACATTTGTACAACGCGAAGCTGTCTAAAATGTTAGCGCTGGACCTCCCCCCTTTTTCTTTTGGGGAAGGAGTGGGTTTTCTAGAATATGCGGTGGCCATCTGCCAAAAATGGAAAGTTCCCAGCCGGACCTATTTTGCCAGAGTTGCTGTTCCAGCGCTACATCACGATATGGTGGAATTGGTTGATAAGCTTTGCAGCAAAGTGCTGTTCACACTATCCACCTGATGACAGACATGTGGACTAGTTGCCAAGCCACTGATTACATGTGCATCAAAGCACACTGGATCTCTTTTGTGGGGGTTAGAGAAATGATATCAATAGGTGTTGACACTGCTGACATTTTAAATGGAGTTCGGAATTATGCAATGGTAGCCATGTTCGCCATGGAGAAATCTC
The DNA here is from genome assembly GCA_963921515.1 of Calotriton arnoldi. Classification (NCBI taxonomy): domain Eukaryota; kingdom Metazoa; phylum Chordata; class Amphibia; order Caudata; family Salamandridae; genus Calotriton; species Calotriton arnoldi. The sequence continues at coordinate 744,254 of CAWUFW010008874.1, read as the reverse complement.
ATACTGCTGCAAACATCTTGGATGACTTTAACAATAAGGTCTTTGAATGGCTGCAACCAAGAGGGCTTAACAATGGATTTGTTGCGAAAGACAATGGCAGTAATATAGTTAAGGCCATGGCAGATGGTGGCTATTTCAGGATCCTGTGTTTGGCGCACTGCATCAACATCATTGTACAGGACTTTCTCAGAAAAGTAGACCGATTCAGCAACTTACTGTCCACCTGCAGAAGAATCTGCACTCATTTCAGCCATTCTTTTAAGGCCCGGAAGCAGTTGATGAACATTCATCGTGATAATAGAATGCCAGTTAAAGCACTCACACAGGAGGTGCCAGAACGTTGGAACTCGACTTATTACATGATGCAACACCTTTTTGAGCAGCACAGACTGATCAATGAATATGTCATGCAAAGAAGGGATGCAACTGTGAAAGACATGATCATTGAGTTGGACCAATGGGGCCTAGTCAAATGCCTGACAAAGATGCTGCTTCCTTTTGAGGTTTTCACATGGTAAGTCAGCAAGGAGGTCAGTACCATGAGCCAAGCTATCCCGTTGTTGCATATGCTAGTGGAACAGCTAAAGGAGGTGTCTGAAATGTATGCAGAAGTGGACGAAAAAAAGTTGCAAATGAGTTGGTGGAGAGCTTAATCCTTCGCTTATCATTTATTACAAGGGTGCAAAGAGACATTGTGCCATCCAAACATTAATTACATCTGTACCACAATTCTTGATCTACGGTGCAAACAATTACTGGCCACTTTCATTCCATTTTCAGACAGGGATGTTTCAAATTACAAGACATGGATTGCTGAGCAAGCCAGTGACTAAAAAAAGAATGGCTGGGAATTAGAGGCCCACTCCAGGGCACAGGTTCTGTGGTGCAGCCTTTAACCTCAGAACCTGAGGGCAGTGCTGTTGGCTAACAGCAAACAAAACTAACAACAAGAACACCAGCAACAACAGGAACAGGAGCATTGGCCTCCAAATCTGCATCTGATTGGTTTCTAAAGGCAGGGCGTAAATTCAGTGCAGAGGTGAAGGCAAAAGAGGGTGAGCAAGATAGAGTACCAATGACTATTGAGAGGATGGTCCAGGCCTATCTGGATGACCCAACAGAAGTCTATTTTGATCAAAACCCATTGGTGTATTGGTATGGGAAGAGGCGCCAATGACCAGTGCTCAGCAGGCTGGCAGTAAAGTATCTGGTGAACATGTGTTCAGTGCAGCTGGTGCAGTTGGCACAGTGAGAAGGACCAGTCTCTCACCCCAAAACGTAGAGCGATTAACCATGATCAAAATGAATCAACACTTTATCCCACCGAATTACACCATACCTAAAGTACAACCGGAGGAGGATGAGAGTGATTGGTCAGACTCAGGTCATGGTAGTGTGTTAGCTGACCAACCTCTGGGTCAACCACCTGAGTAGGAATGGGTCACCATAGAACTTTGTATCGCCAAACTGCTCAGACAAAAAAAAGCTATAGCTAGGGGAGCATTATAATATTTTTTTTGTTTGTGTCTGGCTAATACAGCCCCACCATTTTAGACACATGTATGGCCGGATTGGAGATGGACCAGTGTGTAGTGAAGAAGCCTCTCCCCCATTCCACTCAAGGACATTGGAGAGACAATGTGAATACCTCCATCCAGTGCCTATCTAACCTTTCTTTATTCCCCTAGCAGGACTGCCCTACAATATTTGATTTACAAGTCTGGCCAATGTGTGTTTCGTGAATCAAAGGGGATCTGCAATGTACCACGTGCTTGAATTAGAACAGGTAAATGGCATGCACCAAAGGTTGATATGCATTATGAGTGATTGTTGTTTGTGAGTGTGTTGAGATGATTCATGTGGTGGCAGACAGTAAGAGTGGGTATTTAACTATAACTATTAAGCTGTTTGTGATGATTTACAATGTTAGTGGCCTAGCGATAGGTGGTCATTTTTTATCCTGAAGTTGATTTTTTCCCTCTCTTTGACACTTAGCTAGATTTGTTTGCCAGGTCCACACTACTTTGTTTTCTAGTTCACACTCCTCATAGACCCGACCAGTCTCTTTATCTAACAAACAAAAATCTAGTCTACACAAATAAATGACTCAATGTTTCTCCTGTTGTTCATCAACAGCATTGCACTACAGGTCGATCTCTCTCATCTGAGTCGGGACTGGAGTCTGTTTGGAGTTGGACATATTTGTTACTCAGAGTCATTAGGATGAGGGAAGAACTCAGGGCATGCCCACCTCAACAACTGCCAGAAAAAGGAAGTTATCAGCTTCACGGAAACTTACATGGCCTAGTGAATAGTGATGGCTCTAAGAGACCTACTCAACTCCATGGACTGGTGAGAGGTGCGTTGATACTTGATTTGAGAGATGCAATGCGGCTGAGTGTGTGTGTTGGCTGGCTCAAATTTGAAACTATGTGGTTGGGTGGGTGGCCTGATTCTGTAGGTAACTGAAGATCGGGATCCCGGGCCGGGACTGAAGTAGGTGCCAGATGCAGGCGCTGACCTTGATGAAGGTTTGACTATAGGCAACGCCCCCGCCAGGATCCATGGGGTATCACATACTTGCAATCGACAACAAGTCGGTAGCAGAACCGTAAGTCTGCGGTTCATCTTTCACTGAATGAGTGCACCTTAGCGAGTGCACTTATCTTTCCACTGGTCCTGAAGAAAGCCTTGCTATTAAGCAATGAAAGGCTGAAACATGTAGACCTAATCACGACCTTACCACGGATGTTTATGACCAATTAAGTCACAGAGAGCATCCCCTTGCTTTGTTTTAAATCTTGTCCTATGACCCCAACAATAAATTTCAAGGTGTCATAGAGGCAATTTTAATCACTGTCACTTGTCACTCACTTTGCACTGTCCACAAAAACCCGCTCCGCTGTAACTTATGCGTCGAAACACACCCGGGAGGCACTCGGCCCCTCCGGTGGGAACCCAATGATGAAGCATGCCACCAACTAGGTTGGTGGGTAAGGGTTCTCCTTAAAAAAGGAATTTGTTCCTTTTTTTCCCAAATTAAGCAGTAATCCATTTCCGGAATTATTCCTTCTTTGTTGACTGTGGTAACTGAAGACAGACATATGATAATGTCAGTCACATGATCATCACATTATGAACGCGCTAGGCTAAATGTAATGATGATGATCATGACAGTTGCAAGTTTGATCAGGCCGATACATACAGCCACCTGTCTGTGATGGTTGGTTGTTGTAATTGAATTGCTCTCACTTAATGGATCACACATCAGTCATAAAATGAATGATTGCAAAGGACTATGCTCTTGTTCTGCCTCTGAGTCTTCTTGGTCCACTCTTCATGACGTTTACCTTCTGTCCTTCTCCCTGATTCTACAATATCAATTCTGTTTTACAATCCGCAGACCTTCACTTCTCTTGCACAAAAGGCAAAAGCACCATAACACTCACGCTTACCTTACTGGACCGCTTCATCCAGGCACCCAAGATTGATGACAATCCAAGAAGAATGCAGATGCACCACCCCATTTGGCAATACAGAATCATTTTTCTTTTAATATTCATTTTTTAGAACTGTGTGTGTTGTTCGCTTCACTCCTACTTATTTATATTTACTATTTTTCAAACCTGCATGACAGAGCATTTAGATATTTAATAATATAATATAACTTGGGTCTCTCTGGGGCTGACAGACTGTAAGCAAACTTTGCAATGCATTTCAGTTAACTGTAATTGTCATTCCTTCGTTTCCTCCCACAACAGATTGATGATGATTGGATCATGGATGCTCATCGCCCAGATAAATATTGTCTTTGTTTAGTGTTTGTCTTTGTAACACCATTCCCCAAATCCCCTTTCCCATCCATTCATCAAAACCCTAACCCTCTTCCCACGGGCTGTGAGATTTATTGACGTGTGACTTAATAATTTACACCATTAATTGATCACACCCTTGGAGGGTCAGATGACAACTCAGTGCAGGATCATCAGTTCTTCTATTACCTAAACAATAGCCCACAATGGCCCCATTTTCCCACCCATTTATAAAAAATGATCAATATTTTAGATATAGAAGAACATCGTTTCTCTGCATCATCATTCAGGCATTGTGTTGTGTAAACTTTTAACCTTGTCCACTCCAGACTTTGAGTCCACTTCATGATTCTAGTATTTACTACTTTAGTTTTAATTAAAATACTAGCTCACCATTGCTTTGAATAATTTAGTACTGCGTGTTATATTTTCACTATCAGGTATTCTTTGCTGTGTAGTAGTCTGCTCTCAATTGTTTGTAAAGCTATGATATAATAATATATATAACTCAGTTTTTAATTCAACTTAGTTGCCTGCTTGATTAATTCTACATTTGGAGTTAACCTAGGTGGGAGTGGGACCTTGCTTCTCCTTCATTCTTAGTGCATTAGCCACTACCACCACCATAGCACCTTGGGAAACCATGCAGCCCTCGCTTCATATATTCGGGTAAGAGAACTATGGATCATTGTTGTACTTGTAGGCAATATAGGCAATGAAAAGGGACTGGAAACCCTTCTCCCATCTCCCCTTACTGGTCAATATAGTTGCAGACTGCAGAGACTAGGAGATTTGTAGTAGGACAAGGGTACTACATAACTAATTGTTACATGCTATCAGCAGATTTAAAAAATCAGGCTACTGCTGAGTTAAATGGCAGCAGTGCAAAGTTGCACGCACCAAAAAAGATTTGAAGCATAGATAATGTAAAATAAATATTTATTACCCTAACAACAATATATTAAAAAATCCACCCTTTCAACCCTAAACTGGCCCACTGCTCTCCCCAAAAAATTCTCCCCGTCCCCAACCAATGTCCAAAATGTCAGAAAAAACTAAAGTCTAAACAGTCCCAGTCCCAACACCCATCATTCCCACCCTCTCCATCCTCAACATGTCCCATCCACCAAAACAAAGGTTCAAAGTGGCAGAAGAGGGCACTAACGGTGAGCCAGCAGTTTTTTTAGGCACACCTCCATCTTGATCTGCCTAGCTTCTATTCAATCCAGCCTCTGCATGATGGGTTGGAAGTTGCGGTCAGAAATTGAGGAGGGGCAGCAATGATAGAACTCCAGCTTGTGGCTGCCAGCGGACTGTGGCATAGGTGTTGAGAGGCTAAAGGTGCTGGGGGCTGCCTGTGGCCCTGGGCAGTGGCCTACCCCCCTCCTGGGCCACCAGCCACTAGTACTCATCCCGTATAGCCTCCAGCTCCAGCTGCCACAGTCGGGCTGCTACTTCCTGCCGAGTTGGATAACAAGCAGAAGTAGATAGGAAAAAAAAGTGAAATTATAAACAATGACTGTGCAAAACACTTGTTTAAAATTATATTGTGGGTGGCACAGTGGCAGTACAGTGCTGGTCCCCTAGGGCCATTCAATCTGATGTGATTAGAGTCACAGCTATTGCCAACACATGCCTGACATAAAGCTAAAGGCAAATGGCAAATGATCTAACTGTCTGAAAGGAATTAAGGCAGAATATAAACAGACACTTTGTGCGGAAAAATAAAAATCAATTACCTCTCATTAATAATGAGTAAGGCATTAAGCACTAAGGAGTACAGGTACTCTCTCTCTTGTTGTGCTAAATTAATGGAGGAATGCTAACTCAGCTGGCGGCCTAGTCATACCGATTAGTCGTACTTTGCTACTCTCTGCAGTCTGCGAGATGGGGCAGCTGTGATCGATAATTATCTTATTCCAATGGCCCTGCTCGTCTCCGAAATGCCTTTCAATCTTACCCTGACTACAAGGAAGATGAATATTGATACACGTCATGTATAAAATCAATCATGCGGACATCCTGTCTGCCGTAAGTAGACTGTGGGAAAGGCGATGCACTGTAGTACAGGGAAAGAATTAAGGAGCAGGATATAGATTGTATTTGGTACATTCATCACAGACTATCACATCCGCAAAAGTCAAGGCACTTACTTAGTCCCACTTTATTCCCTGGCCTCACCCTCAACCACACTTTATAATTTATTTTTCCCACAAATACATTTGCTTGGAAGTAAGGAAAGGAAACTTAACTTACTCAACCGCAGGGTAAGTTAGAGGGATTATACCAGGTAAGTAGACTTTTTACTGATCATTATCATATGCCTAAGCTTGGCTACAAAGTCACTTTGGTTGACAATGTTGAAAGGGAAGAATTTGAACAGGCGTAAATCTGTTATGGAAGCCATGATGAAATATATCACTTGGCTAGAAAAATGTGGAACATGCATTAATGGATTTTCAAATTTTTGGGAAGGCTGGTGGGGATAGAACTTGGGAAAGAATAAAGGAGTGAAGTACTGGTATGAAGTGCGCACTCGGAGGGAAGGGATAGATACCTTCTTTTCGCATTACCATGCATTGAAAACTTTGTAAATGCCACATTAACTCAAGCAGACATACATTGCACAGCCAACACTGCAGTGACAAATTGAACCATGCAGCGGTTAGGTCATCATGGGTGGCACTGGCAAGATACCATGGTAGAGAGGGAGGTGATGTTTGATGATGGGTATTTTCCAAATATCTGCCTTGCTTAAAAAATACTGTGAGTCAATGCACAAGACAGAAATTCCACCCCAACCCTTTGAATCAAAACATTGATAAAACCATTCCAGGCAAGTGAAGTAGATGAGCACTCCCCTATACAGAAGAGCTCCCTTGTTTCTTCATCCAAGCAATTATCCATTCATCATTTCATTGTTCTAGTATTCTTCACCCTTGGCTTAGATACACACTATTTAAGCTTTACAATCTCTTATCCAGTCTATCACCATTGAAAACCATCCATCCATATATATCCATCCATCCAAACTTTGCTCTCAATGAACCTTTCTCCAACATCCATTTGCCCACCCACATATCCTTTCACCCATTCACCCATTGTGCTTTAACCCAACTGAGCATTCCTTTCACACACCCAGGCAGGCATCCTTTTACTCATGCCCTTTCACCCACCCAGGTAGGCATCCTTTTACCATACACCGTTTCATCCAGTCTCCACCCACCCATGCATCGTATCACCCACCTATATGCATCCTTTCCCCCTGGTATTCACAAATGCATTCTTTCACTCATATTACATTTCACCCATCCTTTCTCCTTCCATGCCTTTTTCCCTTTTACATCAACCCATTGTTGTTAAAGTTCATTATGAACCTTTGTCTGCTGAGTTGCAGATAGAAGAGGCCATTAACTACTCACCTCCCACTGTATCTGCTAAAGCGGGATGTTCACGAGTCAATGCCCTTGCTGTCAGTACATTACTAATTGTCAATCAACAAGCAATGTGACTTACCACCGCTCATCCCTGCCACTGCTGCTACCCCCCTTCAACTGCTGCTGCTGCATTGGCTCCACTGGCACCTTCCCTGCTGGCCTTGGCACTGGTGGGCAGTGCAGCTAGAAAAAACATTAAATATTTTAAATGCCAAATATGCCTCCACCAATTTTTTTTTATTTTTTAGGAACTTACAACCACAATACATCACTGCAGTTCATTTGCAGTGTCTTCTATCAAAATATCACGTTGGGTGTTTTGTTGATTGCCAATGTTTGAAAAGCCAGGTAGTCAAGCCAACCAAAACTTTTTGTAATGGAGGGGCTGAACTATGATGAATCTAAGTCAATGAAGTACAATGAAGGGTGGTATAATTGATCAACAAAGGACATATGGTCTTGAATTGCAAATGCAATGGGGCCCTCCTCATACTTTCAGCCATGCTGCACTATCATCAACTGCTGGTATACTATGATAATAATACATACACAACATTGGGGAGGAGGTCCACCATGACCATGGCCACTCTCTCGTTTTACTTTTTGAGCATGAGCAAGAAAAAAAAAGCCTTCTCAACAAACATGCGCTCAATACCTTACTTGGGCAATCTTCACAGTAGAGTACCTGACCTAAAATGGGTTCCCTGAGTCTTACAGTACCACTAGTCCAACATATATATAAGGGGAGAGGGAAAGCTTACTGACAAAGCAGAAGAAATGAAGCTACAGAAGAGACAGACTAGTACAGACAGTTTGAAGTTAATGTATAGAAACTTGAAATATAGAAATAGGATGAAGCAAGTATAACAAGATTTCAGGAAACAAATAGAATGAAGAGGAGTTTGAAATAAATTAGGAGGCATGCACAGCAAAACGGAAAAATTATTCTAAATGTGGAGCGGTAAAAGTTAGGGAAATAATTATATTAACAACAGAAGGACATACTGGGGCCAGCAGAGCCGTCTGCAGAGGCACTTATCGAGGCACCTCCAGCTCTCTCGCCCTGCTCGCTGGATCCATGCCCATTCCTCTTCTTGCCCCTGGATGCTAATGTAAGAAATAAATAAAATAAAATGAGGTTAGTGGTACAGTTAATAATAATTTCCACAAAAATATTTTGACAGGGAAAGGCAAACATTGTAACACTGAACTTTTCTAAATCGGATTTCCTATAGGACTACTAGCATCGTGGACCTATTCCTAATTTCCTGAGCCTAATCCTAGTCCAAATTTCCTAAACTACATTTTGTAACTACTAATAAATTGCAACAAATGATATTTGCTTCTCATTTCATTCTGAATCTCTCAAGTTTAACCCTCTTTGATGGGCCAACTGAGTGTGCATTTTTATCAATGCATAGATGCATTCATATACACATCAATGAGAAATTGCTTGGGGTTGGGATTGGGACTGGGCTAGCTACAACAACAAAGAAAGGCACAGAGAAGTGAGAGAGCGCGCTAACTCACTAATAACTACTATCTTAGTGACAGGACAGAGGAATCTCTGCATGACTTCTTAAATAAACAGCCCAAGCGAGTGCCAACTAGTAGGATTAGGTAGCGCCACCAAGCACCATTCTAGATGATGATCGCATAATATTTGTAACATAAACTTAACTTACCTGAGTGTGAACAGCATGCTTGCTATATGGGAAAAAAATATTAGCATAGAGAGAACACAACAAATAAATAATTATTACTCACTGAGCCCCGCAACCCCCACTCCCAGCAGGTTGAGCAGGTCCTGGTCCTTATCCAGGATGTCGGGCCACCAGTGTGTAAGCTGCTGTTGGTTGCACCAGACCCCATCCTCTCCCATAGCTGCTGATGCTCCCAGAAGCAGTATCTGCTACCAGGCCTGCTGCCTGCTGCCAGGGTCAGCTGCGGCCCGTGCAGGTCAGAGCGGTGGGTGGAGGGGGATTTTGAGAGACGACGCTGAGGGAAAATTAAATAAATAATCTCTCGAATCCCCCCCCACCTGGCCACACCACCCACCACTCTTACCTGCATGGGCTGCGGCTGGGCAGGGTGGAGGAGAGGTGGCGCTGCAAATAAAAAACGAGCACTGTCACCTCCACCTTTGAAAAAATGGCGCAGGGCTGCACCTCTTCATGTTGTTGCTGACCCCAAAGTAGGCGGCTGGTGCTACTGCTACGGGTGGTTCAAGGGGCGTAGCGCCACTTCTCTCCTGCTCTGCAATGGCGCTCTGTGGGAGGAAGAGAAGAAATAGGAAGGAAAAAGAAAGAGGGAAGTAAAATATAAGAAAGCAAAGCAAAAAAAAAAAAGTCACAAAGTCACAAAACACAAAGAAATTTTGAAACAAATGTAAAATACGGCAACACAAAGACATACGGTAAGTTAATAAATACAAACGAGGGGTAGAAAAATTAGAGAGGGGTAGGATTAAACAGATTAAAGAGGTATTCAAAGTAGGCCCCAGCACCATAAACACGATTTCTGGTGTAAGAACGCACTTTGTGTTGCGTATGTCTCGTGACAGGCATGGTGACTAACTCAGCCCGCTCGTGCAACTCTGAGTATCGCTGCAGAATTTGTGTGGCACTTCGCTGAGTTCCACAGAGCGCAACGCCCCAAACTCCACCCAGACCTAATGCTTAGGCATAAAGCCTTTGCACTCAGGCAGTGGAGATCAGCAAAGGTAAGAAGGATTTTCTGAATTTGAAGTTAGTGAACCTCTCCTCCCTTCTCTAAGGTTTCACATACCATTAATATTTATCAAGGCACTAGTTTGCAACATTACAGTTTGTTTTCACTCTCGGGAACCAATCATATTACTCCAGACTCTGGGAGCAGGTAAACTCCCCTCTTTCTCAGGGCAATACAATGGTCCATGCATGGCTATGTCCTTGAATTGTTACACTGGACAGACTGTTGGGATCCATCAGCTCTTCTACGAGTTGGTCTCCCATCCTGGCATCTTCTTCCTTTGACAAGGACCTCACTATCAGTCATCTAATACATAACAATAGACTATTCACTAGATAGCAAAAGACGTATGGAAAAACACAGCATCTGCAATGAAAAAACATAAAACGGGCAAAACAAACGAAAATGAAATGCGCACACCATTCAGTCTGAAACGTGTAAAATTCAACATTCAAAATGGCAATGAAATTTGCTAATTTAAGTTACACAGCATGGTAACTCAGGTGCTGCTCATAATGGCTAAATGCGGTCACCAACTACAAATTATATGATTAATACATTATTTAACAATGTGAATCACACTTTGCTAATAAATGCGTTAATTATGCAAATGTATAATTGTCCTCTTCAAAACGACACAGCCAGTTTGACTTGGCCAGGACACCCACTCTCTACAGTGAAGCTTTTTCCTTACTCAATAAACCACTACAGTAAACTCAACATCATTATAAGTTAATATAAGCCAACTACAGAAAAATATGCAGAACATTGCTGGACACATTAGAGGAGCTTAAAAGATTCTCACAGAAATACCACCCTTTCTCCACAGTTGGAATGATGCCATTTTGGCAGCTGCCACCTAATTTACTATTCAAACCTGGGCACCTTGTAGCCAGCACAGAGATTTGGTAAATCTAGATCTGGAAAGTGGTATATTTTGAACATAGGTAGGAAAATCTTTACTATGAAGTAATTTTCATGTATTCTTTTTTTGAAGAGAAACTAAATGATCAGAGAAAAAGTGAGTTTTTCTATTGATGTGGGCGGAGGTATACTGTATAGTGATATTTACTGTGTTGTAAAGTTCTTTCAACTCAATTACCTTAAAACAATTAACAGAACTTGGCAAATTGTCCCAAATCTCTGAGTTTGTGTATCATATGCTATTGTTTAAGACATAGATTTTACAAAATTGCCAAAAAAGAAAAATACCAATCAAAAAAGTGACTGTTCGTGGGAGACAGGGGACTAGGCATGAAGTCAGACACTTCAGAAACTGGAGCGAGGTAGCACTCCAACCGAACGCACAGCACTCTGTTTTTAGTACCAAAATTACTCTGCAATTTATCCACGATTAATCAATTTTTTTATTTCATATACTCCAACATATCATCTTCTTCAAAAATCTTTGTCCTGTCACATGTGAGGCACTTTATGTATTCGAAAGTTTCTACTGCAACAGATATGCCAATCCAGGCCTTTCTCCGGAGCATGACACATACATAAAACATCCTTGGTAGTGGATCTCTTTTACCCAATGCATTTCGGGCTTTCAATAGCCCTTCTTCAGAGGTTCAATAGTCCGTCCCTAAAACAGTCCATCTTAGTTTTAAACATGGAACTCAAGCCTCCGTTCCTGGGATGGATGAATGTTTCTTCCATTACACATGTGACTGTCTCCATTTGACTCGTTTTATAGTTCTCGATGGGTGCAACTTGGCTGAAGGGCAGTCATACAATGAATTCAAAAAAGGGGGGGCAGAGTGCACAACTATTTCTTCCACTTATTTCATTCTGCAAAGTTTGTTCCTTTTTAATCCTTTAGCGTGCAGCTCGGTAACATGGTCTGCCCACGTACCGCGTGCATGAAAACACTTGAGAAACTGGAACCAGGTAGCACTCCTACCGAACGCACAGCACTCAGTTTTTAGTACCAAAATTACTCTGCAATTTATCCACGTTTAATCAAATTTTTTTATTCCATATCCTCCAACATATCATCTTCTTCAAAACTTTTTGTCCTGTCACATGTGAGGCACTTTATGTATTCAAACGTTTCTACTGCAACAGATATGCCATGTCTTGAGTCAAATGGAGACAGTCACATGTGTAATGGCAGAAACATTCATCCATCCCAGGAACGGAGGCTTGAGTTCCATGTTTAATACTAAGACGGACTGTTTTAGGGACGGACTATTGAACCCCTGAAGAAGGGCAATTGAAAGCCCGAAATGCATTGGGTAAGAGAGATCCACTACCAAGGATGTTTTATGTATGTGTCATGCTCCAGAGAAAGGCCTGGATTGGCATATCTGTTGCAGTAGAAACTTTCAAATACATAAAGTGCCTCACATGTGACAGGACAACAAATTTGGAAGAAGATGATATGTTGGAGGATATGGAATAAAAAAATTTGATTAAACGTGGATAAATTGCAGAGTAATTTTGGTACTAAAAATGGAGTGCTCTGCGTTCGGTTGGAGTGCTACCTCGGTCCAGTTTCTGAAGTGTTTTCATGCACGCGGTACCTGGGCAGACCACGTTACCGAGCTGCACGATAAAGGATTAAAAAGGAACAAACTTTGCAGAACGAAATAAGTGGAAGAAATAGGTGTGCAATTGGCCCCCCCCTTTTTTGAATGAAGTCAGACACACCATGTGGTGAGTCACATCCAGTATTTTTGCCTTTGGAGATTTTCCCTGGAAGGGAAGTCAAAACCTCCTAATGGGGCAAGGTCCAAAGCTATAAATACCCAGGGTCCCTCAAAGTCAGATACATCAGCTGAAGTCTTGGTTTTGGCACTGAACGCTCTGAGGAGGAAAAGCCTGGATGCCATAGCCATCAAAGTAGTTTTTCATTTTGGATAGATTTGCTCCCTTGTCACAGCCCAGGGCTTTACCTTTAGGCTTAGTCACTTTTTAAGAAGTCACAATTCATCACCAGGGCATGGCTGAAAGCTGTGCCAAACAGGGCTCCCCAAGGCTAGATACTTTTGCCCCTAAGCCCCCTTGAACCAATTTTTAATACAGTAAAAAGCTCTAGGGGGTAAACACTGATTTTTTTCCCACCTTATGTGCAGCCTGCCCGGCAAGCCTCAGCACCTTGTCCTGGGCCTCTGAAGCAGAAATAAATGACAAAGAACCAACTTTTTTTTAAGTGCTGGAAGAACTCATCCTCCTCAATCTTACAGCCCCTAGCTCCTCAGGGCCGGCTTCTAGGCAGCAGGTCTCCTGGAGGTTCCAGTCCTTAGTGAGAGGATTTGGTTTCCCTGTGTCCGTGAGCACTTGAGTGAGTCCTCTTTTTACAGTAGGAGCCATGATTCAAGGTTCTGGAGTATTCTTACAGCAGAACCTACTTCTTCAGGTCGAGTCCTTGCAAATACTGGAATTTTTGGTGGGTGATTGAGGCACCAGATTTATCCTGTGCCCTGGATAGTGACTGGAGACATTCTGCCACCCAATGCTATCAATTTTCATGCAGCCCACACCTCTTTTTGCAGACTTTCCTCTTTTCCTTACTAAAAAAGTATCCTAGAATCCCTATTTCAAAATGGCAAAGCCAAGGTGCCAGCAGGCATGCCTGTCTTCAGCTCTTAAACCAGTCACCTATTCAGATGAACTCTCTTCTACCTGACAGGGTCAAAACTGTTCCTCTTACCTGCTGTGACTCGGGCCATGTTGTCTTAGAGTGTCCTGGGAGTGAATAGGAAAAGCACAACTTGGCATCTCCAACTCAAAAATAAGGTAGTCCTAAATTTCACCTTCCTTCAGCAAACTGTTCCTGTTCTCTTACAGATAGCTAATCCCTGATAGGTTTGGACTTCCTGGGCTCAGAGACAGGCTATTGTCCTCTGAGCCAGAGCCATTTACTCACCCAGCCAGGGATGGAAATTCCACTGCTGGAGATATGATGAGTGGCGGAACTGGTTTTAAGCCAGTTCTAGCTCAGACAACCTAAAATAAATTTTTACAAAGGTACTTTTCCACTTAGGTTATCAAAATATGATTTCACTTTTAAATTACATTTTGAAAATTAAGTATGAAATAACTTTGAAGCATATTTCTAGCATTTCCAGAAATGGAAATAGGAAATAAGAATTTAATTCCATCTAGGCCTCTTCAGGGAAAGTCAAGCAAGGCCTATACAGTCAGAGCACACTAACCTCAGTATGCTGCATGCACTATTTTTATATATTACATCCTGCCCTATAGGCTTGAAAGTCAAACTTTAAGGGTGTCCTGTTAACATTGCTGTATATGGCAAAGGCACTTTTCCCTGCATGTATCACTGTGGTGCTTAAAAACAGCAGCCCAGCCAGACTATAGTGATCCTCTTGGCAGCCATATATTTGTGGCATTTATGTGGCTGGAGTAATGTCTCAGCCATAGGTACATTTTCTGCACCATCCACAATGGTTCTATACAATAGTAAAATAGATCATTTAGCTGTAACCAATTCTTTACCACTATCATTTTAGGGCCAAAGTGCATGCACTGTGGAACTGATTAGCAGTGTCACATGACACAGAGTTCCAATACCAGCATAATTAAGGTTCAGGAAAAGCTGAAAATTATGAGGTGACAATGTAGAAAAGGAGAGTCTGCTTTTTGTTTTGTGTGCCTTTTCTATGTACTCTGTATGAAAGACTTTTAAACAAATGAATAGACTCTTTTGCTGCCAAAGGGATAGCCTTTCCCAGTTTAAATATATATTACACGGCTGACCATGCATCAACCTATTCTCCTTTTTGAGCAATCCATATGAGCTTTCTTTATTAGAAGAAGATGCCACATTATTTTGAAGAACACAGAATGCCAAAATAGTTTGACACAGAGCATTAAATGTTTGAAAGCACGCCAGAAACCCTATTTGAGATGCTTAAATGAAAATCTTTCATGCTGATTCTGAGCTAGCAGTTTGTTATTGGAAGGCGTAGATTCCTGAGCACTAGCCTGAGGGGAGAAGATTGGCATTGTTAAGACTGTGGAATTGCATGATCAGAGGTTAATTGAAAGTTTGGAGATGATCAGGCTAAAGACTACCTAACATGAAGGCTGGTCTTCTTTCACCTATTTCCAGATTGTAAGGATGCTGCACACTAGACAACTGAATGATATTGAAATCCCCCAAATTTTGCTGGATTTTATTGTTGGTGTAAGGACTCTGGACACTAGGGCAGTGCCGTCTAGCACCCAATGCGTGTGCTCTGACCCCTAAATACATGTAGAGTTGGCTGATCCTGGATTACCATATTTAACATATCTTTAAATCCCTAGTATGTGGTACCCAGTGAACAGAGGACCTGTGCGTTAAATGTCACTAGTGCACTGCAGGAACTACTGTGCCTCCACTAAAGTTAAATGACAAAACCTGCCTTCAGGCCTGTCCCTGCAACCTGAGTGTGAAGTTTTAAGATTGCTAATTTGACCTCACGAAATAAACCTTTTGCCATGCCTAAGCCTTCTTTTTAGAACTTATAAGTTATTCCTAAGGTAGGCCCTCAATGCCCATGGGGCTGGGTGCATGATATTTAAAACGTAGGACATGTGTACTTACGTTTTACATGTCCTAGCAGTGAAAAATCTCTGAAGTCATTTTTCACTGTGGGAATGCAGGCTTTCCCATAGAAAAAAGTGGGTTACATTATAACAATTTATAATTCATAACTACAATTCAGGAATAGTTAAAACCATCGTTCAAGGACTCAAATTATTAGGAGCTTAAAATCCAATCTGATAATCAAGTCTGAATTTAAATTACTATTTTGAAAATGACACTTTTGGAAAGTTGGTATTTTCCTACCTAAGCCCTCTAGCATTCTTTTCAGAGATAATGCATAACAGTCACCTTGCAGGCTGATGAGAGGTATGAATGGCTCACAGAAAAAGGAATAAAAGGGCCTTGGCTGGGAGAAGGTGTGACCTCCTCCTGACAGGATAGCCTGGGGGGTGTACCCACCACCTATACAAGCTTCAAACAGTCATCCCCTGTCACAGGCAGATGTAGCTCACACCTAAGTCTGTCCCTGCCATTTCCAAGTAGCCAGAGTGACACCAGTTACACTGGGTGGGTGAACCTGTTCCAGAACTGGTTTGCAGGGGGCATTCCTCATTTTCCTAGAAACACCTCAGGGGTGTTCCCAGACCTCAGACTATGGGAAGAAAGATTCTACAGTGTTGGATTTTGGCCAAGCAGGGCACAGTGGGAGTGGTTTTGGCCAAATCTTCTCGAAACTACGTCGAAGTGAGTAGGGTTGCGCCTGGGAACCTTTTACCTATTGGACAGGGTGTTTCATCCACCCACACGCTAGTGCCGGGATTAAAGGTTTTACCCCTCAATACCTTCTTCAGAACACTCCTGGACCTGAGGAAGACAGAAGAAGAACTGCATCTGCTGAACACTTTGGACTTTAGAAAGAGGACTGTGCCTAATGTAACCTATGGAGAGGAACCCCCAAGGGCTGGACCTGCTCTCACTTGAACCAAGAACAGAAGAGTGAACTCCAAGGGCTAGTTGGCTAGCCTCCTGTTAAGCTACAGGGACACAAAAGCAACAAAAAGCCCACCTTCCTGAAGAGCCCAGCTGACCAATTCTAATTGAACTTGCCCTTCACCCTGCTGATAGCTTCCCCTGGTGTGAGTCCCCGTCTCCACGCCGGATCCCTAAGGCCCTGAGACCTTGGATAAGTATCAGAGTGTATTTCTTCATCCTGCTGATGGCTTCCCCTCGAGTGAGTCCGACCCCACACTCTGAATCCCTAAGGTTCTGGGACCATGGATAAGTATAATAGTGTATTTCTCCTCCCTAACCCTAAAAGTTGGGACTTAGAAACCTTTGCAAGGATTTCTGACAAAAGAACCAGAGGCTACCACCAGACTGCCACCGAGCCACAACCACCAATGTTAAACTGCTGGTTGAACTCAACTTGCTGGTTAGCGCTGCTGAAATGATTCTGACTTCCAGAAGAGTTTCTAAGTCTGAAGGTAGGAATTGTCACCAGGCAAAGGCCTCAAAATTATCTGTCTGGCGAGAAACCTTCCTTTGCAGGGATTTCAACATCTTCCACTCTAAGCATTCATGTCAAAAGTCAACAGGTTTACCAGGACTTCGTCTGATGGCTATCCAGCCTCGTGGAACACATCTTGGCCACAGCCTGCTGCCTGACCCCACTGAGGATTTTCAACACCCATCACAGAAACTAATTCAGAAGATAAAACTCTCCACAGGACCAAATTCGGCCATGCTCTACCTGCAACCTCGACCTGCAAACTCGACCTGCACTCTATTGTGGTTGGTCTTTACTTTTGACTTTGACCCAGTCTTGGGCAACCAGATACTAGTGGTTGGCGGTTTGAGCTTTCTAGCACTAGAAACACATAACATTTTGAAAAATCATATCTCCAGTTCTCTCTATCTGAGTTTTGTCATGGTGGCGTTTATTTGCTCATTAAAATGTTCTTATTTTTATAAATTGGGGTGGAAAATATATTGTACTTTTTAACTGTTTTGGTAGTGATAAATGCTTAACACATTTCACCCAAGTTCAACCTGTCTGCTTAGTGCTACAGCTACCAAGGGTTGAGCTCAGGATCAAGTTATAGAGACCTGACTGGACCTAGTAAGGAATAGTGCCATTATTACTCTAAAAGGACTAGCTTCCACTTCAACTAATAATCCAATTTCTTAAAATGCCCATCCTCAAAAGATCATAAAGGGAGATTTTTCAATGTATGCAGGAATGTTTATGGAGGGTGATCCCACTTTAGCCTCTTCTTAATTTTATAAGAAGTGCAATAGTCTGGTTGCTATTTTATATTAATAGATTGAAAGTGTGTCTTCTTATTGCGGTTGCTGTTCGATCACTAATATATGAATTTGAAAATCAAGAAGCCACCAGAATGTGGTATGTGGTTAAATGAAATAAAATAATTATAGTGGCGAAAAAGAGGAAATACTCTTAGATATAAAGCACTTAGCAAGTTTAAAAATTCTGGAGAATATTTTCATAGGGTAGTAGGCGCCTCGTCTAAATATCAGTATCACATGCATCAATGTTCTGAGACAGGAATCTGGTTGTAAAACATTGAAAAATTACAAATTCCTGAGCTAGGGATGGTAAGCTATTCACAAAAGGAAAGGGATCTGATTGGAACCCCTTCCACTATGTGAATGTTAAAAAATAATTGTTGGGTATTAGGCTGTGATCCAAGAGACCACTGCCTACTCTAAAACAAATGTAAATATTTTTTCCGGGTTTTCAAAAGGTATTGTGTGTTTTTGGATTTTTTGTTTTTTTATCATTCCTTATATATATATTTATAATATTTATAAATGTATGTATATGTGTATATATATATATCCCACAGCCGAGCATGCAAAGCAACGCAGTCGCCTTACCCCTGCCTCTTATGGCGGCGTTCCACGGCGGGACGGCGAGTCTCAATATAACAGTTCCAACGCTGATATCTCTATCCAAAAAGCAGCATACCGTGGACCAACATTGTTGCAAAGTGGTAGTTTATTTTAGAAAAGGCTTTGACAAACTCAACGCATTTTGGGGACAAAACCCCTTGTTCACAAGTGTATATATATATATTTTACCTACTGGTGGTCGCCAGTAGGTAGTTATAGTTAGGACCTATTTTCCATAGGAAAAGCGTTTTTTGATTTGCCAATATCTTTGGCGCCGTTTGAAAAATCTTCGCGAAATTTTCAAAACTAATGGGGGGCTCCGCTCAGCTCCTGTCTTGAAAGGTTTGGGGAGATTCGTCAAGCAGGGGCCCATAAAAAAGGGGGTACCAAAACGCGTTTTCCCCATGTTAATTTCCATAGGAAACTTTAGACACGGCTACAACCCGAACTGCTGAACGGAATTACACTAAATTTGGCAAAAAGGTAGCTCTTGGTTCAGAAAGCGACCTTTTTTTAAATGGTGAAAATCAGTTCAGTAGTTACAGAGAAATTCAAGAAATAAAAAATGTATATATCTGAGCACCGAGGAGTAGCGACTCCTCCCGAGCACGAGCTTCATTCTAATTGGCTGCCAACACTCCAAACCAGGAATTGTTGGCAGCCATCTTGTGACTCGTTAACTGAGTCACAAGAAAACAGAAAAAAGATGATGAAAAACAAGAAAAGGGGGCAGGGTAGAAGCACCCTGACCCCCCTAGGCCTGCTCAGGGGGTCCCACAAGGACCCCCAGGCCCAAAAAAAGCATTTTTTAAAATATTTTCAGCCGAATTTGCGCTGGGTGCGCGAATCCGGACAAAATTTTAAAAATAAAACAAAGCGCGGTCTCCTGCGCTTCATTTGTTAAAAAGCCCCTGGGTGGGCCAGGTCCTGGGGGCAATGAGGTCCTCTTGTGTCCTGAGGACCTCAGGACACAAGTGGACTTCATGCCCCGAGCAGCAGTGCGCCAGGCGGCACATTTGCAGAGTGGTGTAAAAGGGGGCCTAGCCTCGGACCACTCTCAGCAATCCAGCTGTGTGGGGCTTACTGGAGGTACCTGGTGGGCTAGTTGGCCCACAGGGACCCTCAGGAGGCAAGGGGACTTAATTCCACAACTTAGAATGCACCAGTGGGAGCGTTTGCAGAGTGGTGGAGAAAGGGGAGGTGGCCTGATTCCACCTCTCAGCAATCCCACGTGTGGGGCTTACTGGAGGTAAGAGGTAGGCTAGTTGGCCCCCAAGGACCCCCAGCAGCAAAGGTGACTTCAATGCCCATCCAAGAGCATGCCAGGGAGAGCGTTTGCAGAGTGGTGAGCAAAGGGGCCGTGGCCTGCTATGAGAACTTAGCAATCCTGCTGTGTGGGACTTACTGGAGGTAATAGGAGGGGTAGTTGGCCCCCAAGGATGTCCTTTGGGGCCAACTACCCCTCTTGTTACCTCCAGTAAGTCCCACACAGTGGGATTGCTAAGATGTCTTCGGAGGCCACGCCCCCCTTTCTCCACCACTCTGCAAACGCGCCTCCTGGCACACTACGGGTTGAAGGATGAAGTCCACTTTACTCCTGAGGGACTTTGGGGGCCAAGAAGCCCTCCTGGTACCTCCTGTAAGTCCTACGCAGCAGAATTCCTGAGCGCAGGTCAGAGGCTCAGCCTCCTTTCTCCACCACTCTGCAAACGCGACTACTACATTATAGTTATAAATTAGCATTTAAAAAACCTTAGAAATTAATTGAAAAAACCATAGGATTCAGGGATGTAATAGGTAGTAATTAGCATTTAAAAACCCTTTGAAATTCACTGAAAAAACCATAGGTTTCAGGGACGTTATAGTTAGAAATTAGCATTTAAAAAACCGTAGAAATTCACTGAAAAAACATAGGTTTCAGGGACGTTGTAGTTAGAAATTAGCATTTAAAAAACCATAGAAATTCACTGAAAAAACCATAGGTTTCAGGGACGTTATAGTTAGTTGGACATTTCACTTGTACAAAACCAGAGAAATGCGGCCATTATAGTTAGTTGAGCTAACTATAACTCGTGGCCCGCTATGCACTGCTGATGACATCACATATTACATCACTCATGACATGGTCAGTGACATCACTGATGACATCTCAAATGATGGTAACATTTGTTGTCTCGCAGACCTTCGCAGGGACCTAGTTGATGAACATGGTGAAGAGAAAGGCTACACCGTGGGACCAAGGAGCTGAGGTCGTTAACACGCTGGACTCCTTCCTCTCGAGAGCAGTGGACGTGCTGTCGAAAGAGATAGAGAGAGCAAAGGGGAGGCTGTCTGGAGGTGAAGCGAGCCTATTACCCCTTCATGCCCCCCTTTCTAATGATGATTTGTTACCCGAGCTCCTGTTGATCTACCCACCCAAAATGAGGCTATAACAATGGTCCCTGAACCCCCGCCTAATGGTACAGGCAGCCAAGAGCCTCCTGAGTCCCCTGATGAACCACCGGTCAAAAAGAAGAGGGGTGAAAAACCCCAAAGACTGATTAAAACGAACACTGGACTTGGGGGGAGCAAGGGGTCTCCTCTTAAGACCGCAAGTGAGTCAGGGAGGTCCACTCAAGACTTGGAACTTATTGTGACCCGACGTTTGCAGCCTGTAATGAAGAGTCTTGAATGTATCGAGGCCATTATAGCAAATATCAGCGATAGGGGGTGAAAGTGTTCGCGAAAGTATTACTAGGCCTGCTGAACCTGTGCAGAAGGCTAACTGTGTTTGTCAGTGTAAATGTAAATTTTTGCATTACCATTGGGGTTCTTTTATAGACCCCTGGGTGTCAAACCCGTGGATAGAAGGATAATGAATAATCTTGGCCCCTTTGCCCCTCCTCTCCCCCTGCTCCTGTAGTCATCCTTGACAGATGGAACGATATAGCAGGTATATCACTGGCTAATACATTTGCGCCCCGGGAGGGCCTAGAAACCTTTGATTGACATAAGGATAGCAGCGCGACCCAGCACTTACAGAGCCAACAGGAGGTAGTCTCGCCAATAGTTATTCAGTCCCTGGACCAGAGAGAAGATATGGTCAATGCACTAACCTGGAATATAGCGGGGCTTATATCTAAGCGGGGACATGAAGACTGGACTAGGATCATTGAAGGCTATGACCTAGTGTGCCTCCAAGAAACATGGGAAGTTGATGCGGTCTATATTGACGCGTTTCGCGTAATACAAACTCCTGCTATTCCTTCATGGTCAGGTAGAGCTAGAGGAGGCTTACTTACCTTGATAAGAAACACCTTGTGTGTAAACACATTTGAGATAGATGTCCAGTCCTCCTACTACCACCTTATAGTATGCAGTGGCCCTGGAGCAGAGGATATGCTCCTAATTAATTTTTATAATAACAACTTTGAGGGCAACATGTCTCAGGTAATTCACTCACTCGAACAAGTAATTGTTAGAGCAATAACCACTCATCATAATCCCCTACACATAGTCTGGGTGGGAGATTTTAACGCTCATAGTTGCACAAGAACAACAACGCCGATCTGTGGGTTGGTAGAAGAAGAAGGCGTTGTTCCTTACCATTTTACACATACTCAGTACGGGGATGAATTGAACAGGCTCCTGATCACGAGAAATCTGGTAATACTCAATCCAACTGATGAGCATACAGGCACCTTGGTAAAAACATTGGGAATATTATACAATTGTCCACGCTATATTACCTAGTGGTGCGCTTCCTTTTAAGATGTTTTTTAACCAGATAGGAACCTTTGCTTCAGTTTTTATCAACCACTTCGCACTGATCTTTCAAATTCACTGGAAGGGTTGTTTTAATAGCGTGATTATGAAAATTCCAACACCAATAATAGCAAGAAGGAATGGAATAGTGCTAAAGTGGGCAAAAATAAATAAAGATGTATTATTTCCTACCATAATTGGGTGCACCCAGAAAGAAATATCAACCTGTCTCGATCTGCATAATGACCCGCAAAGTATAGTGCAGGCCTTTGTTTCACTGCTGAGTGTGGTGGAAAGCAATTTACAACACCGGAAGAGACACCATCTATCTAAGACCCCGCGTTGGTTTAATACTGCTTGCACCAACACACTCAGTAGTTTACACAAAGCGCTAAATGAAAGGCCAAGGAACAATGCCTTGGTCACCTCTCTCCGTTCGCAATATAAGAAATGTAGGCGGGACAGACTTATAGCCCTAAAGGAGGATGCCTGGGACAAATTACAACTTGCCTCAGCTTTAAAAAGCTCTAAAGAATTTTGGGCTATAGTCAATTCACCATTCCTGAACCAAGAGACAGGACCCTCTCTAAGTGTCAACGTGGGAGAGGATGCTTGGGTGGACCACTATTCAGCTATATTTGGGACACTGACAGATTGGGAAAACCTGACTGAAGACCATCATATTGTGATATGAGCACTCCCATTACCTTCTCATTGGCAGAGGTGAAAACTGGCCTTATGCAATGCAGTAGCGCGAAGGCTCCAGGTCCGGATGGGGCCCCTATTGACTTCTTTTTTGATTATCCGGAACTCTGGATTCCATTCTTGACAAATGTTTTCAATGCAATTGCTATAGTGGGCCCCCCTGCTTCCTGGAAAACGACAGTTATCGTGCCAATACACAAGAAAGGGGATAAAGCCTTGCCTAAAAACTATAGGCAATCTCACTCCTGGATGGAACAGTTAAACTAATGGGCCGTTTGTTGTTAAACAGACTTGAAGAATGGGATGCAGATAAAAATATTTTAATCCCAGCGTAATATAGTTTTAAAAAAGGGATGGGGACACTGGATCAGTGCCTAAACCTAAACCTAATTACAGCAAAGTATACCAATATCAAAGGAGGGAATGTTTTTATGGTGTTCATGGATCTCTCCGCTGCTTTTGATTCTGTTTCACATAATAAATTATGGGATATCTTGAAAGACATGGGTGTGGATGATAATATTATACTATTCATTTGTCAACTGTACTCCCAGTCCTCTGCATGTGTTAGGTATGGCAGCCAGGGTGAATGTACAAGATCTTTCCCTATTCTATGGGGTTCTAGGCAGGGATGCGTCCTAGCTCCCTTCCTGTTTTCACTGTATACCAACGGCGTGGAATCAGCAGTAAATCATGAGGTGATTGACGTCCCCATGGTAAACAAGAAATGGATTCCTATCCTTTTATATGCTGACAACGCCGTATTGGTTGCTAGGACTGGCTTAGTCCTGCAAAAACTAATACATAATTATGTGTCCTATATGGCTGCATTAGCCACTCGGAGAATCAAAATAACTAAGACCTTTTTATATTTGGGTGTACTTTTTAATAGTTCAAGGTCTTGGTGAACAGATGTAATGCATTAGAGAAGAGCGAGATGGCTATATATTCGTTCACAAAAAAGCTGGGCACAAAGCCTCTGGAACCAATTAAAAATATTTACTGTGCTAAAGCTATTGCTTCAGCTACATATGGAGCAGGGATTTGGGATATAACCAAAGCTGAGGTATTACAACAGAAAGAAGATGGCTTCTTTAAAAAATTAGTATCTCTCCCGAAAGGCTGTTCAAATTATATTATGCACCAAGAGCTGAACGTCCCATTTATATCTGATTTAATATGTATAGCCCCGGTCCTACTTTGGCATTCAACCTGGACCAGGGATACAGTGGGACTTACTCAAAATATTCCAGGTTCCATGGCTGCGATATGTAAAGGATACCCTGTCAACATTGAGCCTCGAATCTTTCTTTTATGACCCTCTCACCTGTTTGAATATCCCAAAAGCTGAAATCAAATCTCGCTCGAAAGAGAATAGGGATAATGAAAGGTACACACTAAATTGTAATAAAACTATGGTGGCATTATATTTGGGCCTTCCACCTGCTCTTGGGGCAGCGAACCCATATCTGGTTTCCGTAACAAACGCCCGGCCCCGGTATGTATTGTTGAGATTCAGATTAAATCTTATCGCTTGCATGCTGGGCTTTCCATCAGGGACGTATTCAATCAACAAACTCCCAGTTTGCCCCTGTGATGGCACCTCCACCCAGTCTAACCTTCATTTTATATTTTTCTGTAAATTGTATTCCTGTGTACGGAAAAAGTATATTCGCCCATTGTTTTTTAAATATAATTTTGCACAATGTTGCCCAGCTCTGTCCTTTCTTCAAACGCTCCCTGACCCTTATGTAAATTTCTCTGTCGCATCCTATCTATGGCTGGTTTTATCAAAAAGGAGATTGTTCAGCTCATAACTTTCACTTTAATTGATTGTGGCACTGTTCTGCACTTTATATTATCTATAGTATGAATTGAGTGTGACTTTACTGGGTGCCATTTTACCTCGAGTTCTTTTTTATCTGGTATTATTTGCATTTAGTTGGTTTCAGCAGATGGTAGATGAATTGTCCCGTTGTCCGCAACCCAACCTGTTTTTGTATTGCTTTGCTTTGTTTTACAATATATTGAATGAACTCAGTATGTTTTAACCTTGTGTTTTATCTAAAGTTTTTTTAATATGGTTCCTATCTTTGTTTCACTTTTTGTTTTACCCAAATGTGATGGGAATGTAACGCAATTCTAAATATGTATTTTATGAATTATTGCACTTTTATGATCTTAATGTTTAAGATCGAATAAAGGTTTTTTGATTGATTGATTGATTGTCTGTCTTTGAGCACATTATTATCTCTCAGCAAGCAGAGTTTCAATTCTCAGGAGAACCAGGTGTTAGCTTATCAGACCACTTGCAAAAGTGTTTTTTATTACTCTTCCAAAATTCACTAAGTCTGTTTTCCAATTATTTTTAGTTTAATCTCAAAAAAATAAAAGTTACAAAAAACAATTAAAATTGTTGAAGAAAATCAAACCAGGGTTTTTTAAGAATCTCCTTTATTAGCTTAAAAACAGAAAACATATATAAGTAGCTTGTCACGCTCTAAATGTTAAAGTATGTAACTATTGACTTATATCCAAAAGTAGTATTGTTAGATTTTCAATAAAGGATTGCAATATTAGCACAAACAGCTTGCAAATCCAATTTTTTGTGAAATGATCTATGTACTATTAGGTTGGTTTACAAAACATGTAGTCACTAGAACTTCTACCTTAGTCATGAATATTCGTGAGATCCATTACAAATTTCAACATACTATGATTTTCTATCATCGTACAGATATTGACCAGCTGAGGTTAGTAGAGCACCATGTTTGGATTACTTCACCAAGTTGCACAGTGGGGTGGCCACAGGCCTGGGGTCATAATTATGAGAATTATTGCACAGTGTAGCGCAGCAAGTCACCTTACTGTGCTGCACTGCATGACAGGAAAAGGGCAGGAATGCACTGTATTTAAAAGAAAACGGCTCATTCCAGTCTTTTCCCCTGTACTGGCGCAATTTTCGCTGCCTAACGCCAATGCAGACACTTTTGCACCATGCAACGGTGCCTATGTTGAATGCAGGATTGTTTTTGTGCAGGAAGGGGCACCTTCCCACACAAAGACAATCCTGAGAGGTATATTCCTCTATCTATGTGTGTTGCAGAATGCAGCAGACATAGGAAGAAGAAGTAACAAGGAGAAATAAAGATATTTCTCCTTGCTACATGTCTCCTGAGAAGGATTATCTTTTTGGCACATTCCCAGGTTTTCCAGTTCTGATAAATTGAGGAATGCGTCAAAAGCCATTACAGTTGCATGAGAACACCCATGCAAACTCATGGAATGCCTTCCAAGTGCAGAGTAAGGCAATG
Organism: Calotriton arnoldi; assembly: GCA_963921515.1. Taxonomy (NCBI): domain Eukaryota; kingdom Metazoa; phylum Chordata; class Amphibia; order Caudata; family Salamandridae; genus Calotriton; species Calotriton arnoldi. Next base: position 718,099 of record CAWUFW010008874.1, on the reverse strand, counting down.
AAGTGATTTGCACTGCGCTGCTTTACTTGAGATGTTTGAAGCCACTCAGGGTCACGCAAGGTGGCTTGCATGGCTTCATAAACCTCATTTTTCAGTTGTGTTCCGCATGTACCACATTGCGTGGTGCAAGCAGTAGTAGTAGTAGTAATGTATTTGTTGATTAGTTAAAATCATTACAATCAGCAAAATCCACGTACAAAATGAAATTTAAAATAAGAGAAAAAAAAAAAAAAAAATCATAATCCATTCATATTTGTTTAGCGGCTACAGTGTAAAATTATATCCAAGCAAGTTCTACAAATAAACCTCAACATAATTCATTTAGCAGCAATGGAGGGCAATCGAAAAATAAAGTGCTTTGTGCTAGCAGCTGTGCATTACTCTAAAAATACTTTGTAACAATGTATGTAGCAGCAAAAGAGAAACATCCGTAGTAAAGTACATTTGGGCTAACATTGGAAACAAAGTGCATTTGTGCCAGCAGACTTTAGCAGCTATGATTTAAAATATACCAACACTACCCCAAAAACACTTTATATCAATATAAAAAGCAGCAAAAGTACATTTACGCTAACGTCCGAAATAAAGTGCATTTGTGCTAGCAGACCTTAGCAGCTATGGTTTAAAATGTACCGTGCATAACCCTAAAATACTTTGTAACATTGTAAGTGGCGGCAAACGAATACAGCCAAAATAAAGTGCATTTGAGCCAACCTCCATATTATAATATCCCCACTGTCATTAAACATTTATTCTCTGTAAAATGTTTAATTAACTAATTCAGTGATAGTTCTCTTTAAAAATGGTAATAAAAAACAATTACTTGATTTTCATGTCATAATAATGGCCACCTCGATTGTAAGTGTTACTATATTAATAAGCAGAATCGTCATAAGACAAAAGTTTCTTTTCAGCTATAAGGATAAACTTAACAAATCAGGAAATTAGACGAGCCGAGGCTCAATTGAGGCATGTGATAATAGCATTTCTACAAGTTCTTACCCCCAATTCATTAAAAATAGGTTTTAAAATGGATTTCCTCTCTTCTAGCAATTGGAGGCATAAAGTTACTATATGCACTAAGGTTTCCTCACAAGAACCGCATAACCTACAAAGACTGAATGGCCAGTTATTTTCCATTTTGGAATTCCATCTTTAGTCGGGTATCTCCCAAACCGTAATAACATACATTTATTCTTAATTAAAGGTTTTAGATGGAACAACAAATACGGTTGGGGTACCAATTTGCTAAAAGAGTTTGCAATTGACCATGAATGTTTTTTTTTCCTAAGTTCGTCCTTATCTATTATGGTCGATAATAAAATGGCTGATTTATTTATTGTTTTTTTGTAAACAACTTTGCTCCTAATTTCTTCTTTTAGGTTTGGACATTCGAAATTACGTAAACACTCACTTAAGAATGTTTTCCAGCTACTCGCATACTCACTTCTCATCATCTCATGCCAACACTGATTTGCAAGGGAACCCTCTTCAGCACGAGACAATGACAATAGGGATTTTAGAAATGTGGATTGTCGTGCCAATGTTTGTCTTTTCAGACCAAATTCTAGTGTTATATAGGCACGACCAATATATCTAGGAATCCTAAACACTGATTTATAGGTTTTTATTTCAATGTCGTCGAGGATTTTTGCATCTTTACCACGGAAGATAATCGAACCATAATCCAAGGATGGTATCAGCTTTGCTTTCATGACCTTCAACAGGTGCTCGTAGTTTGGGCATGATAGCTTATCCCTCAATTTTCTAAAAGCAAATGATAATGATGTTCCCTTAGCCTCGAGGTTACTAAAATGCTGCCTAAACGACATGTTATCATCAAATGTGATTCCTAAATATTTATATGATTTTACACATTCAATAACCAAACCATTGATGTTCCATTCTTTCAATCCTACTTTGGTTTTCCCTATAGTCATTATTTTTGTCTTTTTAGTATTTATTTTAAGTCCATTTTGGGAAACATATTGATTAAAAGAGTCAACTAATCTTCTTAGACCTATAACAGATTGGCTCAATAAAATGGTATCATCGGCGTATTGTAGATATTTGATCTCCTTACCTAGAATAGTTGGAGAATGGGCATTAACATGTTTTATATGGGTTGGGAGGTCAGACATAAAAAGATTAAAAAGACAAGGGGCCAAGACACAGCCTTGTTTCAGTCCAGTATTGGTCTCAAGACGGCGAGTTGTATTTCTTCCGTCGCCGACTTTAATCTGTACCCATGTATTGGAGTATAACAATTTGATCATATCTAATAAATTATTAGTTATACCCCAATTCAATAGCTTCGCCCATAACAGATTTCGCGGTACTGAGTCAAAGGCGGCTTTTAAGTCAATAAAACAAATATACAACTTTTGTTTCCTGTATTTGGCCCTATCACCCAGTAAAGTCAATTAAATCAAATTCGTGTTAGTCGATTCCCCTCTTCTAAAACCGGTTTGTAAATTTGGAATCAAATCTTCCCTTAAAGCCCATGCTTCCAGTTCTTCCAGAAGACAACTTGCAAATATTTTTGCCTCTATGTCCGTTAGGGCGATTAAACGATAGTTTGCGGGGTTGTCTTGGGGTCCGCTTTTATATATCGGCTGAATGATACTTCCTTGCCATGATTCAGGAACGGAACCAGATTTAAGAACGTCATTGAATAAAAATGTTAAAACCTCTGGCCAATACTTAAGATTTGCTTTAAAAATTATATTAGGGATTCCGTTCGGACCGGGGGCTTCATTCGATCTAATTTTGATTATTGCTTTTTTAACTTTCTCTACCGACCATGCTCTTTGTCTAATAGACTGTGTGGGTCAAGGGCATTTAAGCCCAACCCGCCATCCTTTATCCTTTCTTGCGTATTATGGTGAGCTGAGTCAAATTTATTGGGGTCAGACTGGGGGACCGAGGGAGCAACATAGAGATTGTAGATAAAATTTGCCCAGCTCGATTCTTCAATGTTGGCACTGTTCCCTCTATGATTACCAAGTTCAAGATTATTAATAATACCCCAGAATGACTTTGAGTCTTTAATTTTACACGAAAAATGTAATTTAGACCATATTCCCTCATAGTAGTCTTGTTTAGCCTTCCATATTTCATTCTTATAACGCTTTTTAATTGATTAAGTTGTTGAGACCCAAGGAAATTAAGTGTTCCATTCGCTTTTCTATACAATGCTCTTGTTGCTCTATTAAGACTTCTTTTAAGATAGAGTAACCGGTTTGAAAACCACCCTGGTTTTTTTGATATCATAGTCGCACCTTTTGATGTTGTAGGACTAGGAAAATTATCCAGAAGAGCGGAACACAAACAAGGCCAGAGATCAACCATGGACTTTCCTTCAACTATCGCGTCTTGAGCTTTTGAAATTAAAAGAGATAGAGCTTTCAATATATCCTTTTCATTTCTCTCATTCCATACTAACCTTTTAAGATTAAAAGGAGTGGGAGCAATTTTCATTATTCTTGTTTCAGGTAATTGATCCAGAGAAAGAGCCAAGGAGATTATTTGAGGATTGTGATCACTCTCTATCCTCGGTATTACACGGTAACTTTGGAGCAAATTTAACAGATTCTCAGAAATTATAGAGTAATCAATAATAGATGGGTTACCCATTTTTTTGAATGTCGGTGTGTGATCGTCGTCTTGCAGTATCCTGAGATTAAATTTTATAAACTGGGAATTAATCCACTGGGACAGAATTTTCGAATGTATATTCGGCCTATTACAAGAAAACAGGTGCGTATTAAAATCACCAGAAATAATTATCAATGAGTCTAAATGGTCATAGTACAACACTTTTACTATTTCCCACAAGCTCGAAAGTTGGGTAGATTTAACCTTATATTTTGGACTTATATAAATATTTAAAAAGATAATAGGTTGCTTAAAAACTAATTTAATACACTGTAGCCATGTTACCTGAAAGTCAATCTCAAAATGTTTAACATCCAAGTTCAAGGAAACATAAGTGGAAAGGCCACCACTGGCCTGACCAAAAGAGGCCTTTCGGCGAGCCGCATTTGAATATTCAAAATAACCAATAAGGGGTTCACAGTCCATATTCCAAGTTTCCTGGAACATTAATATGTCGAAGTCCCTAAGGAAACTTATTGCATCTGGATCCTCAAGAAGTGATTTAAAGCCATTTGTATTCCAAGAACAAATTTAAAAAGTTTTGGTACTTTATTAAGGGAATTTAGGCATCAATCCTACTTCACAGGGCTTCCTTTTGCCAATGTTGTCGGGAGCCAACTCCAATCTTCGACCGGAGCTGTTTCTTTCTTTGACTCTTCACATGTTCGAGTTCCTGGTTGACAACTCCTAATCTTGATCCCAAACGACAAGTTTAACTTTGTTGATGGTCCTGAGGCACCTTTCAGAACTCTAACTTGAGTTCCAGGTCTTGAATTCTGCACACTGATCTTTAAGTCCGAACTGCAAGATGTCTTCGTCGGAATCAACAAAGTCGGGTATTGGGTCCCAGAGATTCTCCAAACTTTGATGGCCCATTTCTCAAATTGATTGTTATTGGTTATAATTTTGCTGATGATTTCTTCATTTTGCCAAGTTGTTACAGTTATTTCATTATTGAGATTATTGTGATCTTTCTTAAACTCAACTGATTCTAAATCGTCTGAGGTTACGTCCTTCAAATCAGCAATTGCATTCAATAGTTTCAAAATATTGCCATGGTTCAGGATGTCGTAAGGGCCTCTTGTGATGTACTGTGGACAGAATACTACTTTCTTGGACTCGTGTGAGGAATCTATAGCTTCTATCTTTTCTTTATTTATTTGACAGATTGGATCCCTCATCCCAATGGTAGGTACCAGGACTGAAAGTGCCGATTTTCCTAGAACAGGAACTTCTGTTATATTTTGATCGAGGATAATTGGTTGCTCAGTGATGTACTCGTTACATTTCTGATTGGTGACATTATTTATGATTTTCTGTGTAAAGGTATTTTGTTCTCCACACTGTTTGACCATTTCTTTAATTGACTGGTCTCGCCCAATGACCCCTGACTTTGATGGAACAGAAATTTTGGACCATATACTATCGTTGGTCACGTCTGGGGCAGGGAGGCCAGTAGCCTGACCTTTTTGGTCAACCATTGATTTGTCCCCAAGTGCTTCCACAGATCTAAAAATCGGAAATAGTTCCTTCCTATTGGTCTCTTTAGGCTCTTTGGGCTCTTTATAGGCGACATCCCTAATAACTTTTTTTTCCTTAGTTAATTTGTTGTGGGTTTTCCTTAGTCTTTTTCTTGCCCTTTTGGACAGAACCTCTGAATTTGAAGTAGCACATGATGATTGATTTGCTTTAGTTTGTAAGATGTTGAGCTCATCCACTGTTGTTTGTTCCCTAGGTTCAGATCTTTTGAACTCATCTTGAGATATCTCAGTCATTTTCAGAATAATGTCGTCATTTATAAGTTGATCTTTTTTATCTGCAACGTTACTATTTATCCTAGTTGAGCTTTGATGCTGACTTTTGCCCATTAGATAGTTTACTTTTGTAGTTTGATTTCCACTATTCTCTTTTTCCTGAAGATTCACAGACTTTTCTACAGTACTCAATACTGATGGATTTAAATAATTTGTTGCCAAAAATGTGTCGATTTTATTTTCATTAAAATTATTTTATTTTGAACCGTTCTGCCCGACATCAATTTTACTTCTTATACCATAGAACTGACGATTGACGGTAAATCTGAGATTTTGTCAATGAATTGCGCACAAGTACAAGTTACTAGTTGATTCTCCTTGTTTGATTGAACTTTGGTTATTAAGTTAGCCAGTTGGAGAAGTTTTGCATCAATTCCAACTACATGGATAGCCAATGTATTTAATAGATCAACTTGAATATTTAGTTTGTCTGAGTGAAAGTTAAGAGCGTTAGTGATGGAATCCATTGTTTTGAGTAGACTCTCCCATATTCCACGATCTGGGCTAGAAGAATTGTTTTCTATATCACCAGATCTGGCCCGATAATTCCCATCAAATTTTGCTAGTAATAAGTCAACCGAGCTGAACAGATTATTTGAAACTGCATGTGCATGAGCTTGTGTAAATTTGCTATGCTCCTTTGGAATGAGCACATTCTCAGCTCTGACATTACCAGGAACCAGTAATGACTTGTTGTTAGTGAAGCTGTTTTCCAGGGTTATGCTTGACTGATCCGGGTTAAATAACCTTATGTTACCTTCTGGGTCATTTAGGCCATTGGGGCTAGATGATATCTCTGGTATCGATATTTGTCTCCCCCTATTACTTTCTGCCTCGTTTGCAACTGAGGCTAACAAGAAGACCTCTTCACTTAGGTTTTGGTCCAAGCCAGAAGATATATTAATCACTGAACCAGTCACACTTTGACTGCAATCCTGCGATTTAAGGGATTCCTTTCGTCTGGTTGGAGTTACAGATGAAGGGACATCAGCCATGGATGCCGCAAAAGATTGTAAAACATGGTCTTGCACATGAATTTGTGCTTTAAACTGTAACGGGCCAGACGGTTTTAGGATTGAAGTCGCGGCAGGCATTCCTGGGCCAAGATTTTTACTTTTAAGTTGGAATTTGCTATCAGCTTTTATCACCTCTATTTCTGAGGACAACTGAGAATGTAGTATTGCACACGATTCCACTGAACAGTCTCTCTTTACACTAGTAGATGAAGATGGGGATACTAAGGAGCCGTTACCAATATCCCTTTTTATGTTTTTTTGCTGTTTTTGCTGTTGCTTAAAGAAGCCTTTGATGGACAATTGGTTAAGGTGGACTTGATTTTTATAATCTTGAGCAGAATTTTTAGGAGTGACTGCCAATGTAGCTGAATCATTCGGGGGAACTTCTTTTGGAGTGCACTTCATTGTGGCAACACACGTATCTAGACATTCTTCATTCTTTCGCCGCCGTTTTGATTGGGATATGGTCGGCGCCCCTCGCTGTCGACCAGATCTCATTGTGTACGGGGAAAATCAAAAAATTTAAAAGACTTATATCCGTGCCTCATATGCCGCCCGTGCACTGGGCTTGTCGATATTAGTCAATTTTATCAGAAATGTCTTCCTGATAATGGCGGACTGGTAAATTATCTAAATTCTTAAATGACTGAACCCCTATCTCCTCTAGGGTTCTTTGCCCGCCCCTGCTTGGCTTCACTCATCCACTCGTCTACTCGTCCATTCCCGGCTGCTCACTAACTTGTTTGCCGGGAACCGACAAGCTGCAGTTGGCGTCAGACAGTGCGAAAAGGACCGCAGGGAACTGCCAGACGGAATAGCACGGTGTAGCACGGTGAGATGCGGCAGGGCCTTCAGGGCTCGCTTCTCGCTTTGCAACCCTCGTTTGCTCAATTCAGTACGATCGGTAATTGCTGCCGATTTTTTCGATTTGCAGGTTTTTTTCCCTTGTGGGAATCCGGGTGCCACACACAAGGACCCGCATGCAAGGGCTCGCACAATGTCCAAACGTCCAAGCGAACCCTCGCTCGGGCGTCCCCACTGGCGCCCTCACTGCAAACCCGTTGCCTCGCCGCATGCAGGGGCTCGCATGCAGGGGCTTGCAGGGCGCTCACCCGATGTCGAAGCATCCACGCTGGTGTTTACTCGCTGGCGCCCTCACTGGCGTCCTCGCAGGCGTTCTCGCTGCCGACTCGTTGTCTCGCTCACTACCGCACTCTGCTGCCGTCTGCTTCCTGCGAGTGGAGGTAAGCTGAGGAGCTTCAGCCGCTGCTAGGGGGATTACTCACTGTGGTGCAAGCGTAACTGAGGTCATAAATATAGCCCCAGGTGTTTGGCCAGGCCCTGTGCAAAACTAGCAGATGTGGCCATCCACAGCTGTGTGCAACCAGCCATGGGGCAGTCAACCCCTGCTGTGGATGACCAACCTGTCCTGAGGCAATGCCTTGCACCAGACCCTGCAAAGAGTGGCCAACCCCAGCAGGGCTTAAAGGTTCGCCAAAGGGTTTGCCCTGCTGCCAGGCCTTGCGCCCAACCTGCTATGGGAGGCCAATCTCTGCTGAGCATGGCTGGAATCACATCTTGCAGGTCTACTGATGTAAATACATGTGATTTATTTGTGCTCATGCTCTCTGCTCTTTCAATGAGATTCTGTCATGCACACCTAGCAGTGCAAACCAATAGAGTCAAAGCATGGATCATTCTCATCCTCCTGAAGGATATCTTTTGGCAATCTCTCACCAGGATGGATGGGAGCTGTATTACGGTTTCAGATGTAGATGCCTCTTCTTTTGTCCCTCTTTCTTTTGCTGCATTAAACTGGCTTCTATACCTGGCATTAAATGCTTGCACACCAAAGATGTCCCAAAGCTGTATTTGGTCATACCTGCCATGACTCTGTTTTTTCATGCACAATGTGCAAAGAAAGCTTCTTTTGTCTATGAGGGATTGTGAAAATACTCAATATGACTGATTTGGTTATGTTCTGGAATCCTAAGTGTATAGATTGTCCTTTTTTTCATTGATCTAAGCATTTTCATCTGGATTTCCCCTCTGCTGCTGATCCTGTCCAGGAGTCAAAGCAGAACTGCAAAAAATGTCTCTATCTTCAAAAATAGCTAGCCTTCTTTGCTGCAGTCTCTTCTTTGGCAAGAAGTGTAATGATATAGGCAAAAGGTTAAGAACTACTTGAATGTGGAACTATACATTTACACAAAACCAATGAAATCTCTTCAAAGGTCTACAAGGGATAACAAATCATGCTCAAAGGGCTTGCTCTGGAGTCATGATTCTGTTACGGAAGGTTACTGAGGGTGGAGTGCAGGCCCAGCCTGCCATTAGGAACTGTGGACAACCCAATAAGGGCAGGCAATTTGTACAGTTGTTTTTTGTGGTTTATGTTTTCTGCAAAGATCTTATTGTGGAACACTTTTGTAGGGGTTTTTGTTAAACTTGTTGTTTACTTGTTAATTTTTTTCATTCACTTCTTTAAAACTATTTATTTAAACATTTTTAATCTTCCCTCCCTCCCCAGTGTATCTGTTGGCCATCGATAGACACTGGGGAGGTCTGTAGAGGACCATCTGGTGCTTGCACTAGAGGGCTTCTTTTTAATATGTTTAAAGTTGGGCTGCTGGGGAAAAGATTCTCCAGCAGCCTGAGTGTTTTAAAAAATAATAATAATAATTACAGCCAGCGTACATGGTGCAGTGACTTGAAGTTAAATGAGACTCTCAACTCATTTTATTTTCAACAAATTGATGCTTGAGGCATATCTCAGCCCCTGAGCCCTAATTTGGATAAGGGAGGTATCATTGGAAAGAAGAGATTCACCCCTTTCCAATGATATCCCTGCTTGGGGGTTGCTGCAGCAGCGTGATTTCCAAAACACCCACTAAACATGTAATTATTGTGAGGGGAAACCCCCGCGGAGCATCATCCTGTGCTCCCCCTGCCCTAGGCCCCATAAGTCTTTTTCCCCACCAAGGGGTGGATGAGGATGTTCACCCCCATCTGCCGCTTAGGGGGCAAAAAACGCACTGGACACCAGGGTTTTTTTAGGCAATAGCGTTTTTTTGGGGAGGAGCGCCACCCTTGGGAATGGGCATCTGCTTCTACCGGCCCTGGGCCGATTAGTCTTTCTGCCCCCTGTGAGGGTGGATGAGGATGTTCACCCCCAATCTGGCCCCCCTGCCTGGCAGAAAGCCACAAGACACCACTGATTACTGTTCCATATATTTTTAATGGGGTGGGGTGGCCCAATGGGCATAGGCCTGTGCTCTTCCCCACACTAAGTGGGCCACCCTCATGTTGGGCCTATCCTTCAGCCCTAAAAACCCAAAAGTATTTCTGGATACATGGGGCACAGATCCTCATTTCCATGGCAAGCAAGAGGAAATGTTGATTCTTTTGGCCATAGTTTTGACATATGGAGAAGCAGATTAGGAGAAAGTCCAAAATTCCTCTTAGTTGCCTTTGTGAATGGCTGCACTATTCGTGACCATTCTCTGCCACCCAGGAAAGCCACCTAAGCCCAGCTATTTTGAAAACTGGATGCCCAGGGCCGTGTGCCTTGCATGAATCCCACAATGTTTTCTTACCCACAATGCCATACAAACCTCAAACTTTTCCTAAAATCATGCATTTTCCTCACATTTCTGTGAAGGAAAGTTTCAGAATCTGTGCAGAATTACATATTGCCTGCCATCCAGCTTTCCATTATTTGCCCAGATAAAAATGGCTCCCCACATGTGTGGCTGACCATAACATCTTCAATACAAACTCCCCAAAATAAAACATAGAAAAATCGGCAATATTGGTAGCAGTAGTATTTGGGCCAAGGCTGGATGGCCTCTGAGGGGAGCCTACCAAACCCAGACATTTCTGAAACTGTGATACCTGTGAAAGTCAAGATTGGTGTGCCTCCTGTAGATCTTACACTGGTTGCTTACCCATAGTGCCCTGCAAACCTCAAACTTTGCCAAAAATCTCACTTTTCCTTTGCATTTATGTGGTGTAAACTTCTGGAATCTGCAAGAAATCACAAAAGACCTACCACACAGCATTCCCCCACTTGTTCCAATAAAAACGCTGCCACACTGGCTGAGTTCCCATGACAGGAATTGATCAAACTAGGGTCAGTGAGAGTCCTTGCTAAATTCAGAATTTTGTCTACTTTTCAGAAATTGTTTTCCAGGATCACCCATTGGTTTCATATCTGTTTTCATCACAAACTGGAAGTAGGTTGAAAGCACAAAAATTAGCACAACTGGGCTACCTCTTAAAAAAACACCAAAACTGTGGTAAAAAAAATATTTTTAGATTCATTTGAAAGCTGGGAAGGTGGTGTTTTTAGCCCAGCAAAACTTTTGTTGATGCCATTTTTCTGTGCAGCACTTTTTTTCATTTTCCCCAACCCCCCCCGAAATTTAGCTATATTTTGTCTATTTTCTCAGTTCCCCTCCATGGGAATCCACAAACCCTGAATACCCTTAGGATTCCTATGATGACGGGAAAAAACGAAGCAAATTTTGTGTAGATTCCTTATGTGAAAAAACCCTAAGGAGGCATAGGTGCAAAGTTCCCCAAATAGCCCAAAAAGGGCTTAGCTCTGGAGTGAAAAAACAGTTGAGGTTAATTCTGAACCCTTCATCAATGTCATTTCAGATGTTGTTAGTGATGTCATCAATGATGTCATTTATCATGCTATGAGTAATATGTAAGGATCATAGGCATTGTATGGTATGGGTGCAAATTATGGTGAGTTTACCAAACCATAACTTGCGAATTTCAGCTGTTTTTTTGCAACCATAAATATATACCTATATATATATTCACTGAAAAAACCATAGGTTTCAGGCACGTTACACACCAACAGACAGACGGATACAGACATTCACACAGTTTAGTCACTAACCTGTGCATTCAGTAAGATACATTTAATCACTCACTTATAGAGTCAGTCACACACCTACTAAATCATCCATTCAGACACTTATACACCCACTCATTCTTCAATACGCCTTTCCCTATATATATTAAACATATTTAAACTTTACAGAAACACACAGTCACTAGATGATGTCATCAGTGATGTCATCAGTGATGTCATTTGAGATGTCATCAGTGATGTCATCAGTGATGTCACTGACCATGTCATGAGTGATGTCATATGTGACGTCATCAGCAGTGCATTGCGGGGGCGCTAGTTATAGTTAGCTGAACTAACTATAACGGGGGAATTTCTCTGGTTTTGTACGAGTTAAATGTCCAACTAACTATAACTTTCCCTAAAACCTATGGTTTTTTCAGTGAATTTCAAAGGTTTTTTAAATGCTAATTTCTAACTATAACATGCCTGAAACCTATGGTTTTTAAGTGAATTTCAAAGGTTTTTTAAATGCTAGTTTCTAACTATGCCTACAGAGGTAGGACATGTGAAGAAAGAAGAAGAAAAGCGCAGAAAGAAGGAAGACAAATGCAGAAAGAGGCAACAGAAGTCCAGAAAGACGAAGAAAAGTGCAAGAAGAAGGAAGAGATGTGCAGAAAGAATCAACAGAGGAGTAGAAAGTACTCCTGTGCCCCCAACGTTTTGCTGATGGGTACTGGACGTAACTGACTCTGTCTCTGGTGGTAAAAGACACTTAGAATACAGTGAAAACACCTACATACACTAGGGAACACTATGCGTTGGGGTACCCCTGTGATTAGCATGACCTCCTCTGTATTTGCCATGAGTTAGTGTCTGGGTCATTGGATGAGTACATGGGTACTGACTGGATGATTAGAGTACTGCAAGGAGAGTGGATGGATAAGTACATGGTGCTCGCTGGTTGATTGGAGGAGTGCATGGGTAGTGACAGGGCGATGGCTGGACTGCATCAGTAGTGCTCAGGGTAAGTTGGAGGATTAATTCCCCTTGAATCCTGAGGGTCCCTATTTGATAAAAGCCCTGGCGGTGGCGGTCTCCAGGGCTTGGGGGGGCCTTGGAGGCCCCCCAAACATTAAAAAAACAAGCCCCGGTAGGTGGCGGTTCCCGGGGCTGCGGGGGCCCCCGCGGGCCCTGCATATATTTGTTGGCAATGCCCCCGGGACCTGGCCCACCCTGGGTCTCAATTAAATGAAGTGCGGTATCCCGCGCTTCATTTTTTTTTACATTTCGGCGGGATTCGCGACCCCAGCGCGAATTTCGCCAATTTCTTTTAACAAAATGCTTTTTTTGGCCCTGGGGGTCCTTGTGGGACTCCCTGAGCAGGCCTAGGGGGTCAGGGTGTTTCTACCCTGCCCCCTTTTCTTCTTTTTCACCTTTGTTTCCCTGTTTTCTTGTTTGGAGTGTTGGCAGCCAATTAAAATGAAGCTCGTGGTCGGGAGGGTTCGCGGATCCAACGTGCCTCTAGATATCGATATTTGTTTTTTTATAATTTCTCAGCAACTACCGAACGGATTTACACCATTTTTAAAAAGGTCGCTTTCTGAGACAAGCAGTTCTCAAATAGCGACAAAGCACTTTTGAACTATTTGTTATCTCTATGTTTTTTTATCCAGTTGACCACTTTATTAAATGTTACGCTTAGGGGAGAAAATGTAGTGTTACCAAGTTGGAGTTTCTGCTTCAGCTCGTCATTCTGTGATTCTGGTCAAATCACTTAATCTCTTCATGCCTACAACCAAAATGAGTTTGTCCTTGTATGATGTAACCAATGCTCATGTAAAGCACTCCAATATCTGACCAGCCTGCACTATATAAAACTGCAAAAAAACAAAGGATAAAAAGTGTTTTCCACACTTCTGTCATTGGGCTATACATGGGCTACATCTGGGTGATATTTGTGCTACATTTGGGCTCATTTTTCTCTGGTGGCCATCTTGGGAGACTTCTATTACATTCATTAAACTTTATTCGATCTGATTTAGAAACATAGATCATAAAAGTGCACATAAAAACAGTAAATCCTCTTTCTTAATACAATACAGTGAGAATTAATTAAAATCAGTAGGTAAAAACGGGTGTTACAAAGCCCGGTTTAGAGCAACTTCAGGTTAACAGAATAGTAAAGTTCAATGTTTCGCAAGATCAATCTCATGTACTTCGTGCAAAATATGCAATAAGGGGTCCAAGTCAGATGCAACGCTCCAATACCTGACCAGTCTGCACTACATAAAACTGCAAAAAAACTAAAAATAAAAAGTGTTTTCCACACTTCTGTCATTGGGCTATATGTGGGCTACATGTGGGTGATATTTGTGCTACATTTGGGCTTTTTTTCTCTGGTGGCCATCTTGGGATACTTATTTGTTATGAAGTTTCCTAATTTCCTCATTTACTGCAGTCTCCTCAGTAGGAAATGCTTTCAGTTTTTTACTTTGATTCCATCAAGAAGGCATTCAGATGTGTTACACATGTGCCATAAATTCAGAATGTTAGCACTCTAGTTGCTCATTAGATCACTGCAGTAAAGCTACTGCTCACCAGGGAGTTAACTGGAAGTCTACTGCTGGTATTGAAAGTGATTGTTTCAGTCTGCATGTCAGAATTTTCTAATGAAATAGAAGAGGATTTGAGATCTCACTTAAAACATGCCCTAATTTTTCTTTCTGCAGAACTAACCATAATTTCTGTGGCAAAATGAACCCCCTCATTTTGTTCCTTTTTAAATTAAATGTTTTAAGTGTTACCGGTTTATTCCAATCAAGATGGCTTCAGGTGTGCCATAATTTTGTCATAAGTAAGACTGTTAGCGCTCTAGTTGTTCTTTAGAACACTCTGGGAAGCTGCAGTAGAACACAAAGGAATCAACTGGCAGGCTGCTCCTATTGAAATCTAACAGGAAGATATTTGTAATCTCACTTAAAACATGTCCTAATTTTTCTTTCTACAGCACTAACCATAATTTCTATGACAAAATGAACCCCCTCATTTTGTTCCTTTTTAAATTAAATTTCCATCTGGATGCAGTGATTTTAAACGGTACATCCAGAAGTTTTCTCTGGAGTCCAGTAGTTCTTCCTTTGAGACATGTTCCACGGGGAAAATCTTCAAATCTGATAGTAAATGATCCACAAGGTTAAAATGATTGGCTACAAGCTGGTCAATTTTCTTAATAATTTTCTTGTACCGTTTAAAATCACTGCATCCAGATGGACTGAACATTACTGATAATACAACCTGATTACTGCATTTCTCAAGAGCTCTCAGGACTGCATTGATTCCACATTCCAAATGGAATCTTCACTCATGATGCTTTTTGAAAATTCAGCTGTGTCATCTGTGCAGCCACTGAGCAAACCATCTTGTACTACCTGAGGAAGGCGGAAGCTGAAACGTTGTAGTGGAAATATATTTTTGTTCTTTGGTGAATCTATCTTTTTGAGTCACTTCTTTCTTGGATATTTTATTTCTTGATGACTCATTGTATCCTTTGGGATCCAGATTTTTGCCCTGGCTGGCTGTTGTTTTCTTGTGATCCTTCATCTTCAAGTATACTCTTTTTGGGATTACGAACCTGTATCCTCCCCGGATCAGACACTCAAGCCAGAAGCAACCACCATGTCAAGAACAAATCTACATCCTAGATATGCGCTGTTCATCCAGGAGAAAATCAGTAAGTGCCAATTTACAATAGCACATTTACAATTCTATAAAAACTTAACATCTATCCTATGGGGTTGGAGGTTAAGTCTAAGCCACCTTTTAAACTAACTAGTTGTGAATGGTCCGCTACATGGAATATTTTACTGCATAACTCATCAATGGCCCTACTATTGGCATCTATTAAAGTAACCATTCAAAAAATGCAAATGCTTAAAGCCAAGCTACAAAAAGAACTGGAACTTTTAAAGAACACAAAAAGTGACTCTGAAGTGGCACACATACTACAGAGGGTTGCAGTAGTAAAAAGATCACTGCCAGGAATGCTATTGAAATTAAATCTGCAAAACTAAAAAGAGATATGTTAAGATGTCATATACCTCCTCTTCCAACTCACCACTTCCTAAATCATTCTGTTTTTGGAGATTTTCTTGTCAGTGTAAGCCCTGTGAGTAAACAGCATAAAAAAATAGAAGATTTATAAGACAAAAAAAGCTGCATAGCATCAGCCAGTTACAACCCTTCCAGACATCCGACCCAGTTATTGACTTGACTGGAGGGCTCCTATCACCAGGTGAATTGAACCTCTTGAGCAAAGGCCTCTATTTCTGTCCTGTACCGAAGGACCATAATATGGCCAACATGATGAGAGACCTAAAAACCTTCGAGAGAAGATGCAGACTTGCAGAATACTTTTACAATAATTCTAATGTTGGTCTGCCAAGCTACCTTCCAGATCCATTTAAGAAGTTCCGCCATCCCAAATCATGGACTCCTCAATGTGGTAGAAATCCTGTTCTTGATACATACATTTTATCCATCAACAAACTCATCAAGGAATCAACACCTAAGAGGATTTTTGATAACATTACCCGAGAAGAAAGAAAAGCTCTCCACTTCCTTCAACAGAGAATGGATGTTATTATAAAACCGGCAGACAAAGGTGGTGCAGTGGTTGCCTTGAAAGTAAGTGATTACATTGAGGAAGGGATGAGACAACTAATGGATACCAACACTTACAAACCTTTAGAAACTGATCCCACAGAAGACTTAAACAAAGAAATTAAGAACATGGTTGTAAGGTACAGGAGCTTAAACCTCATTGATGAAACAACAGCAGATATACTTGTTCATCCCAAACCAAGACCTGGGAGATTTTATATGCTTCCCAAAATTCACAAAATGAACAATCCTGGCCGTCCCATCATCTCTGGCAATGACACAGCCACTGAGAGACTATCTTTATTTGTCGACCTGCACCTCCAGCCCATTGTACAGGAACTTCCATCATTTGTTAAAGATACCAGTCACTTCCTTCAGATTATTGAAAAATTAAACCAAACCTACACATTTGATGATGATACTCTTCTGGCTACATTTGATGTTACATCATTATACACCAATATACCACATGAGGATGGGCTTATGGCATTATCTGAAGCTCTTAATAAAAGAACTGTGAAAAAGCCATCAACAAATGTGCTTACCAACTTTGCAAGAGTTATCCTTAAATCCAACAATTTTAAATTCAATGGTAAACACTATCTGCAGATACAAGGGACTTCCATGGGCACTCGGATGGCTCCATCCTATGTAAATATCTTCATGGGCAAACTAGAGAACTGTATACTTGCTACTTATAGCATCAAACCACTGGTATGGCTAAGATACATTGATGACATATTTATAATATGGAATGCAGGAAGTAGAGCATTGGAACAATTTACAGCTTATATCAACAATATCCATCCTACCATCAAATTTACCAGCAGCAATACTAAACAGAAGCATCATCTCCCTTTTCTGGATGTGCTACTCACCATTCATGAACAAAAATTACAACTGATCTGTACCACAAGCCTACAAATGCTCATTTGTATCTAAACTGGACTTCATGTCACCCACACCACACTAAACTGAGCATCATCAACAGCCAAGCACTCAGAATAAGACGCATCTGCAGCAATGAGGAAACCTGTAAAGACCATCTACAGGAGCTTGCTACATTATTTTAAAGGCGAGGCTATCCTCTGCATATCATACAGCAACAAATTGACAAGTCTTTGCAGTTACCCAGAGAAGCACTTATTTGGAATACCAACGGCAGAAACAAAAGTGACAGAACTCCATTTGTGGTTGACTATCATCCATCAGCTCCCAACTACAGAAATATAATGCAAAAAACATTTCCCTTACTGTCTACTTGTGAAAAATTGCAAAAGGTTTTTCCAAAACCGCCAGTCATTGCTTACCGCAGAGCTCCAAATTTACGATCTCTTATTGTGAGAGCTGAACTCAAGCAAGTTGTAACAAATGCAGGGGTTCATTGCTGTGACTCTAAAAGGTGCATCACGTGTGAATACCTTTTACAAACATCATCAGTAACTAATTCTGTTACGAGAAGGACCTATGGAATAAGACAGCATCTTACATGTCGCTCAACATGCATTATTTATGTGATTCAGTGCCAATGGCAAAGCTGTAAAAAACAATATGTAGGCCAAACAGTGAATGACCTCCGTACACGATTCAGGAACCACAAATCGGCAATAATTAATAAGAAAATTGACCAGCCTGTAGCCAATCATTTTAACCTTGTGGATCATTTACTATCAGATTTGAAGATTTTCCCCGTGGAACATGTCTCAAAGGAAGAACTACTGGACTCCAAAGAAAACTTCTGGATGTACCGTTTAATATCACTGCATCCAGATGGACTGAACATTACTGATAATACAACCTGATTACTGCATATCTCAAGAGCTCTCAGGACTGCATTGATTCCACATTCCAAATGGAATCTTCACTCATGATGCTTTTTGAAAATTCAGCTGTGTCATCTGTGCAGCCACTGAGCAAACCATCTTGTACTACCTGAGGAAGGCAGAAGCTGAAACGTTGTAGTGGAAATATATTTTTGTTCTTTGGTGAATCTATCTGTTTGAGTCACTTCTTTCTTGGATATATATATACATATATATATATATCGCACAGCAAAGGATCTTGAGGAGAAAGAATCCAGGCGAGCCCACTCGGTCGATCACAGCAGTTTATTTTCTATGACAGACAAGGACGACGCGTTTCGACCACGTCCGTGGTCTTGGTCACATGACCATCGCCTCCATTTTTTTACTATTTAAAGGTACGTGCACATACTTGTTTAATAAACATAAAAGAAATGTTACCAGCACATATAACAATAAAGTGAAAAAAGTGCATAGTGAAAACAGACACATTAGTTTCGATGTTGCAAACAATCATAGCATTTTAAATGTTTAGAAACGGCCTCCAACTATTCATATTTATGGAAAATCTATTCATTAATGTTACATTATAACAAAGAAGAAACACTGCTCAATTGTGACATGGAGGGACTAGTGCCCTGTATTCAATTAGTGATTATGTACAATTATCTCAAGACTATTAACACTTAGCTGCAGTACAGGTATATTACCCTAGTGCGTATACAATTAGACTAGGAGCTGGATGGGTGGTCCGCCATACTCCGGTGCTCTTACATGATTGCCAAGTGCTGTTTCATGGTGATTCACATCTTATGTTTCTGAAAACGTAACAAAGGTACAATAATTAGCATCATAATATCACATTTTGAACAGTATTCATATTTCAACTATTGCATAAGAGAGACCAAGGTTGAAGAGACTCTACATACATATTAATCAAATAAGCTACAAGTCTGTTTATATAATATTATAATATATGTGAGCTAGAAAAGGAAAAAAGGTGATGTGTGCAGCTAAACAAAATAAACTAAAGAAGGAGAAGGTAGGGCGTGAGTCTGCAGCCAAGGCTCTGATCATACTGATCAGTGTACATCCTATAAGTGGGAATACAGTTCCTCATTCTGATTAAGGCCAACTGGGTACATGGTCCCTGCCAAGAGAATCAACCGTGACTCAAGTTTGCGGAGGGCCGCTATGCGATTGCCTCCTCTTGGATTAGGTACGATTGTGTCTAATCCGAAGAATCTAGCTTTGGTCCAGTCCGACCCATGTTCCCTAGCAAAATGTCTGGCTGTGCTATAGCTCTGGTCAGAGTTGGTTATTGCCCTCCAGTGTTCAAGGATGCGTTTCTTTACAGGGAATGTTGTTGATCCAATGTACCAGAGATTACAAGGGCAGACTACAGCATACACCACAAACTCAGTACTACATGTGATAAATTTAGATATTACCCATTTATATATTAGTTAAATGTTTCCCCATTACATCATTCATAAGGTCTTTCTGTATCCGATAGGTACCACTAGTGTTGTTGTTTCCCAAGGTTATTTGCTTATCTATATTTAAATGATTTTACGTTGAAAGACGTGAATATGACAACATAAGGGACATGGATTTTTATTGCAAAAATAGCATTACTACACCCAAACATGTCAATACTCTAAAACTCTGTTTGTCTGTTCATACACGTGTTTAAAGATATTCGGAGGATTAGTGTTCTTCTTCTGTATATATGCAAATTAGCTTTCAAAAAGTATGAAGGTCAAATTCTGTATAAAGAGACCAATGTTTCATCCTCTAGATCCCCCCCCAAAAATACTCAAAGTAGTTAAACATAGAAGAGCAGTGTCTATCTCCTAGTTTAGGATGACAATATTTCCACAATATATCTCTAAGTAGTCGAGATATAGACAAATAAATTAATCCTCATTTATGCTTCAGGTTTATCACATTTGATGCATTATTCAGAGTTACATTTCATATTTGAGTCAGTTTGTATATTTAATTTCTGTCGTCTTTGGAACATTGCCAAGGAATTTAAAGAACAAGGGGCATATTATTAAGCCATTTATCGCCGCGTTAGTGGCACTTTCGTGCAGCTAACACGTTTTTATTTTATCGCCCTATTACCAAGCTGTCGCTAACAGGCGTTAGCGACAGCTTTCCGGCGATAGCAGCCGGTTTTCCCATCGCCTAGCATGCCAGCGATAGTTATCGCTAATGACATGCAAAGTAAGCGTTCCCTCTCAAAATTTCACGATAAATGTCGCTAACACCACATTGCACTATTAGCAATGATGGCCCGGACCCGCGAAGCGATATAAAAAGTCGCGCTAAGGTCCCTTAGCTGCAGGAACCTAAGACCAGAATAAAGCAGGTCTAAAAATGGTGATAAAGGGAGGCATATAAGTAACCCTGGGCGTAGTTTGCGTAGTAGCGCTACGCGTAGCTACGCAAAGTGCACTTCGCACTACGCGAGCTACACGTAGCACTACGCAAACTGCGTAGTGCGGTAGGAAATGCTGTTCGCAATAATTGCACGGTGCCGGATGCTTGTCCGCACTGTGCAATCATTGCAAACGGCATCTTGCACAGTGCAAGCGGTCGTTTTCTGCCGCTCGAGTAGATTTGTACTCAAGCGGCAGTTTTCTCAACGCGGACTGGTAGTTTCTCAACGCGAGCGGTCGCGAGCATACGCGACCACTCGCAATGAGAAACCTGACCTCCTGCGTTGAGAATCTCGCCGGGAGGTTTATTTTCCACGCTCACGATCGGCAACTTGATGTTGGTGATCGCGAACGAGGAAAAAGTCTCGCCGGGATGTCATTTTGCTCGCTCGCGGTCGCCAACTTGACGTTGAGGACCGCGAGCAAGCAAAAAATGCCTGCCACGCGTTTTTGCACTGTGCTACGTGCAATTCGCGTAGCGCGTAGTTGCGCAAACTACGCGAACTACGCGAGCGTAGCGTAGTTTTCCGCCCAGGCCTACATATAAGGGAGACTAGCTCAGAGCCCCATCTGAAGACCCACTGACGCCATGGAGGTACTAATCATTCAGCTTGGAGCCCCACGAAGGCAACAACCACCACCGCCACTGCCACCTCCCCCAGGACCACCACCGAGGCAGCGCCAGAGAAGACAGCGGGCCTTGCGCAGACGCCTCAGCCTTGCAGACCTAACGCCAGAGGATGTCATTGCCCACTACAGGCTCAAAAGGACATCCATCCAACACATCCTGAACCTGATAGCCCACAGGCTGATGGCTCCAACACAGCGGAGAACCAATATCCCTCTGCAGACAAAGCTGCTGGCTGTGCTGCACATGTTGGCTTCTGGGACCTTCCAACCAACAACGGCCAGAGTCGGCGGAGTTTCACAGGCAGCCTTTTCAATCTTCCTCCCGACTGTCTTGGATGGCATACTCAGCCTGATACCCCAGCACCTTCACTTCCCCAACACTGTGGAGGAACAGATTGAGACCAAGCAAGGCTTCCACGCCATAGCCGGATTCCCACAGGTGTTGGGGGCAATTGCCTGCACACATGTCCTATTTGTGCCCCCTGCGGACAGTGCACACATATACCACAACAGAAAGCACACACATTCAATGAATGTGCAGGCAATAGTGGACCACCGGGGACTGTTCACCAATGTCATAGCCAAGTTTCCAGGGAGTGTGCATGATTCCTACATCTTCCGACAGTCCATCATAAACCAGCGCTTCCAGGATGGCACATACGGAAATGCAGTTCTTGTTGGTAAGTACCAACTTCACACACCACATGCCTCAACTCCACAGACATGCAACTCACAATTGTGAGAATCCACATGTCACAATCTCACATACAACATGGCAATCAACATGCCCACTTACCAGACCCAACAGCACAAGGAACTGTGGGAACTGTGGCTAGCTATGTAGACAACCCATCCCCAAAGGCCTAGCCCCTCCGCCACTCATTAGCAAATGTGGGGAGAGGTGGGAACCATGTATGTGCGACGGAGGGACTCAATCCATAAGGAAAGTATGTACACAAGGCCCAGTGTGTCGGTGTTGTGCTGGACAGTCGGGACTAAGCTGAGCGCAGACGTGCCCATGTGGGCATATAGTGTGTTTCCGTAGACCATCCTGATGGCAATGACTGTGTGGGTGACTGTCTTACCTGACAATCGGGGGATCCATTGGAAGGTTGAATGGAGGATGCAGAGGCAGGTGAAGCAGCTGCACACCACTGCGTCGACCCGTTGGTTCATGGAGAGGGAGGAGTCAAATACAGTGCCCAGGTACCCAGAGTTGGGGGGCTGTCGAAGGCGTTGGCCCACCAGGTGATGCCACATGCTGATTGTTTTGTTACGAGGATGAGGGCTCATGTCTCCTCTGCGGATAGCACTCCCCAGCTGTCGATCATCCATGTTGCAACTCACAGCAATCCTTCCTGGAAGCCCAGTTTGGTGCGTGGGTGTATTGTTGATGAAGAATATGAGCTTTGTGTCCTTGCAGGTGGTGATGAGTAATGGTATCCTCAATCTTGCACCAGTTCCTCCTCATGTGTCAGCAGATGCATCTGCCAATTTTGAGGTTGTTGGTGACCGAGGTGGCATTTATTGCCCGCTGTATGTTGCAGTTGCATAGTGGGACAAGTGTGTATGCGCAGTTGGAGATACATGTCTGTAAAATGCGGTCTAGTGCCATTGGTGACGACTGCAGCGTTGTGGGTGTTGCTGTTGATGGTGGTGTGTTACATCTCCTCGGTGACTGAGCTCCACCAACTGTGTGTGGGTTCGCATGTGGTTTACGGTGGCTTGGAGTTTACCGACAAGGAAGTGCATGCGTTTGTGGTCACTACATGTGCGTTTAGTGGGGTTGATGAACTGGACCAAGTCCACACATACAAAGAAGGTGTCAAAGGTGTGCCCTGCCCAGTGGCTCAGTGTGGTGAAGATTTGGGACAGTCTGATGTCAGCAAACATTTCCCAGAGTGAAATGGATTTTGAGTAGTCGTGGTATGTGGGTTGGAGCCTACGCACAGGAATCAGTACGTAGTCCAGGGAGTGGACGGTGTGGCGTCTGATGATGTTGATGGTGTGGGTGAAGCGTACCTGCCCTCAATGGGCCCTACAGGTGAGGGGGCTGCTGAGTGTTGTTATGTGGCAGCTCTGGACATGAAACAGCATGTGTTGTGCGGTGGGGCAGGTTTGGCGGCAGCAGCAGAACTGAACGTGATCCGTGTCTGGTGTGGCCTATTGTCATTTAAACGTTATCATGGCATTGACTGCGAGGAGGGCGGATGAGTGCCATTGCTAGACGGTAGGAGAGCCAGGGTGCCTGTTGGTGTGTGGGTTAGGCCTGCGGACATGCGCAGATGGCCTCAACATTGCTGCACAGTAGGAGTGCCAGTGATGCAACCGCGCAGCGCACACAATCAAATAGGCTCGGGGAGGGAGGAACAACTGTGAGGCAACGTAATTAGCATTGATGCTGGTAATCAGTCTGAAGCGACACATGGCTAACATGAAATCCGATATAGCAGAAATCACACACCACAAAACTATCAACACTAACAACACAGCCTGCACAACCAATAATGGACACATTTCTCCATCACATGTCACAGGTGATCAAGGATATGCACTCTGCCCGTGGATGATGATACCCCTCTGAAACCCCACCACCCAGGCCCAGAGGCAGTATAATGCGGCCCACAGATGAACCCGGTCCATTGTGGAGCGCACATTTGGCGTGCTAAAGTCGCGTTTCTGTTGCCTGGACATCACAGGTGGCAGACTGCTGTACAGCCCCGAAATGGTCAACAAAATCATCCTAGCATGTTGTGTATTGCACAATATATGTGTGCGCACCAATGCACCATGGATCCAAGTGCCTGCTGCACCGGACAATGACCAGGATGATGATGAAGATGAGGCAGGTGGAGCACACCCCACAGTAAATGCAGCAGGAACTGCCCGAAGGACCCGAATAATAAACAACTTCTTCAACTGAGCACATCACATTGTGACAGTACACATCAAATGTATCTCAGTGCAAAATGACCCCAATCACGGTTTGTGCCAATAAAAAACACAACACACATACCCTGTCTGCATGTTACTCTCCTGCATATGTTCATCACTCTGAAAAGTGCACGTTGCACAATAAGTGCAAAGAAAATCACATCACACAATTCATGGTGGGAATCTCACCTCAGTACAGAGATGCTTCTCAGTGTGTCAAATGTGTAAAATCTAATATTTTGCATGCCCTTTTGAGTAACTCATGAAATATAGGTTGTCCTCAGTGTAAAAATTCTTAATTGCAGGGTGTCGTTTGGGGTCAATAATTTATTTGAGTGTGTACGTTGTGTAAAATAATTAAATTTAGGGTGTGAAATGGGGTAAAAGATGAAAATTGGGCGTGCAATGGGGTAAAAGATGAAAATTGGGCCTGCAATGGGGTAAAAGATGGAAAATGGGCGTGCAATGGGGTAAAAGAAGAAAATTGGGCGTGCAATTGGGTAACAGATGAAAAATGGGTGTGCAATGGGGTAAAAGATGAAAATTAGGCGTGCAATGGGGTAAAAGATGAAAAATGGGTGTGCAATGGGGTAAAAGATGAAAATTGGACGTGCAATGGGGTAAAAGATGAAAAATGGGCGTGCAATGGGGTAAAAGATGAAAAATGGGCGTGCAATGGTGTAAAAGATGAAAAATGGGCGCGCAATGGGGTAAAAGATGAAAAATGGGCGTGCAATGGGGTAAAAGATGAAAAATGGGCGTGTAATGGGGTAAAAGATGCTTTACAGTGTGTGATATGCAATTAGCCTGGAACCTACCTCCTCCTCCAGATCAAAAACCTCTACGACAAGTATGTGGACCACACACTGGACGCAGCAGCTGGCCCACCCGCACCCCTGAGACACCAACCAGCCCACCATCTCCAAATGGACACCAGGCACGGATGAAGACACCGCCTCCATCATGAAAGGCATCCACTCAGGGGCCCACACAGACCCCTGGCCCCCTCACATCTACCACAGAGCCACATCTGCCATCGCACACGAACCACTACGCAACATCAACACCACCTTTAACACATGCACCTTCACAGGCAACTGGAAGCACGCCGAAGTCATGCCCCTGCTCAAGAAGCACACAGCTGACCTCACCGAGCACAATAACTATCGGCTCATCTCGCTCCTCACCTTCGCAGCCAGACTCGCTGAGGAAACAGTCAACAGGGAACTGACAAGATTCATCAAAGAGAACGCCATCCTCGACCCGCCACAATCCGGATTCCGAAGCAACCCCAGCCCTGAGACCGCCCTACTTGCCGCCACAGACGACATCAACACCCTCCTGGACCACATCCTACTCGACCTTTCAGCAGCCTTCACCAACGTCTCCCACTGCACACTAGTCACCAGACTACACAACGCAGGTAACCAAGGTACAACCCTGGACTGGATCCGATCCTTCCTCACAGTAAGAAGGCAAAGGATCAGACTGCCACACACGGCCTCAACATCCTAATCTACGCTGATGACACCCAGCTCATCCTCTACCCCACCAAAGACCCCACCACTGCCTAAAATAACTTCCAGTAAGGAATGCAACACAGCGCAGTCTGGACGACCAACAGCTGCCTGAAGCTCAACCCAGAGAAGACAGATGAACTTGTCCTTGTAACCACCCCTTCAGCATGGCTCAACACCTGGTGGCTGATGGCCCACATAAGACCACCTCCCCCCGCAGACCACGCCAAAAACCTCCGCATCATACCCGACTCATCACTCAAAATGAACCAACAGGGCAACGTCGTCAGCCACAGCTGCTTCAACACACTACGCTTCCTCTGCAAGTCCTTCAAATGGATCCCCCCTGAGTCAAGGAAGACAGACACCCACGCACTCATCACCAGCAGACTGTACTACGGAAACGCACTCTATGCCGGCATCAACAAGTCCATACTCTGCAAACTCAAGACAATACAGAACACCGCCGCCAGACTCGTCCCCATCATCCCCTGGCACAAACACATCAGCCAACACCTACGATGACTCCACCGGCTCACAGTGGAGAAAATAGTCAGCTTCAACAGTCTCATCTCACGCCTACAAATGCCTACACAACAACGGACACAAATACCACAATGACAGAATCAACTTCAACGTACCCAAAAGAAAGCTCCAAATTAATGAACTCTCACTGGCCGAAACCCCTCGCATCCACTGAGCCAGAGCAGGCGGAAGATCCTTCTCTCACATTGCAGCCAAGACCTGGACCGAGCTACCGGCAGACATCAGACACGCCCCATCCCTGAACACCTTCACTAAGCCCCTCTAGAGCTGGCTCTTTGGCCAACAGATCTCCCCCCCCCAGCGCCTTGTGACCCCCACGGGTGAGTAGCACACTTACAAGTCCCCTGATTGATTGATTGATTTGTTGTTAGATATGCAATTATGGTGTCTCCTGGGGTGAAAGTTGCAATTTAGGGTGTCATGTGTTGTGAAACATTATATTTATGGTGTCATCTGAGTGCTAATCAAGCCTTTCATGTTGTTACAGGGCTCTGAACTGATTCTTGCTCTAAGACTGTACATCTGTGTATGGACTTGCTCTAAGTGTGAAGATCTTGCCGCTAAAACGACAACGCAATGCTTTTTTAATCCGCCCGATGTTAAAATACATCGCGCAACACATTGTACAATACAAAATATTACTCATGAGCCTATTTGCGTGCAGATTTTCACCGCTTTGTCAAAAACGGGCCGCAAAGAGACAGGAAGTGATGTCTACATGCTTCCTGTCTACTGGAGTAGTGTTCTGCACTTTAACTTTCTCTTTTGAGCACATTGCTGGTGATTGTGGAGAGTGTTGGAGGTGTTTGGTGGTGTGTGCTGCAGTTTTGAAATTTGGAGAGTGTTGCTGTGTCCTGTGTCCTGTGTCCTGTTGATAGTGTCTGTGAAGTGTTGTGTACTGATTCATTGTGTTTTACTGTCTCTTGTCCTCAATCTTGTCGGGTAGTTAACTTTCTTTGTTGTAGTTGGGGATATTTGAGAGGGTACTTTTTTTTCTGACTGTGGGCACACAGGTGTGCAGGGAGATGCCGGCTGTGGGCAGGGAAGGCAGGATGTCCGAGGGGGCTTTGGGGGGGCTTCCTGTGGATGATAAAATTCTACCTGCCCCTGATGTTGGAGAGGGGAGACCCTATCCCTCAAGGGTACAATGTGAGTGTGCGGAAGCTGAGGTGGGAGCGTGTGCGGGTGCAGATGCTCCAGTGCTTTGGAGTGGACCGTACCGTGCGCCAGTGGAAGCACCGCTGGCATGATCTGCTGGCACGTGAAGCTGACCTCCTGGACTATGTGGGAGTCATGACTGGCCTACAGGGTGGTAAGTACAAACTCCACATTTAATCGTGAATACTGTAACGAATGAAAATGAGGACATGTGAGACACTGGTGTCAAAGTGAGAAAAGGTTGATGAGTGAGGTGGAAGACGCAATGCGTTCACGCCTAATGTTGGCACATCTGGACACAACACTGCACCACATTGACAAGCATAGGGTGCAAGTCTGTGTTACCCACTGCGCTGGAGCAACACTTAGCACTGTAGTGCCATAGCTGGCACACCTGTGCAAAAAGTGCATGCAGGCAGAAGGTCGTTTGGGTATGGCAGGGGTGACTGTATATGAACTATCCAATGAAATGTTCATGTGAGCTGTGTGCTGGCCAAAAGATAGTGTTCATATGCTGTCCTCATTAATTGTGGTACGTTAGCTACGCTGCCCTGTGAACATAGTCACTGTTTGACAATGTATTTCATATGAACAAATGGTCAAAGGAAATCGGACATCTCCAGATTGTCATACACCAACAACCTCTGTGAAACTGCCTTGTGCAATCTGCAGCAATGCAATCATACAAAGAGCATGTATAACATCATGATGCATGTAGTAATGGTGCCTTGTGGATGTCTCACACTACTATTATGTGCATGTTAGCTAGCATTGCCGTCTTGTTTGTCCCAACTCAGCATCCACAGGTCTGGTGTGAATGGCAGTCAAAGTGGACCCAATCATGTAGCCAACATGAAACCCAACACTACAGTTCCGTAGCATTTTCTGTCATGGTGATGATTGGTATGAGGAATATGACACATATGATTTGACGTCTGATACCAAC
This sequence comes from Calotriton arnoldi, assembly GCA_963921515.1. NCBI lineage: Eukaryota > Metazoa > Chordata > Amphibia > Caudata > Salamandridae > Calotriton > Calotriton arnoldi. The sequence goes on along the minus strand of CAWUFW010008874.1, from coordinate 690,106 downwards.
ACATATTTATTTACTTGTCTCACAGATGGTCGGCCACCAATCACACAGGGGGACATCGACAGCTTCGAGGACCCACACGCCACTGGTGAGTTTGGACATCATATATTGGCATGGTGCGGTGGCATGTATGTCTGGGTCAAAGGATCAACGTTGTAGTATGCAGTATGGGTGTGTATCACATGTCCCTTGCCTACAGTGTGATGATGTATTGTGGAAGTCAGAAGTGTGCACAAATCGGTAAGTGAATTTTGAGCAATGCATTGGTCTCACAGTTGTAACTTGGCCCATCCCCAGTCAGTGATACACATTGAAAGTAAGGTGCATATCATAGAGACCCTATCGCCAACACAACGTCACTTCCATTGAAGTTGTGTTGTCAATAGGGGCCTAGCATCATGAGCGAAGCAACGTTAATCCACTTCAAGTATGTTAATGCTTCCTTGTTAATGAGGCACCCTTTCACACTGTGTTTAGCGTGAAAGGGGCGTGCAGTGGGTGTTGCGGTTGGCGTTCCACAGCAATACCCATTGTATTTGACGCTGCCCCCTATGTACAAGTGCGCCATTGATAGATGGCAGCGCACAATTTAACACCAGTGACATCCTGGTTGTAATCTGCCTCAATGAGGATGAATGCTTTTTTCAAATCATTTTGGCCTTTTACATGTGAGCCTCCTTGTGCAGCACACATGGGAAAAGAAAAATGACATGGTTTGTATATGTACAGAAAGGTGGCCCTTCCAGTACATACAGAAACATTCTTTAATATTCCCTATTGTATCTTTCCTGTGTGCTGCACAAAGCAGCACACATGAAAGTTACAACATGGTATTCTAGAATTGCTGATGTGCATGAAGGGGCACCTTCCTGTACAGAAACAAACCACCCCTGCAAACACACAGCCTTGCACTCTGGTGCAAGGGTGCCTGCGTAGGTGCTAAGTTGTGAGACTTAGCGCCATCGCAGGGGGAAACGCAAGTCTGCACCACATCCTTGATAATAGGGTGCAGACTTGCGTTTGCAAAGTGGCGGAGGGAGGCGTTAATCTGAGGAGGCTAACGCCTGTCTCTGCCACTTCCTTGTCAATATACCCTAGGTCTATGGGTTCTGTCACCACAGCACATGCCTGTGGATTGCAGAGCACACTGATAGGATAGGAGACATGTAAGTGGGGTTGCTGATGTCTATCAGATGACAGGGAATGCATGTACACCTTGCCTGAGATGACTGTGCAAGTGTGCCCGATGATACACAAGGAGGAAGTGCTTTTCAGTCCGTAAGTGCGCAGACACAGTTCGGCACTGTGAATTTGTAGGTATGCTGCATGCCATCTTCAAAGTTGAGGCAGTGTGTATCTTTGAGCCAAGCATATCAATGGCACGTTCCCCAAACACACAGCAAAGGTGGCCCGATGAATCTCATTGGCATGTTTGGCCACTGCAATGGTGTTGACAAGCTGTCTCCTTGAGGCCATTCCCTGATTGTCTCTGGATCAGGTGTGGGAACTCCTCTGTCCCAATTGGTGTCATTACTGTGCACGCATTTACCACGCGTGCTTTAGCTCTGCCTTCAATGCTGTGCCATTTATTTAACAATGCAGGGCTCTCCAACGCTATATGTGAGAAAGCATTGCCCCTAAGAACACTATGAGCATCATGACTCCAGTGTGCCGTTACAATGGGGAATGCATTGTGACTGTTTGCGTTGTTAAGGCCTGCGTATTTTGATTCACTACGGAGTGAGCTCAGCAGATACAAGACATGCATGTGTGAGTGTGAATTTAGAGGAAACGATTTTTCCCCCTCTCTGCGGCAACACTTTACATATTGTGTAGTAGTGTTGGAGAGCGCGACAGCGCATCATGTATAAGTCAGCGTTCAGCCACACAACGGGTTTCCATGTGTGCTGCATCATGCAGCATAGTTGAAAGTGTGAGTAGGGCTGTCCCAGGATTGTTCCAGGGTAGGTAGGGTAACCTTCCTAAACATTGACAAGCCTCTGTCACACAGACACCCTTGCACTCTGGTGCAAGAGTGCCTGTGTTGGCGCTGACTTGATGAACTGCACACAGTTGCTGGGGGACATACAGGCATGCACATGGGCATTGTACATATCATGCAGCACTGTGTCACTAGAGAAGATGAGGGTGGTGCTACACAGGGAGGGCTAATGCCTCCCTCCTCCGATTGCTTGTACATGTCACCCTCAGTCCAGGTATGTAATGGCACCATCGTTTGACACTTTCAGTCTCATTTGGTTGTGACAGTACATGTACTAAGCCATGCACAGTCATGTCAGTCTCCCCAGCATGTAGTCACTGATCCATGCTTCAACATTTTGTCGTCCAGGTCACTCTCTGACTTCACATAGTTACGCTGGAGTGTAGGCTCCCATGTTTAAGTGATCTTGTATTACAGATGTGAATGGAGTACATTGACATAGTCTAAAGGACTAAAAATTTCCATTGTTGATATTTTACAGACAACATGACGCCAGCCAAACAACATGCCTTCCAGGTGAGGAAGGACCGCTTCAAGCATGTGAAGAAGGTGGCAAAGGGGTACCGCAACATGGCCAAGAGGCACCAGGAGGAACAGAAGCAAGGTACATGGAAGTCGGTGCCCGAGGTTGCTACAACTGGCACACAGCCCATCCCAGGCCCCTCTGGTGACAGTGGTGGGTCCCAGCCTGGACAGGTGTCACATCCCCCTATGGCCACACCCCCCCAAGGGACAGTCCTACCTGCACCTGGCGATCAGGTGGTGCCATTTACAGTGGCAGACAGGAGGATCATGCATGATAACAATGTGTTCCTGGCCGAGATCAGGCGAGAAATGGCTGATCTGAACAGACATGTCATGGACATTAAAAAACACTTTGGACTGCCATGATGCCTGGACCTGTGGGACCCCATCCCCCTCTTCTCCCTTCCCCCAATGTTTTAAATCTGTTATTAGGTAGTGGTAGGTTAGTTCTTTTAATTGTTAGGTAGTGTAGTTTTAGCGTAGGTTATAGTTAGTGTTAGCTTTTAAGGTAGATTTTAGATATTTATTATTAGGCTGTAGTTGGGGATAAGTTTCCTTTTCCTTTGGGTGGGGAGTTGATGTATTTGTTGTAAAAAATAAAATAAAAAAAATGACAAAAAAATATATCTTTGTGTAGGTTACATGTGTAGTTGGTTTATGTATAGCTTAGATGTCTTTGTCCTGTCTCGTGGTGTGCTTTAAGGGTGGGAGGGGGGTTGATGTCTAGGATATGTTGTTGCGTGTTTAGGATTAATTAAGGTAGATAGTTTGGTAAGTAAGACTTTTCTTAGTTAGTTTAGATTTTAGTAGTTGTTCTAGTGATCAGTGTTAGTTTAGGTTTGTTAAATGTTTTTACTGTTCTAATAAATGTTTAAAACTTAGGATTTCTGCTTGCACTTATGTCAGGGATGATGTTGGGGAGTGTGGCTTATTCCCTTGTATGCAACTCATACCATCACTGGACAATCCATTGGAATCTGTAAGTCTGGTCATGACATGTTAGTTCACCGGATGTATTGTGCCAGGATACCTTAGATGTGAGCACAGTGAACTTGCATGGATGACAGGGTGGCCAGTTGGATTTACGGCCTAGTCTAGGGACAGTCGTTTGTGACGTTCTATATCTTCAGTGTGACTCACGGAGTTGGACAGCACATTGTTGCCCATTTACAACACAGCCTAGGGAGATGGCATGGAGACAAAATACAGTAAGCTACTGTTATCCATCATGGAGATGGATGTATGCGCCGGGTACCACAGATTCCATCACACACCTGCATATCAGATGCTCCTGGCGCTGAGTACATCTACATTGCACAGACCTTGCCACACTTGCCACACTTGCTGCGTAGTGCCAGTGTGTCAGCTTCCTTTGCAAGATATGTTCATGTGCATGGACGCTCAATCTCCGGCCCATGCATGATTTAGTAACTTTCTGTGTCCATTGTGAACAGCACATGGAACAACAGTGTTCCTGATTCACAGAAGTCATCTGAGAGTAAGTAATGACTTTACATTTTACGGTACTCACAAATGGCATTTAGGAGTAGTGCAGTTAGGTATACTGACTTCACTTCTCCTAAATGCCTTTCGTGACTCACTTAAATTGTCAAGTTACGATTTTGTCCCAGCTAACGTTTAGGTGCAGGCACACTGTTCTGCTGCACACAAGGGGGTAACTATTGCATTGCTCCCTGTGGTGACAGTGTCATGGAAACTTGTCCCAGCTGTTACTTCTGCCATTGGATCATAGTGATGCCACCCTTGAAATGTTGGCCGTGCATCTGACTATATGCTGAGTGCAGTGCACTACACATCCCTAGACACATTGCCTGATATGCTCACAGTGGTCACAGCATGAGAGGGGTCAAATGTTTGATTGCATAGTTTCTCGACAGGGAGGGGCTGACTGATGGCTTGCACCTTGGGGTGAGTCCCTATTTGCAACTCTACTTCACTGAGGCAGACATTGTGGTTCCATATGTGTATGGTGGACATGTGCCCTTACGTGTCTTCATCAATGTGAATATAATGTGTAACATTTTGGGATGTGACATGCAATGTGCACCATAACAACAGGCTTTGTCCACCCTGTAGTGTGTGAGTAGATATGCCAAGAGATATTTGTTTGCAATTGTTAAGGAGGACACTACTTGTGGCCTGCAACAGACTTGGACACTTTAGGACACATGCCTTTTCCTCAATGGACGTGGGGCTAGGTTGGTATGTTGCTAGATTGTTGTTTTTGATCAATGAGGGCACAGCTAGTTCACACATAGCCGGCCATCTAATTGCCTATCTGTGTCAGGTAAAACAGGTACATTGCTCATATTTCCCTTGGTGTTCCTTCTGGTGGATTCAGTGTCCAAACACTTGTTACAGACTTCTATGCTTGATTGGTCATGGACGACACACATCTGTGTGAGTTAAATATTTTTATTTACATTCAGAGGATGAAGACTGGACCAGTGCTTGGCCATACATGCCCACATTGCATTGATGCCCGTTAGAGGGCCAGACAGAGTCCTTTGGTGGTAACAGGTCCAAGAGAAGAGGCAGAGTACAGTCCGCAGGCTGATTGCAGTGTCATTGGTAAGAAAAAAGTGATATGGCAGTCCATGTGGAGGTCCAAGGTGATTGTCAGGGGACAGTGGAAGACAGTGCAAGATGATCTTCCGTGGCATGATACTAAGCCCGGCACCAAGGAGAAAACGGGCCTTTTGGCGTCAAAGGATGCTACCGCTTTCTCCTTAGCACAAATGCACTATCATCCTCCTCTTCGTCCTCTGATCTGTCATGTGCCTCACATGTGGGTGGTGGTATAGTGGATGCAGCACTGTGAGGCACTGACACATCAGGTGGCGGAGCTGAGGATGTAGAAGCAGCAGCAGCATTCATCGGCACCAGACCTTGTGGCAGCAATGAAGTGATGAGCAGGTGCAGGGCATGATAGATCCCAGCTACATCGCGCTGGTGTGCGGCCCTGGCAGCCATATCTTGTGCCTGCATCCGCTCCATGCTCTCCATTATCTGACAGATGTTGGCCAAATCCTGGCTGACATTGCTGGAGCCACTCTGACCAGACAGTTGTTGTTGTCTCTGAATCATGACTCCAGCAATGTCAGCCATGGAACGTTGGAGAGCATCGAGCAGGCTGTGGGTGTTCATGATCTTCTGTATGTGGTCCCGGATGGGACTCAGACACCCATTTATGGCCTCAAGTTTGTCCGCCAGCCTCTCAAACCCCACCCGCACCTGTTCAGCCATCTCCTGCTGGACCTCTAGCACACGGCGTTGGAAGGCCAGATGTGGGTTCTCGAGGTCCTGGGAGCCAGCTGTGATGGGAGGTGCTTGCTGCTGGTTGGTTTGTGCAGGGGGTGGGGTTGCCGCAATGCTGCTGGGTTGCCCTGCTTCTGGAGGTGGGGTGCTGAAGGAGTCTAGCAGATTTTGGAGTTCGTCCGGATTAATGGTGGGGTAATCCTCCTCATCATCAGTGAAGGTTGGGCCAGTCTGCTCTCCAGGAGGTGATGTCTCTCCCTCTGCAATTTGAAGGGGAGATACAGTTAAACAGTGTTTTTCATGTATGATCTTGCATTGGATGAGTTTACAAGCAGACTGCAGGACAGTGTACATTCAGACTGTTTTTGAGGAGATGCCTATTTGTTGCGGGATAGGGATAATTTTGAGGACATCACAGATATGATGTTGTTGTTGTACATTGTCATCTCACAGTTTCCAGCTATGACAAGTGTGATTGTACAATTTCTACACACAAGCGTCAACAGTTGTGTCCTCTGTTTATTTGTGTGAGTAATGCAGTTCGTACCACATAGTGGTCAATGTTGATGAGCTCAGATTTGTATGTGTGTGCACTGCATTGTGTGATGGTGGCACCTGCAGCTTTATTTAGCTGCCCGTTATACCTTTCAGGCAGTGAGCCTTTCACTTCTGTGCATTTACAATGCTGAGATGATGCAAACTGGGTGGAATATGGGTCTTGGTCAGAGTTGGGGGACTTGTGCATTGTTTGACATCAAATGTCTTGTTTACGTCAGGGGTTGTATGTACACGAGGATGTGTCAGAGTGTGACCTGCTTGTTTAAGGATGTTGTCCACACTCAGCCACCTCAGTGAGGTGGTCTGCACCATGTTTATATGTTGGGCCTGCAGGCATGCTATTCATCATGCACTGTCATGTGTTTTGGGCAAGATTAGTTTTGTGTGAGGAGGGCCCCCTTTAGGTACATTAGCAATAAGAGCCTACTTGCTGTTTCAACATGTGCTGCACTATGTAGTACACATGGACATCCAGGTAGCTTTCTCTTTTGTGATTTGTCTTGTGTGCATGTCGTCCTTCATTTTTTATCTTGCATGCATTGCTTACTGCCCTCCGGTTGGCTTGCCCATTGTGAGTATGGTGCAGCGTGAGTTTCTATTGTTGTTGCTGTCTGAACAGACAATGTCAACACCCATTACCTTCAAGGTTGACCCCACGTGTGGTGTGTGAGTGGTCAGTTTTCAGATGTATGTGCATTTCATGATGCCTGTTTATGGTGCTCAGGCCTTGTCACCGCCACCCTCACAAGAGATGCAAATGGCCGGGTGATGTGTGTTTGTGTATGTGCCGCACAGCTGCTGACATGGATGACACATGCTGTCCTGGTTCTGGTATTCAATGCCTGGCTTAGCGTGTGGGTGATAACTACCTGACTGCATATTTGTTCACTGACACAGTTGACTTACCAAACAGTTACGTTTAATTGCACATGATGGTGTGATGGGAAACTCACGTCAGGACTGATGTGGAATGCTATTTTCTGTATGGCAGATGTGTACACTTGGGGGTGGAGGAATGCAATTTGACCTAAGGGTTGAGGGTGCCATTTGGGCCTTTGTCATTGATTGTTGCAAATTTGCTATCCTTAATTGTTGTCATACTTTGGTTGAGTTACTGCTTTACAGGCACATTGTGGTTCTGCGAGTATGTCACACAGACAAGGCATGCAGTACATATTTGTGTGACACATTCCTGATCTGCATTGTCCACGTACTGTGGTGTTGTAGGCGTACACCCCTGCTCATTGTATTCCATCGCCATTTGAGTGAAGTGTGCTGTTTGTGTGAATTTTTGGATGTGCAGCTTTTATCCAGCGGCCAACATGGTCAATTTGTTGTGACATTGCATGTGTGTGTGGTATGCAGACTCACTAGATGCTTCCCCACTTGGTGTACACCGGACTGCATCTCATGAACAGGCAAGGAGGCACATTGCCTGGAAATGCAGGTGGATGTCAGAATGTCTCCCTTGCCACATCACCACGCACATACAAATCGCCTGCACAAGGACGCATCTCTCTCTGACTCCAAAATGAGGATGCACTGTGAATGTGACTGATCATGTGCACAGGTAGGCATGCCACCCCCAATATCAGCACACCTGCAACATTGTGCACATGTGTCTGAGTTGTGTGGAGGAATGTGCATGTGCATATAGGTGGACTTTACTGCGCATACACAACCTTGCACACAACTCAGACACACGTGCACAATGTTGCAGGTGTGCTGACATTGGTGGTGGCATGCCTCTTTGTGCACATGTTCAGTCACATTCACAGTGCATCCTCATTTTGGCATCAGAGAGAGATGCGTCCTTGTGCTGGCGATTTGTATGTGCGTGGTGATGTGGCAAGGGGGCCATTTTGCCACCCTGCCGCATCTCAAGTTAATGTGCCACTTTGCCATTTGATATAGCACTTATTTAGTGGTCTGATGTTGATCTTGGACTATGTTGGGCTTACTTTTTTGTGCACATTTCCAAGTCTGTGTGCCCGCAAATATGTGTCGCGCAATGTATTGTTTGAGTAGGGCGATATGTGTCTATGCCACCATGGACAGGGGTATCCGGGACATGATCCATAGTAATTGTGGGTATGCGCTTCAATATATTTGATTGTACATGAGTGCCATTGGGCCCATCCACCCCGTCCCGCCAGTCCCTGGTTGTTGCTCACCCTGTTGTTGTTGTGTCTGGTCACGTTCAGCAGTATCCTGGCCCCCGACTCCAACCACCGTCTCCTCACTGATGACTCGGGACACCTGCTCCTCCAACTCATCCAGCTCCTCCTGTGGCGCTGGACTCCCACCTCCAGTCTGCTTTAATGCTTCCAGGTTGGCTGCTAGTTTCTCCTTGGTTTTGCGTTTGGTATCATGCCAGCGCTTCTTGCAGTCGTCCACTGTCCTCCTCCTTTCTCCAACGGCATTCACCTTGGACACAATGTCCTGCCATATTTCTTTTTTTCTTGCCAATGTCACTGTGGAGGTGACAAACAGTTCTTGTTGGTGTTCAGTCACCTCCGCAATCAGGACCTGGTTTTCCTGCTGACTGAACTTTGGATTCCTCTTCCTCTTGGCCTTCACATGGGTCTCTGGCTGGTCCTCCTGGGTATTTGTGGGGTTGTTTGTGGCCTCTGCACTAGTCCCTGCTTTATCCATGGCTCCTCTGGTATTTTCCATTTTTTTTTCTGCTTGGCGGGCCTTTTATGATGCATTTTCGCGCTAAACGTGAGAAATGCAGGCCTGGTGCCAATTTGCGATCGGATTCTGTCGCTCATTGGCCCATCGCCACTTTTTTTACGTTAGCGTGAGGTTTTTTATCGCCGTCTCGCTAAATCTATCGCCGTCCATTTCTGCTGGAAAAGGAAGCTATCGCCTGTTAGCGGCGTGTTGCTAATACGCCGCTAATATGGCGATAGATTCTGGCGATCGGCGGCGATAAATAAACTCACGCTAAACGCGGTTAGCGATAAATAGCGCCATTTGTTGCTAATATCCCCCATATTTTCTGATGTTCTGCGTAAAGATAATTAAAGTATTCACGTCACAAATATATTTCACTCCTATCTGAATTACGTTAGTTTCATGGCTCTGTATCTCACAAAACGCTTTCCAACCTTCATTAAAAAGATCTGCTAAATATAATGGAAATTGGTTAATTTGACTTTTCAGCCGGATGATACTTTTAAAATTCCTCTCTAGTAAGATACTTTCACGTCGTCGTCAAAGGCCTCAACCACCGTGGTTGAGCCCAGTAACCCCTGCGTGCCCCATTGCCCTCTGAAAGTGGTTCTGTAAATGGGGATGTTTTTTCACTGAGGGGTCTTAGTGACGTCATAGACAACTCGAGCTTCTCTCTCGGTGCCAATTTGATGTCACTCAGAACCTCTCAGTGAAAAATATCACTGTAATTCACAGTCGCCCATTTATAATTCTATATGCAGATGATCATCGCAGCATAAGTTTCGAATGATTTATTGAGTGTGCCTGAATTGCAATAGTATTCTTTTGCTTTGTATGTTTTTTTATAAACTGTGTACAAAATTTAATTTTAAAGCAAAAATGAACTTTAATCTTTTCACTCATGAAAGTGAAGATAACCATGTTTGCATTCATCTACTAAAGTTGACTTTATCATTAAGACCTAATACAACAATACACATTACTTTCTTTTGCCATCTGCAAGTTCCCTGCTCAGGACTTAAAGCATGATATGTGGCAAAAAAGGTCTTTCAAACCACATATATTTGGACATGTATTTACAGCACAATTTCTACATTAAGTCCACTGTAGCTATCTGCCTTAAAAGCACAACCACATGAGGCCACAAAAGCGTGCCAAATTTCAACAATGACTTAAAATAATATCTAGAGAAAGGGGAGTGCCCGAATAATAAACTGGCCTTTTGCCCGGGGCTTCAAAAGTTCTCAAACACGAAATATGTTACCCAAGTTCTATGAACATTTGTCAACAGATACAGGGATTTTTAAGGAGTAGGAAGAGTCTAGGCACAGTATAGCTATTAAGCAACTTTTAATTGTTTTAGAATGGTACAATTTAAAAAATAAATCTTTGTTGTGCTTGTTTTTTTTTAAACCGAGCATCATCAAATTCTCTTCTTTCAGCCACCTATAAAAATTACCTGCTTAAACATTTGCTTTAATTGCACATATACAATCAATAAACTCGACTCAAATGCAATGCGATGAAGCACTTTCAAGTAATTTGTTCAGTTGGTAAATAGCGTGCTTATCAGTACTCTATGTAAGCAGCACAAGCATGTGAAAATGAGCAGCGTTCTTGCCCGATTTGCAATCATTTATACATACAACCCTCGCTAGTTAACAGATTCTAAACTCGCGAAGTAGTTTGCAGAGGTGAGGAGCACATCATTTTCTTTTTCAATTACAACATCACATCTAGCACCCATGGGGGTTCCATAGCATAATAAGCAAGCAAGCATCTCACGATGAATGAAGAATTGAGAAAGTCTTCTTGCCCAATAATGTTATAAAGAAACATGCTTTGTATCTTCAAATTCCAGATAAGACAGGTAAAAAACCACCCTTAAAGTAATACATTGCAAAAATTTGATTTTTGACCACTGAAATGCGTTGATTTACTGAGAGTTGAATTACAGGTCCGCATAGTGAAGTGAGAATGCTCTTTTGAAAGGTCTTAAACGAGGAACTCGGTCATTTAGATCCCTCGCAATGCATACTGCACTGATTCTAAAGCCCCTATTTAGAGCTTGGCAGAGAGGTTCATATGGCCCAAAACTTGAACCCGACATACCATTCTCTAGCCTTTATGGCTGAACGTTTTACCTTTTAATTGGGAGGGTTGCCAGGCTTTTGGTGAAATAATGGTGTTGTGGTGGCAGACATTAGCATGTCAGGCAAATACCACCATGCTGATGCTCTATTTCTGTTAGTGGTTTTATAGCTCCTTATGGCGGGCCCTGTACCTGAAAACACACCACATTAGATAGTCCAGCACTCACAAGCATCTCGCACACAAGATCATGGAAATCACCAGAATTTCCTTCTGTACAGTTGTGAGTGTAGGCCTATTTATTGGGCAGTAAGCCATGGTCATCCTTAGGGTGTGGTAGCAGTGGCCATCTTTTAAGGGTCTGCAGAGAATTCGCTCATTACACATGCTCCAAATCCATGTCCTCCAACAAAGCTATGTGCTCACCTCCCTTTTCTATCAGATTCTAAGTGGAGGGCAAGGCCTGTAGCTAAACCCTGCTTTCAATCTCCTTGTTCCCAAAAAATTGCGAGGCAGGATCATTGGCAATGTTTTATGGGCTCCAGCTTCAGGGTGTTGCCTTCGAGAATTCCATGTGTGGAGTTCCCAACCTCAGACCACACGAGGACAGAGCATTATGCTGTGTCCAGTGACCTTTATTCAAAGGCTGTGCCCCTTATTGATGTCCATGTCGCACTATGTAGCCCCAAACCTACTGTGTTTGGCATTCTACAATACTCAGAAGACTCTGGCATGCTATGGACTGCAGCTGAGTCCTGTTTTAATTTGTCCTGCAGCAATAGCTTACTATGCATGCCCTTTAACCATATCAAGTGGGATCTGTGTGCAAGGTCTGACGTTTGACCACACACAGTCCTCCTACAGTGGATTGCCTTCTAGTCAGTCAAAGCATGGTCAAGCCTGGCAGAAGGTCACATCATGCACCCAAACTCCTAGTGAATTGCCTCTAGGCATCCCCAGCAGGCTTTGAGCACATAGCATAGTCTTCAGCCACACACTTCCCCCATTCATCTGGCTCCTAGAGTTAAATGATCATGGTCTTTGTCAATGTTGAAAATGTCTACTTTCCATTGCGCACACTCTCTTGGTTTGGGATTTCCATGTTTGGTGGAATTGTGCCTCTCATTCCAATTCTTCTGCACCCTCCCCTGTAACCACTGCATTGTATTTGGAGGATTTCTCTATTCGAGCAACTCAGGCTAAATCCCATTGCAGCTGCCACTCAGGTCTGGTTGAAACTTTGTTTCATGGGTTCCAGCAGTTCATCGTGAAATCAGACTTTAGGATCTGCCCTCTTTCCAATTGCAGGGCTAGTTTCCAGCATCAAAGTAATTGCAGTTGTGGAGACCTTGCACATGGGCCAATACCTGACAATGGACTGTTCATATGGCAGTTGGAGAATGTATGGCTTAGGAGCAGATGGTCACGGATTTATTTCTTACTGACTTAAATATTAGTGCACTCTGCAGTGTAATATATCTGGTGTAAGGTTTTAATGAGTTAGCTTTAAAAGCAATGACATGCATTTTCTGGGAGTGAGTGAATGAGTATGGTGCTTTTCTGAGATTGGGAGACATGCTAGTGGCCAGACATAATCAAATTGCAAACATGAAATTATCTTACAAAGGTATTAAAATGATTGACTCACTTGGACATTAATGTTCCTAAGAAGTACCAGATACATACACTGCATTTGGAGGATTTCTCTATTCGAGCAACTCATGCTAAATCCCACTGTATAAATCAGATGCCACACTAAGTTAAGAACACTCAGCTATTCAGAACACAGCATGCACACTACATGCAGTGATCAGGTGCTCCCCATGTCGGTCATCTGGACATGCACCCCCTAGCTCCACATTGTGTACATGCAGGGTCGAGACTCTGCCCTTCTTAACAAATGACCAGATTTATGGCTCCATGACTAGGCCTGGATTCCTGTTCTAAAAAGAATGTACTAATTGTTTTATTACACTTTATAAAATTTACAAAATGACGGACATAACCAATGTACTTTGAAACAGTCTTCAGACCCCAACTCTGTTGGCTGCTCTCCCAGCCACTGTGTTTAATATAACCAACTGTTCTTGTTTACCAAAAACCTCTTGTCTTTCATTTTTTCAAGTTAAATTCATATTTGAGCAACATTTTGGTGAGCCAGCCAGGAGAGATTGGATCTTTGAGCCCGACTGCAGTCGAAGGAGCAGGACCCCACCCGCACGGATTCACATCTGTGCAGCAAGAACTGTGAGCAGACGCCTCAATTGATTGGAAGTTCTGTTGAACCCACGGGGCCGAGGTCCATCCCGAAGCCACCATCAGTGTGTAAGAGACTACATTTGATCCTTAGTTCCAGCATTTGGTGTATGGCAAATTAGGACAGAGATTCCCTTTCCTTGATAGTCAGCAGGCTAGTAAAGGTGAGAGTTGTATTAGTCTCTTGGACTGCTGGGCATGACACACAGGGTATGCTTGTCTCCGGGTGTGATGCAGGGACCACTTGGACCGCTAGGCGAGACACAGAGGGTACTCTCACCTCTGGGTGTGATACAGAGCCACTTGGAACACTGGGCGTGACACAGCCGGTAAGCATAGGCTCTGGGTGTGATATAGAGCCAGCATCTTGATCTTCATTTTTTAGTCTGTAGGAGTTTTCTTAGTCCTATTGGTTCCTTAACACTGGTAGTATCTCAAAGAAGTGAGAGGTGATATTCGCTTGGACCATTGGGCGTGACATAGCCGGTACACATGACCCCTGGGTAATTCAGATGTTAGCAAAAAATTTGGACCTTGGGGAGCAAGGTGCAGCTTGTGCTTGGCCATGGAGGCCCTGTAGTTGTCGAGTCGCTCCTTCTTCTCCATGTATATTGTTGCTCTCTTTGTCCCCCGAGCCAATATTGACAGACTATTGGGCTGACTTAGCTCCGTGTACCGTCCAGCAAATGGAGTGTTCCAGAGTTAATCATGGTAAACAAGTGGATTTGTTCTCAAGGATTGAATTTATTAAGTCTTCATAAATTCTTGTTCTTAGATGATAAAGGCTGTTATAATCATATGTTGCCAACAAGGAAAAAAAGATCTTTGATGAGGCAAATTGTTGCTCCCAATGCATTTTGGGCTGATTGTGGCCCTTCATCAGGGGACATGTTTGGGACATATTGCTATTATGGAAAATGCCTAAGATAAATTAAAATAAAAGGGAAGTGTTAAAAAGGCTTGTATTTATTGTGGTCACTAGTTCAGCTCATGAATCCGTGCATAACGGAGTTTCCCCATGACTTCGAATGACCCAGAGTTCCTGTGGTTGTAGTCACTCAGAGGGGTGTTCATAAGCTTTTGTGGAGTTTTGGCTGGGTTGTAGAGTCTTATATCAGAAAAAAAGATGTGATACTTCTTCACATTTCTTGCCAGCACCATGTGGTGGAAGAAATGTTAATTGCCAAGCTTTATAAAGTGCCCTTACCAATATGGTGATTTGTCCAGGGTCTAGTGTTCAAAATTTTCAATTCAAGAATAGAATTGAGTCTCTTCCCGTGAAGTCAGCTCCTGTATTAATCATATCTAAAATACTCATTAAAACTTGATGGATGTATCACCATGCATTCAGTCCCTTTTTTTTTTCATAAGGTTTATCACCCATTTTGTTCATGATTTTTGCTCCTTGCATTCAGAATTCCTTTTTGATTTTCCATGGTGTCAGGGAGAGTTTGGTGCCTTGCTTATTTTCCTGTGCATAAATCACCTTTAATCAAGTCCTGTGAGATTGCCAGGAGGTTTTTTCCATTTATGTTTTTTCCTATGACCTGAAATCCTCGTAAGTAGGCACTTGACAATGTTCATATCTACTAATAAGTGCATGGTGGTACTGTGGCTACTGGGAGGATTTGCCTTTTCTTCTTGAAGAGGGAAACCTGGCAGACATACATAGGGGCTTATTACAATGTCGGGTGGACTTGCGCCCGCCCGACACCGTCGCGGATATGGGGCTGATAGACCTTCCGTCGGCGGTCCTGTCCACCTAATTATGATGCGACCGCACATGGTGCAGTAGCATACTCACATTTCCCTATGGGATCATGTGCTACGGCCATAAATCAGCCATAGCACAAGCTTCCATCGGGAAGTGTGAGGTTGTGTTCATCCCTGCACCACGTGGCAGGCCTCTCAGGGTGCCTGCCATATGGTGCAGGGATCAACGTGCCCCCAAGGCCCTCAACCGGAGGTCGCAAACAGAAGGGGGCCCTGAAACTCACTTTCCGACAGACTTTCCATGTCGGACAGCCCGGCTTGGAAAGCCTCCCAGAAAAACATAAAACGCTGGTAAAATGCAGTCCATATGGATTACGGACCGAGCCAGTTGGAAACCAGCCAGAATGACCGGCCGGTTTCACTTCCGACCACCTAAATTGTAATTAGGTGGTCGGAGTGAAACCGACGATCTTGGTCGCAAAGCCTCCAACCTACTGTTGGAGGCTTTCCAACCGAGATTGTAATTGCCCCATAGTGTCTATATCCAGACACACTGTTGGGGATCCATACAACAAGAGTGTCAGTAGATGCATGTGTTCGACTAAGGGGCCGATTACGTTGCCGTCCGGAAAGGCTCCGAACGGGATTCGGATTTGGTGAATCTGATTAGGAACCTATGTTTCGGATTCCTTTCCGAACGACCAATTACGATGAAAGGAAACCGTCCGGGGTGTTCGAATCGGTTCCGAATGTGATTCAGGCAGCCTGAGTCCTTCGGAGCCGACTCGTACAGCTCTATTAACCCGGTTTACGAATGAGCTATTACGATGACCGATTCGGACAGCCGTCCCTAAACGGTGTGTCTGACACAAAACGGAATCTGTCTTCAGGGGCCCGTAGCAGGCCCCCTTCACCCTTAGGCCTCCAGAGGTGGCCCGTGGGCGTACCCAAGAGACCCCTCTTTACAACCATGTACAGTGTGGCAGGCACCATGGGGTGCCTGCCACAGGGTGCAAGGTTTTGCCCAACCACCCCTTTTTTCAATGGGAGCCTGTGTTCTCGTTCGGAGCACAGGCTCCCATTGAAGTCAATGCGCGTCCAACCTAACGATGTTCGAAGCATCGTAATCGGTCGGACGGACTCGCAGAACCGATTCGGTCAGAAATGATACCGGAACCAATTTGGTCGGAAGAGTTTCCAGACGACATCATAATCGCCCCCTAAGTGTTCAACATAAGATAAAGCCTTGGAGAGAACAAGAGTTCTGAGAGCCTGGATGAAAGTTGGTTTTAGCGTCTGACAGGGCAATACAAGTGATCAAACTGGGGAATACATTCCTAAAGAAGGTTACCCAAATGCCATGGTAGAGAGTCTTTAAGAATCTTCTGAATTTTGAATTGTAATTCTCAAGTCTCTGTTGAAGTGGTAGTGAATTCTACATAGAGAAGTTATAGACTCAAAAAGTTTCACAATTTTGTGTCTTGTATCTAAATGGTAGGGTTGAAAGTAGGCCCACGAGTGACAGACTGTGGGCTTCTGGTTAGATTATAAGGCACAAAAAAATTGT
Organism: Calotriton arnoldi; assembly: GCA_963921515.1. Taxonomy (NCBI): domain Eukaryota; kingdom Metazoa; phylum Chordata; class Amphibia; order Caudata; family Salamandridae; genus Calotriton; species Calotriton arnoldi. The sequence continues at coordinate 673,439 of CAWUFW010008874.1, read as the reverse complement.
TGGGCAAATGGCCATGTAGCACCTTAAGTATGAAACAAATGTTTTCAAATGGTTTTTAACTTTTGCTGGAAGTCAGTGGGGGGATTGCAGGGCTGGTGTGATGTGACTGTGTTATTACAACCCAAACAACAGGTGAGGTGCATTGTTATGAAGTCTCTAGAGATTTTGTGAAGATATGCTGGGCATATCCATTGTACAGATTTGTACAATAATTCAAGTAGGGCATGAAGAACGCGAGCATTAAGGAGACCTTCTGAGATCTGTGAGCCATTGGAAGACCACCACAAATGTAAATGGTAGAATGTTATGTTGAAGAGTACTTTCACTTGAGTGTTAAATGGTACATTGCAAAAGAGATAAGGCAACCAGATGGAGGTAAATCTGATATTCCTGATACTGGGTAGCTAATCACTTTTCTTTCATGTCAGTGTTGAATGCTTGATACTCTTTAATTAGCCCAATGTCTAACTGTAAGCTTGAGTAACATTGACTATGTAAATATACACCCAAGGGTCCAGTTCACATAAAACAAAACATCAAAATAAATGCATAAATCAAATGGTTAAAGAGCACTCCTACGTGCATGCTTTTTCCACCTGAACTGGGGAGGTGACCATTTACTCTAGCCGAGGTGGAGGGAAGTCGCCTGGACTGACAAAACCCACAGTGAATAAGCCATGGAAAAGTTTCAAAGTGTCCAACACTATACAGATTATATAGAGTTTGGCTGATCTGGGACATCTGCCACAAAAAAGCAGGCTATTCACAAAGTAGCTTACCCTCGTGAGTAATTTACAAATGTATTTTACTCATACACTTTTGAGTAACTTTGCTGCTTTTGACTATTCACAAAATTTGTGTGTTTTTTTAACACAAAGTGTACACTGAGACATCTCCACCCCCTGAAAAGGGGTAGAGCCAAATTTATGAGAATTAGTTACTACTGCCAAAAAGAAACAGCAGTAGGTCCAGAACCCACACACATGGCCATACACAGATATGGCAGCACTCTTTCTTTGAAAACAATGGAGGTAAGGACTTAAAATTAAACCCCCTATGTAATATTGTTAAAATAAATAATTTAAAATAGTTAAAATTAAGAATAAATATAAAGTTAAAAAATATCCATAAAGTACATATATGATTACGATGGTGGGGAGACCACCACCGACAGGCTGTCAGAGGCGGTCTCCCCGCCATCGGCGACCGAATCACTGCCTGCCACATTTCGATGACGGGCGGTGTGTTTGTGGTCAGAAAGACCGACCAACACGGTCCCGACGGTCAGAAGCATTCCGTCAGCCTGGCGGACTGCCCTGCATCCCCAGAATGGAGGCGGTGCCTGTCAGGCACTGCCATGGGGATTACAATATCCCTTTCCGCCGGTCGTTCTGCGGCGGTCAACCTGCCATGAAACAGCTGGCGGGAACAGATTTGGGGACCCGTAACGAGCCTCCCTTACCCCATGGAGCTGGTACATGGGCCCTGGGGGGCACCTATGGTACCGCCTGCCATGTAGTGCACGGATATGTAAACATCCTATTTTTTTGTTTTGTGGTGGGGGCTGCTGACCGCATCCCCACCGCAATACATAATATAGGCAATGTGACTGCCGTGGTGGTGGTTGCATTGTAATTCGGAGTGTGGGGAGGCCGCCTCGTGGGTGGTCGGTCCCCATTCCGAGAAGATGGCAGACAGACTTAAGTCCGTCTGCCAGCGTAATGAGGCCCTTAGTACTTAATTCTGAAATATTCCAACAATCATTTTTATGCTAAATATTAATGTAACATTAACATTTTAAGAAATATACTTCAATTGCCTTTAATTGATTCTGTGCATCACTTTTATTAATTAAGAATTTATAATAATATTTTCTTTACATTTATGTGGGAATTCATTTCTTTAATTTAAACTTAATCCTACTACTTTTTATTTAATTCAATATATTTAAATGAATTAAAGAATTAAGGGGGTGATTAGGATGGCGGGCGGATCACCATCGCCGGGCCGGCGGTGGCGACCTGCCCGCCATCCCAACCCGATTTACCCCCGCCATATTATAATGGCGGGGGTATCGCAACGGAAGCAAAGTGCGTCTGCCGCTTTTCCGCCGGTCGGCAATCGTTCCAATTGCTGGCCGGGCGGAGCAGGGGCTTAATATGGTGGTGTGGCTAGCAGGCACCGCCATCCATATTAAGATGTATGGTTTCCAAAGTCTTTCCATGGCGGCGATGCCGCCATGGAAAGGCTGGCGGAGAATCGCTTGGGGGGCCTGTTGCGGGCCCCCGGGGGGTGGGGGGGTGGGAGGCTGCACTTGGGGGGTACCTATGGTACCCCCCTACATTGCCATGCACAAGGTGGCAGGCATCGCACGGTGCCTGCCACGTTGTGCATGGTAATGCACAACATGGCACTTTGGCATTGCGGCGGGTGCTGCTTATAGCAGCACCCGCCGCAATGTCAAGTGTGCGGAATGCAACTGCCAGGGTGGCGGTCGCATCCTAATTAGCGGTGCGGGACCGCTGCACGTCTGGCGGCCGGTCCCAGCACCGCTAGGGTGGCGGGCGGACTAAAGTCCGCCCGCCATCCTAATAACCCCCTAAGTTAGTAGTGCTCTATCATTTTTTCCTTTGATTTACATTTCACATATTAATATTTAACAACATATTTTTACTTATTTATTTTATAGTTTAATATTTTGTTTTAAAATTCCCTTTAATACTATTGGGGGATTTCCACCCTAACTGTTAAGTCTCTCTACGGTAATGCATGGGAAAAAGTAGCCAAGTTTATTTAACTGAAATAAAATTGAAAAATTATTTTTATATGAATAATAATGTAAAACATTTGATAATTTAATTATATTTCAATAAAAATTAATGTAACATTATTTTTAAATTAAAACAAATATTAAAATACATTATAATTTAGTAATACATATGTATTTTGGAGATATATTTTACCATGAAGTTATATTTGTTTATATTTTTACCTATTTTAAATAATTGAATTAAAATTAATATTATTTCTCGTGAGTTTTTATTTTAAGTAACTACCTCAGTTATTTTCAATAGAAAGGTGTTGTAGTGGCTGGCACTAGACTTACTTTAGCTCTGAGCTGGAGTAATGTATTACTGTTGTGGGTCTCTTTCTGGCTGTAATAACTTTAGAAGTGCAGTTTATGAATAGCAATGAGCTTACTCTTTTGTGATTGGGTGCATGCCCATCTCTATACCCCTCCCTCACCCTCTCCAAACCCCTCCTTACTCCCTCCTAAAATACTCCCATTTAGTAGTATGTGTGCCACTTTTCCATTCAATCTGCCTGCCCCCTACCACTTTTACTACTAAGGGGCCGATTCCGATCTTGTCTGGAAAGCATTCCAACCGATTCAGTTCCGGAATGCTTTCCAAATGACTCAGATCTGGGGAGTCTGAAAGAGCGAATTTGATGCAACCGGATCCTTACGGATACGATTCAGTCGGGCTCCCTTTGACTTCAAGGGAGACTGCGTTCCGAACAAGAACACAGGCTCCCATTGACAAAAGGGATGGTTGGGGAAAACCTTGCACCCTGTGGCAGGCACGCTGTGCATGGTTGAAAAGGGGGGGTCCCATGGGTACCCACACTGGCCCTATTTGGAGGGCCCCGGGTGAAGGGGGGGACTGCTATGGGCCCCCAAAGTCAGATTCCAACAGCCGATTCTTTTTGGAAAAAACGATTTGGAAAGGCTGTCCAAATCTGACATCCTGATCGACGGCTGGAAACGCCCTCCGTAGACTACTACGATTTGGCTCCGAATGACTCAGTTACTCTCAATACCTTTCAGAACTGAGTCGGACAGTTTGAACGCTTCCCAGCCATTGTAATCGCTCATTGGGAAACGTGTCCGAGTCGGTCCGAAAGGCGGGTTCCGAATTGGATTCGGACTATTGGAATGCCGTTTGGAGCCTTTCCGGACGACATCGTAATCGAACCCTAAGTAGTAAATTTACATGTGTGAGGATCTCCCTATAGAAAAGATAGGAGAGGTGGAGATTAACTCTGGTAGGTTTGCAGCACTACTAAATGTACTGCAAAATACAGTTTGTGACTAGGCCCCAGAAGTTGAATATGGCTATACATTCTAAATAGGGTGGGTGGAGCATACATCTATTTTTGATGGATATTCCACATTTGCCAGACTGTAAATACCCCCTATATTTTTCTTCCTGCATTATGTTATAGAACCCCAAGGTGGCAGTGCAGAACTATATCACAGGTTACTCTTTATTAAAGTTTTTATATTACATGTTTATTTTATGGTAGTCTAAAAGGGTGTTTTTTTGTTAAAGTGATAGATTGGACTACACTGTTTGGCAGTCTGGGGTAAAAAGAAGAGACCAATATTTATTTTTATGGATAATGATGTAAAATTTCAGAGAAATAACCATTTAATTGTTAAAACACATTCTGTCTATAGAAGGGAGAGGTATTTAAAAACACCCTTTGCTCTGTTAAAATAAAAATGTGCTCTCCCTTCTTCCCTGAACCCCTCACTATTTAATATCTACATTAGACCCTTGGCGGAGATTGTCCATCCTTTCGGCATAAAGATCATCACCTATGCAGATGACACGCAGCTCGTGGCGGCATTAAACCACCCGAGAGGTCATCTAGCTCCCTAAGTCCTTGCTTAGAGGCGGTGGCCGAGTGGATGGAACTCTCATGCCTCAAGCTCAATGGGGATAAGACCGAGCTCATGCTTCTTGGCAACTCACCCTCCTTCAACCCTGCCCTCCTCTGGCCGGACTATCTTGGCCCTGTCCCAGACCCAAAAGCTCAGATCAAGAGCCTTGGTATGTGGCTCGATTGTTCTCTTAGTTTCAATCATCAGGCCACCAAGCTCTCAGCCACCTGCTATGGCCTGATGAGGATGTTGCGTAAGATCCTCCTCCTCCTTCCCTTCCATGCGAGAAGGATCATGGTCCAAGATCTTATTCTGTCTCGCCTGGACTATGGGAACGCCCTTTATCTGGGATCCCCTCAATCCACCATTCATAAGCTCCAGACGATCCAGAACTGTGCTGCTCGCCTGCTTTTTCAGATCCCCCGTAGGCAATCTGCGAAACCAGCACTGAGGAGCCTCCACTGGCTCCCTATCATGGCGAGGATACAATTTAAGGCCATGTGCTTGGCCCACAAGGCATTCTGGAAGAATGGCCCGGTCATCACCCATTCCCTCATCACCCCTTACCACCCCTCTAGAAAACTTCGCTCCAGCTCCTCTTATCTTGCCGCCCCGAAAAAAATACGAAGAACTAGATGGGGCGGGCGCTCCTTTTCCTTCAATGCCTCTAATCTCTGGAACACGCTTCCTCTAAATCTGCGGAAGGAGCCGAACCTGTTAGCGTTCCGAAAACTCCTGAAAACTTGCCTCTTCAAGGACTTGCTTTAACTCTCTGTCTTGTGTTCCATCTGCGTCTGTCCTCAGCGCTGGGAGGCCTCAGGGTAGCCATGCGCTATACCAATTTAAATTCATTCAAAATGTATTCTTACTGTAGAAGAGAGAAATTGTTGACACTGTTTTATTCACGTGGTAGGTAATAATGGACACTGATTGAATTCAAATGTTTAGGCTTTGCTTATGTTCTATGAATTGCACATCAATAAAACCAAATGGATTTTCATATACTTGCCACATAAATTACTGCACCATTTACAGATTTCCACAAAAAGGTTTTTGCTAGCTCAAATGCATCAAAATAATGCTGCCACATAATGTGCCAGATATTTTGCCTTTTGTTGCTATGTAATTCAGAGAACCTTGCACATAATTTAGTCCTCCTTTGGGTGTCGCTATTGCACAAAATGCTGTGGTATAAAACCCATACTACAGAGGGATCTGATATATTTAAATTATTTCACTGTGAAATATAGGTTTGCTCTTTATAATGAAATCATCAAAACTACTCTGTAGAGCTTTACCATTGTTATGGCCACTCGCACTGTGGAAAGGTGGACTGTGGAAAGGTTATCTAAATTATCCAGTAAGTTAACTACATTATGCACTAAAAAAAATTAGACTGCACATTCTTTGACAGCATTGTTTTCAGCCTTTTGAGCTATAAAGGACATCATTGTGACTTCTGCAAAATATGCAAGTTATGTATCACATTATCTCACAAATATGTCAAATCCTTAATTAAATGTTAGGCGCTGCAAACACAGAATTGAACAAATCTACTGTCCATCATTATTGATCAATGTTTTACCAACAATTTATTCATGAAGGATAAATATAAAATCTTGATTCCAATAAGCCACTCTGGGCCCAATTACGATGTCGGTCGGAAAGCCTCCTACCACTGGTCAGAGGCTTTCCGACTGACATGGTAGGTTGAAAGTCCGACCGCCGTATTAAGATGATGGCGGTCAGAGTTTAAACCGGCGGGGGAATCTCACGCTGTTCCGATGAGCTCTAGGAGCCCGTTGGATAGTCGGAAAGCGCTCATAATCCCTTAAGTACAGCATTTATGCTGTTGGGATTATGATGTTGGTTTCCGACAGAAAATCCATGTTTTGCCTTTCCGACATGGATTGGCTGTCGTGTAACTGACTCTGGGGGCCCCTAGCAGGGCCCCCTTCCCCCTGGTGCCTGCTACACGGTACAGGGAAGTTTGCAAACTTCCATTTTTCAATGGTTTCGGCCCGCCGCACAAGTTCTTATTGAAAAATGGAAGTTTGCGACTGCACTATGTGAGGTCGCATCTTAATGGGGTTATCGGAACCGCTAACCTATGGTCGGGCGGTTCCTTCCCCGAAACGGTATCGGTCTGAGGCAACTCCGACCGACATCGTAATTAGGCCCTATGTTCTTTGATTAGCTGCACCTTGAAGAAGAATGCTTTTTCACGCTAGCTTTTCAAAAATGAATATGTTTATAAGGGCCAGATGTATCAAGAATTGCTTTTGCGATTCTTAAATAGCAAATTTTACCAATTCGCTATTTAAGAATTGCAAAATGCATTGTATGTAGGATTTGCAAACAAAATTGCGATTCCTACATATTCCTTAATAGCGAATCGCAAATTGCGATTCGCTATTAAGGAATACCTTCCCATTCATTTCAATGGGCCTAGAGGCCCATAGGAATGAATAGGATTGCATTCGCAATTTGCGAGTAGCAAATAGGTACTCGCAAATTGCACATGCAATTTCAAGGGTGCAAGGGGGCCAAAAGGCCATCCTGATGCACCCCCAAAAAGGTAGTATGCACATGTCGCGCACATACATGCCCTAAGGGCATGTGTGCGCGCCACACTGCACTTAGAAAAATGCAAAAATGTGCATTTTCTAGGAATTACAAATTACCACAACTTGAAGTTGGTGGTAATTTGCGATTCCTAACGCCAGGTTGCAATTTTTTTGGCTTCCTGCATTGCATTTGAGGAATCACAAATTGCGATTCCCTAAATGCATTCGCAAAATAGGTAATCGCAAAAATTGCGATTCCCTATTATGCGAATGCCTTTTGGGATGATACATCCCAAAAGGATTTTTACAGTTCGCAAACGGGCCAATTCTGCGAATTGGAACGTACCTCTATGCAAATGACTATGACACTTTTATTAACGCCAGTACTAGGCATCGCTACACACCGCTAGCAAGGACAGTACAGTAAGTACGTCCCTGTGCAGCAGTGGCTATGCTTAATTTAGAAAATACATATTGCTCGGGCAGACGTATGCATTTTAAGTGTCCATTAACAGAGGATATTACTTCAGAGATATACAACCAATTGCTACGCTTGGCAAGTTCTTTCTGACTACATTTATTGAGATTCAGAATTCTGTGCTTTATCTTTACCCAAAAATTGAGTAGGGTCTGTGGTTGGGAGGTTTCTTGCTAGCTTTGTGATGCAGCGTGGTAACCAGCTACCACCATTTCTAAATGAGCCAGGTCAGCTTACAATTAAATGGGAACCTTGATTAGGCTGTTTAAAAACTACTACAGGGCATATGTATGAGAGGGTTGCGTCACATTTGCACCACACAGTAAGGTACATGCATCACCCAAACCTGTAAGTAAGATTTGTGAAGCCACGCAAACCCATTTAGCATGGCTTTAAGTGGCTCCAAAAATCTGGAGTAACGCAATGCAGTGTAAATCGCTGTGTTGTGTTACTTTGCCTTGTGAAAGCATTCCATGGGCTTTGCGTGGGTGTTCCCATGCAACTCCCATGGTTGTTGAAACATTCCCCAATTTACAAGAGCTGGTAAGGCTGGGATATGCCAAAAAGATAAGCCTACCTAGGAAAGGTGTAATGAGGATAAATATCTTTATTTCCCCTCATTACTTCTTCTTTATATGTGTGCTGCATTGTGCATCACACATAGAAGGTTTAAAAAGCCTCTCAGGATTTTTTGTGTGCAGTAAGGTGCCCCTTCCAGTACAAAAGCAATTCTGCATTCAATGCAGGCACCCTTGCACCATGGCGTAAGGGTGCCTGCATTGATGCTAGGCAGCCCTTTGTGTGCCAGCGCAGGGGGAAAAGTCAGGAATACCTTAAATGTGGCACATTCCTGCCCTTTCCCAGTGACGGAGTGCAGCGCAGCAAGGTGACTTGCTTCGCTGCACTTCATCATTTTTAGGTCGAGCATTCGAGACCTCTTGTATATACTTTAGTATATACTTTAGTATATATACTTTAGTATATACTTTAGTGTGTATGTACTTTGTGGGCTCTGGAGATCAGCCCTAGGACTTGTCTGCTTCCGCTTAGGGACTTTTTTCTGTTCAACTGCCTCTATTTAACTGTCTTGATAAAAAACGACCAGCAGAGGTCAGTAACATACCAGAATAGCTTTCTGCAGAGGGACTTTCTTTTTTAAATTTTTCTGGCAACTGCCTCTATTTAACTCTCTTGATAGAAAACGACCAGCAGAGGTCAGTAAAATACCAGAATCACTTTATCATTCTCTAGATTCCAGTCCATAGAAATTGTCTTCCACGAGCCCCCGTAGACAATAATATTTTTTTCATATCTTGTATTTTCAGTGATATGACTACCGAAAGCCCTGCTTTTATATGAAAAACAGAGCTTTGAACTAAACCATTTCCAACTGAAAGGCAATATTTCTCTCCATGTGTTCCCATACCTGGCGTGTCACGCAGTTTGGTGCTTACTTTCCCTCCATGTTAAAGAACAGTAGATGTTTCAGCACCCAGGCTAATGTGCTGCATAGCTAAATACATATAAGGTCCCAAAGGCGAGACCGATTGCATTGCAAATGCTTGTTTCATGTATTTGCCACTACATGTTTACAATTGACGATGACTCTTTTGCTTCAAATAGAAATAAAGTACTGTGAATCTATTGAATGGAAGCTGAGGAGTTGAGGAACTGATAACTTGTTTGAACATTTACCTCTAGTACCAACACAAGTGGTGGATGTAGAGATTATGACAGCTTTACAGAAGCCTTGGATAGGTTAAAGACACATTTCCCTGAAGAACCTCCTATGATTGTGGAATGGTGCAACTTCCATACTCACCATGTGCTTGTCAATTAGTCTATTCATTCACATATAGATGCTTTTTGAGAGCTTGCTGCAAATTGCGATTTTGCAAATTCTGGAAATTTCTATATCAGGGATCAGATTATTATCAGGTATCAGAATTTCCAGGAATAATTTTTAAGTCCCAAAAGTCCTTAGTTGTTGGAGAAGAATGACATAGGCATGAGTGTTGAACGGCCAATTGGGTCATTCAAACCATGAATGTGTATTCTACAGTCAGCGACGTGGCAGACATTTCTGGCAAGCCTTTCCAAAATAAAAACAAAGTAGACATGTTTTCGGGCAGGAATCAGCAGAACTTGCTATTCAAATTGATGGAAAAGATGATGAAGTTATTGCCATAACATCAGGTTTTCCATACACCATAATATCTGATATTTGTTTCTTAAGCATTAGAAAAGCAAACAGCAAAATTCTAATGAGGTTAAAACACATGCCTAAGGAAAAAAATAGCTGTGTTAGGATATTTTGTCACTACTATCTGTTTTCAGAAGAGATGTAGAGTTGGTAAAAAAAAAATTTTAAACCGTTTTTTTATTTGGCATTTAGAATTTGCTTTCGCAATACATACGTTAGGATACATTTCAGTAAAATTACATTTCTCTCTCTTGACATCAAAATACAGTGGTATTCCTAGTGATCGTACAAGGTCCTTGATAATATTAAGGTCCAGCGTTGAGAGAAGGCCAATTTGAACTGGGGTACAGAACTGGGGAAGTGTTCATGGAGTTCTGGGTACGAACGTTAAGTGAGATATCAGGGCAACGTTTAACTCACTATTCCGAGTGCCGCTAGTGCTGCCGAGGGAGTGGAGGAAAGATGTCGTCAGCTCTACGACGACCGCTAGCTGTTTGATGGGATGTAGAATGTGATGCTAGAGGTGGACCACGTCATGTGTGTGCTGCGGATGGGGAACCGGTGTGCTCAGTTGGGACTTGAGTCTGCAATTGTTGGGTCGCTGGTATGTGGGAATCGGCGGCTACCTTTTCCCGGGGCATTGCTTGTTTAAAGTGGTGCAAGAGAAGGGCCCATTCCATGGAGAAGGGATGTTTACGCATTCCTTTCACCTCTTCCTCGCGTAAGATTTCCTCTTCCGTTGCTGCCCATTTGTATACTGCCCCCAACCATGCCGCGAGCGGAGGGCCCGTGGGGGATCGCCAGTGCATGGCTATGCTCCGTTTTGCCAGGAGGAGAGCCAGTGAGGTAAATTTGATGGGCACTTTGTGGTGTTTGTGTTTCCGAAAGATACCCAGGGCACAGTTTCCCAGGTGTTCAGGTATGTAAGCCCTGTGAGGTCTCTGAGGGATTTGTGAATTGTCTGCCAGTATGATTGTACAGTAGGGCAGCTCCAGAACATGTGGTGAAAGTCTGCGTCTGGGGAGTGGCAATGAGGGCAAAGGAATTGTGTGGCAGGGTAAAATCTTTGGAGGCGCGCTGGGGAAAGATACGCCCTATGTAGGATGTAAAATTGTATGTTTTTGAAGCGTGCGTTTCGGGACACTTTCTTGGGGTACTCGAGAGCCCTTTCCCATTCTGTCTCATGCAGGGGGCGCCCTAATTCTTCTTCCCAGGTAGCTCGGAGGGTCTCCAGGAGCCTGTTGACGAGTTCTCGGACGGCTTTATAGAGCCATGTGGTCAAGTGTCTCCCCGCCCCCATATGCAGGATTGTGTGGACAACTGGGTGTGTCGTAGGCTCGCCAGTCGCGAGGTCGTGGTACGGGCGGTAACCCTCGAATGATCGGAGCCAAGGGAAGGCACTTCCAGAATCCCACCGCCAATCTGATGCCGGCCAGGGCTCTGCGGTGGTTGCCCTCGAAAACGTCGGCCGGGGAGTGGTAGAGGCGAACTCCGAGATAACAGGGAGCCTCCGCACTCCAAGTCACCGTCTGATCGCCGAGCCGCACGTCGCGGGGGGGGAAGGTTCGGGTGCAGTGGGTACACTGTGGATTTATCCCAATTTACTTTTAGTCCAGATGTTTTGGCGAATTCTGTTAGTGTTGACCATATGGGTGACAGATCCGCGGTGATATCTCGTACGTATAGGAGAAGGTCGTCGGCGTACATAGAGACGCTGTGAACGGTGCCTGCTATGGGGATGCCCCAACGTTCCCCCTCCTGGCGCAGTCGTATCGCTAGGGGTTCTACCGCAAGGGCGAAGAGTAGAGGCGATAATGGACAGCCTTGTCTCGTGCCCCTTTGTACCGTGAATTCAGATGAGATATGTCGTCCTATACGAACCCGTGAGGTGAGATTTGTGTATAAGAGCCGTGTGTACGCTAATAGATTAGGACCGAGCCCTACCCTGTGTAAGACCGAAAAGAGATACCGCCACTGGAGGGTATCAAACGCTTTCTCTAGGTCCAGTATAAGGCATGCCGCCCGAGGAAATGTGTCGCCTACCTGGTCCTGGACATGAAAAAGACGGCGTATGTTCTGGGATGTGTTTCTGCCTGGGACGAAGCTACATTGGTCAGGATGGACTAGAGGCCATATAATTTGTGAATATCTGTCGGCTAAGATCTTTCCCAGGAGCTTGCAGTCGGTGGACAGCAATGTAATGGGACGATAAGAGGCCATCCGCTGAGGATCGCGGCCCGGCTTCAAGAAGGTCACAATAACTGATTCCCGGAGGGATCTTGGTAACTCCCTCCGTTCCAATGCGACGCAAGCATCGCTGTGAGACGGGGGACCAGTAGAGTGGAAAAGGTGGTATAATATTCTAAGGGAAACCCATCCAGACCCAGTGCTTTGTTACGAGCTAGGGAGCGGAGGGCTTGAGTAATGTCAGTGGCTTGTATCTTCGTGTCTAGAGTTTTCCTGTCTGTGTCCGTAATTTTTGGGATCGTCAAGGGATTGAGGAAGTGGTCAGGGGTGTCCTGCTCAATCGGTACTGGGCTACTGTAGACCTCCGAGTAGTGGTGATGGAACGCTGAGAGAATCTCATCTTGGGAGCGCACTAAGTTACCATCTAGGTCTATCACTTCCGTGATGGGCTGGATATTAGAGTCTTGTTTGGCTAACCATGCGAGTAGTGTACCTGTTTTGTCCCGCTCTTTATGCATCCGGGTAGCATAGGTCCTGAAATTATAGCGCCGGAGATCTACGCAAGCCGCTTGATAGGCGGTTTTGGATGCAGCCTCTTGCGCCGCTGTTTCCGCGGATGTGTCGGTTCGTTTGGTGACGGTGGCGAGCCGTCTTTCGGCTTCGACAAGTGCCTGCTCTAGTGTTCACTTCATCCCGACGAATTGCTTAATACACTCCCCGCGGGCCACCACCTTAAATGCATCCCACTCCATTAAGAGCGAGGATGCTGTTCCTGTGTTGACGGTGAAGTAGGCCTGGATGCTCTGCTCCTGTTCATGCTTAAACACCGGATCCGAGAGGCAGTCACGTGGTAGGCGCCAGGTGGGGACGGGAGGGTGTGGGGGTCTCCAGTGTAGTTGCAGGATATGGGCATCGTGGTCCGAGAGAACCCTACCTAAATAATCGGTATGCCGAATCTTGGGCAACACTGCCGCTGAGCACAGGAATCTATCCAAACGGACCCGCAGATCATGTGGGATGGAGTGGAACGAATACAGTCGTGTCTGTGGGTGATGTAGTGGCCAGGCGTCTGTAAGTGCCCATTGTGTGACCCAGGACTTGAACCGCTCAGCTTGTTTGTGAGCAGGAGAATGTGTGGGTGGGGGGTGGGAGCGGTCTAAGGTGGTGTCCAATGTACAGTTGTAGTCGCCGCCCAAGATCCATGGCATGGAGGCAAATTGGGCTAAGACCCCTGTAAGGCGGTCCCAGAATTTGTCCTGGTCTATGTTCGGGGCGTAGATACTGCCCAGAAGCACTGATTGCCCATCTAGGAGCCCCTCCAACAGGGCATACCTACCCTCTCCATCCACCACCCGTCTGGTTTCCTGAAATGGAGTACCTGGGCGGACCCATATGAGTGCCCCGCGCACTTATGCGGAGTATGATGTGGCGCATATGGTTCCCCGCCATTAAAGTAATAGTTTACGAGTTTCAGTATTGGTAAGATGATTCTCTTGTAGAAACGCGATCCGGGCATTTTGGCATTTTATATAGGAGTATATAGCATAGCGCTTACTGGGTGTGTGCAGACCTCTAGCGTTGAGTGTGAGGAGGCTGATGTCAGAGTTCCGTGTGGTTATAGCCATGTGGGGGTATGAGCGAACATCAGCGTGGCCAGCAGCCGTCGGGGCATCTTGCTCACTGATTCCCTGTGGGGGCAGCACCTGTGCGTGCTCGGGTGTCGCCTATGCGTGTGGTTCGGGTACCCTGATATGTGAAGTTCCATGTGGGGATGGGACATTTCAGAACACGGGGTAAGAAACTGCAGAACTGGGGTCGGGAAACAGTCCCAATACTGAGGACCCATCGCTGGGAACGATGCGTCCAAACCTGCTCTCACGGATGGAGAGAATACACTAAGATGAATTGGGGGTGGTAGTGTGTGTATGCGAGGCATTTCGCGGATCGGGCCTTTGGAGGATCATGGGGTGTCGCTCGGAACATGTTAGATCTAAGGCATGGTGTGTATGCACGAGGAAAGAGTCTAGGTGTAAGAAAATCTGCCTGGGTTCTATGGGTCGTTATCTCAGGATGAAAGAGTGTTCGTTTGGCCATCTAACATGATTTCTGCCTTCTGAGGGGTGACCAGGGGGGGGTGCAGAGGAGTCAGTGCCAGACAGAGTCTCTTCCGTGTCATCTTCGCCCTCTGATGAGAAGAGGTGGGGGGGCCGGTCTATGTCTCCCGCGAGGGGGGATGCTTGCAGGTCGATTACCGCTTGCAGGGATTCTCGGCGTTCTTTCATGATCTGTTCGAGATCTGGGGAGTCTTGGATGTGTTCTTCGAGTCCTTTACTTGTCCCGTTGCGCTGCTGTTTCCGGCTGCGTCTCTGGGAACGTGGTGCTTTGGAAGGTGCAAATCGTGCAGTCTCCGCTCTGGATAATCGTGGGCAGTGACAGTCCGCCCAGTCGCTGGCTTCCTTGGCGTCGGTGAAGAAGACTGCGGAGCCGTTATAGAGAATCTTGAGGCGTGCTGGGAAAAGCAACGAGTACTGAAAGTTATGTGCACGTAGTCAGCGTTTTACCTCTAGGAATGATGACCTCTGTTGTTGCACCGCACGTGCATAGTCCAGGAAAATCATTATCTGTTTGTTCTCCATGTGTAGGGGGCCAGCCCATCTGGCAGCTCGTAGAACCGCGTCTCGGTCGCGGAAGTGGAGGAATTTCGCCAGCATTGGTCTGGGTGCCGCCCCTGGTAGAGGCTTGCGGGCAGGGACCCTGTGGGCCCGTTCGATAGAAAATAACACCGTCCGTTCGGTCGTGGGGGTAAAATATTTCACCCAGGTTTCCAGGTAGTCTAGCAGGTCCGAGCCTTCGATGCCCTCCGGGAGACCCAGCACTCGGATGTTGCAGCTTCTTGAACGACCTTCCAAGTCGGTCACCCGCTCCTCCACTGTGTGCAGACTGCCTAGGACGTCTTGCAGTGTCCGCTGGTGCATTTTGACGGTGGGCTGTAGGTCAGCCAGGGTCTTCTCCCCCTCCTTCACTTTGTCAGCCAGTTTGCGGTGGTCATCCCAGAGGAGGTTGACGTCCGTCGCGAGGGTGCCAAGGTGCTCCTCCATGGAGACCCTGGAGAGTTCAATGGCCGCCAGCACCTGGTCCAGCTTGTCTGAGATGGACCGATCAGATTGCGATACAGTAGTGGTGGCCACTGCCCGGGAGTGCGGCATGTTTTCCGGGGCCGTCTCTGGCACCGTATTTTGTGGTGTCCCCTTTGGCTTCCCCATTGTAGGAAGTGCGGAGGTCTTGCACTCCCCGGGTGCCGCCAGCATTGAGCCTGCGTGGGGAGCTCATCAGGACTGTATCTCTGTTCCGGAACCAGTGAGCTCGTGGGGTGCTGGGTAAGCGAGTGGCAGGAGGTGGCAGCCAGGGGTAGTGCGGTGGATGTCCGGGCCTTCGCACCAACCGCCGCTAGGTCTTGCCCGCCGTTCCGTGGGTGTAGAGATGTTGCGGGTTCCGCCCGGGGTGGTGTAATCCGAGAGGGGGGAGGCTCCTATGAGGAGAGCTGCAGGTGAACCAGCCGCCTGAGCGCGATGGCCCAGTCCCCAAGCGTCCGGATGGCAGTGGGGATTTTCAACGTGATCTGGCCACCATTGTGGGGTCAGGCAACCAGTCACTCTCACAAATCAGGGGCCCCGCAGGCTTGTGGGGGGGAGCTCCTTTGCCGAGCCTCGTTATACACGAGCGCCGCCGCTCACCTTGGGTTATGCCGGTATTGCTGGTCCTTCCAGGCCCCCTGCCGATGTGGGGCACACTACCATGCCCCGGGCGCCATCTTGAAGTCAGGCGATCTCAGCCGAGAGCCGGTTGGCGGTATTCTGCGGAGTGGGGAGGCGGTAATCAGTCCCCCCGATGTCCGGTGTGCCATGGGTTGCCGTCGGTGCCTGAGACCCTGCCCGGCATAGGCACAGGTCGCTGTTCTTCAAAGGGCAGAAGGCGGCGTAGTATCGGGCCGCACCAGCTAAAATGGCGGACCGTCTCTCGCCTTTCCCGATACCAGGCTCAGCCTCGTGGGTCCGCCGGGGTGTGTGTCCAGGCGCGGTCGCCGTGGGGCGTCTCCTCTCCTCTGGAGGGGTCGCGGCCGCCGCGCCAGGTCCGTGCTCTGTAGGCGATGTGCAGGACGGGCTCCGGCTCTCGTCGCGTCCGGTCAGGGACAGGCGGCCGCCATCTTGCCGCCCGGCGCTGCCAACAACATGTGGAAGTTATGGCCACAAGGAGGCACAGGCTGCCGCCACCTTCCACACCATGCGTGGCAGCAGGATTTCCGACACCTGGTGGATGGTTCTGCAGGGCCGGGCGACACCTAGAAGTGGGCGAGATGCTGGCCCGATCGCGGAGCCTCAGCAGGACACAGCTACCATTGTAGCCTGCTTGGCCACGCCCCCGTAGAGTTGGTAACATATGTGCTGCCATTTATGGGCACTATGTTTTGGACAGGTGGTGGCAAGGCATAATGGGTATTACACTTAATTCAAATGCTAAGGTCCCAATCATGATGATTTAGAGGGTCAGATGTTTTCCATTGCTTTGCATAATGATGATTTAGTAAACGTTGTTAAGTAAATACAAAGCTGCTTTCAGGAATGATTTGGGCAAGGCTGTAGATGTTAATCACAACATTGTACTCAAATGAGATGATGTACTGACCAAACACAAACACATAAACATTCCCATGAGTCCAAAGAAATGTGATCAAGATGTTAAAATAAATGTGCTCTACATGCATGGTTGAGCTTATGTATGCAGTGGAATGGGTTTTGCACATAGTTTTGACAAGAAAGAAAACTTGTAGATTGAGACTCTGGAGCCGATTACAATGGAGGTCGGAAAGCCTCTGACCTACGGTCGGAGGCTTTCTGACCCCCATTGCTGGTTTCAATTCCGACCGGCTGATACATAATTTATGAATTATGTATCAGCCGGTCAGAATTGAAACCGGCCGGTCATATCGGCTGGATTCCGATGGGCTCAGAGAACCAGTCGGCCAGTCAGAACCGCCTCATAAACCCAAAGGGCCGGCAACTCCACCCTTGGGATTACGCTGCACGGTTTCGGCATGGTTTCCATGCCGGCCTGTCTGACATGGAAACCATGTCAGAAAACATGTTTGTGGGCCCCCAGCAGGGCCCCCTTGTGTGTGCGGCTTCCAGGTGCCCCCCTTTTGCTCCCTGTACCCCGTGCCTGCCAGAGGGTGCAGAAATAAACAGCACCTCCCATTTCCCCATGAGAGCATGTATTACAGCCAGTTTACGGCTGTAATGTATGCTCTCATAGGGAAATGTAGGAATGCGACCGAACAGTGTTCGGTCGCATCCTAATTAGGTGGTCGATCAGTCCCAGGACCGAGGCGGCGTTGGTCAGAATTAAATCCGCCTGACATCGTAATTAGGCCCTCTGTTTAGATTTAAAATCAACCACCAAGCAAATTCTGGTTGATTGCCATCCCCTAGCTCATGCTCATATTCAATTAGATGAAGGTTTTCAGGACATTAGATGGAAAATCTGCATATCATCAATTTGAACTGACTGCTGGGAGGTGGCATATTATCACCTTTATTAAACCAGAAGGTGCATTTAGGTGTACTAGGACCACCCCAATGCTGCTCCATTTCAGGAAAGAGTTGAAGACTCACATGTTTACAGATTAAAGAACATGCATCACCATGCATTAACTGTCCAAAACCCAGATTCCTCTCTTATTACTTGTTGGGTTGAAGTCTTTTTGGTTTCGGTTTGCACTAGAGAAATACCATATACCATATACATTCTAGGATGCCATTTGGTTTGTTTGTCGCCAGTTCAGTATTTCAAAATCGTATGCATATTTTGTTTGGAAACCTTGAATGGGTGGTGACATATCAGGTTGATTTTATGTCAAGACCGGAGGCTAACATTATTGCAATCTCCTTTATTTCGTCACTCACAGCAGCCCCTTTAAAGAATATAGAACTAAAACAGAATTCCATGATCAACAACAGGCCAGAATCCCCAGCCATCATCCTTCTTTTTTGCTGCTGCTCACAGAGATAAGTACATGTTTGCTTATGCTAGTGACTGTTGCCGATTTTACTGGGAATTTGTCTTGTGTGTGAGACTTTGCTTGTATGTTAACGAGCATTTGAAGATTTCAGTCAGGTTGAATGAATATTTAATACGTTTTCACAATAGAACTTTACAGCCTACAGTACGTGTATGTATGCAGGGGTGCAGTTTACTATTAGTTTAATAGGATGGTTATGTCCTATAGGTTATTGTTATCCCCAGCGACCGCATAAAACATAGAGAGTGATTCATTTCAGCAGCCGGTGAACTCCGTTTCACCATTTCCCAGGACAGAGTGCCTGTCTGCGGAGGGTTTTGTACTGTTGTGGTTTTTCCTTGATCGATCGAAGATCACAGGAGGAAATGGGCTTTGTGTATAAAATTTTAAATAATAAGAATACCGGTTATCTAGGTCGATGGTAGTCGCGAGGTGCTCGGGGAGCAAGATACATGTCATATTCTTGATGACGTATGACACTCCCAGCGGCCATCTTGGGTGAAGACTAGACCAGTAACACATTGCATCTCTTCAATTCTGTGGATGTGGCCGGACCATGTCTGTATTACGTGTCAGTTTACGTGCACACGTCATGTGTTCTTCATCCTTCAGAAACTGACAGGATTGCTTGGTTTCGATCGCAGCGGTTAGCTAGCGAAGGGTCAACATCAAATTGGTTGTAGTACACAGGGCTGAAGGTGTGTCACGATGGGTCAGGGAATTTTAGGGAAAATACACAAAGGGGTTTTTTCAGCTTGGTTAAACTTTTATAGGATTTGGAGAAAATAAAAATGGCTTATGATAACTAGGTTAGAGAGTTAGATGTCCCAATTGAAGAGAAAATTAGCAAGATTTTAAACAAATTCGTTATGGATTTAGACAGGAAAATGGAAAAAAGGCTGGATAACATCTTAGAAAGGAAGGGTTTCTCATCCCAAGAGGAACACTTCTGGTCAGCTGGGGAGGGACCAGCGGTTAAGAAAGGTGGCAAAGTAAATAGGAAACGTAAGAACTTGGAGAATGGTGGGTTTAAGAACAAAAAGAGTAAAACTGCATCTGCAGATTGGGGTTTTCGTAGCCGTACGAAAAAAGGAAGTGTCGAGGACACACAAGGGGACCAGTGTAAGGGTCCATTGAGGGCTATTATGAGACCTAAGAGTGGTCGGAAACATACTTCCATTCTGTGTGACGATTCCTCAGGACGTGTGAAAATAGAATTAAGTTGTTCCTCAAATTTTGATTCGGAGGAAGAGGATGTTAGAAAGGTTAAGTCCTCTGAACAGCATGATGGGGACAAGACTACTAGCCTTATATCTCTAACTGACCCTCTTGGGGAATCTATGTTTGACCCAATGCTCCTGAAGCATCCCCTCTCTCCTAAATGGAGCCCTGCGCTGCACATGACGGAGTATGTTGAGACGTGGTTGTGCAAGCAAATCCCAAAGGATATTATGATACGTCTACGCTCAGAGTGCCCACGTCCAAGCCTGGCCAATAAGATAGTGATGACTCCCAATTTGGACGCAAAAACTCTTGCCTTCACTGGCAAGGATGGCCGTGACACCTGGAAGGGCCTAGATAAAGGCCACAGAATGATCCCAGACAGACTACTAGACCTTAATGGACCACTCACTAAGATTTTTGACATGGCCGAAAAGGCATAAGTAGAAAAGAAAGAATTAGATGTGGAAGAGTTAAGGGAGTGGGTCCAGAGAGCAGTCTGTTTGATGGGAAACGTGAACACGGCTATATCAGTGTAAAGAAGGAAGAGTATTCTTCTTAAGATTGACCCAAAACTGGCTGAATTGGCTAATAATGAGGCAGATTTATAGGCTAATTGAATGCTTTTTGGGGACACTTTTATAAAAGAGATGTCTAAATATGTTGTGGCGTTCGGTTCCCTACAGAAATCACAAACAGAAATTAAAAAGTTTTTTGACCGTCGAATTTTTGGTGGGGCTGGGCGAATACGAGGTTGTTTCCTCGGCCATGGACAAGGCGTCACTAGGTCCTATTTTTAAAGAGGATTCAGGCCTTTTCAATACCAGACCTCATATCAACCAGGAAATTTCTACCCACAGTGACAAAGAGCCAGGGTTAGAGGAAGCCGCCGGACCCGAGGATCAGGTAGGTCAAGACCCTTTTGTTACACAAGTAAAGTTGGGTGGCAGACTTGCCCAATTTGATCACAATTGGTGCTTAATAACAAAAGATCCAATGGTCCTACAGACCATCTTGGGGTACCACCTAGATTTCATAGGGGAGCCAATTCAGTATCAGATCTCAGAAATGATAAGATTCGAAACTGTATATTCGGAACTGGTGCATACAGAAGTAAAAGAATTGATAAGGAAATGAGAAATTGTAGAGGAAATCAGTGGGGTACCAGGCTTTGTGAGCAATATTTTCCTGGTGGAAAATAATGGGAAAGTTATGAGACATGTTATAATCTTAAGACATCTGAACGATTGGGTAGAGTATCACCATTTCAAGATGGAAGGGATGCATATGCTGAGAGATGTGTTGCAGTCAGGGGACTGGATGACCAGGTTAGACCTAAAAGATATAACTCACTAAAGAGAGAAGGAATATTTAAACAACCACTAAAAAACATTAAAAACCGGGCAAAAAATATAAACCTGATTTGGAATCCTCTGGTTACTACTCCCTGTTCTATCTACAGAGTATATCCTACTTGTGCAACGAAAGGCAGAGAAAAAGGGAAAAACGAAATTTTTCTTAATACAGCCCTCACCCACTATGCAGTGGCATGCTTCATCATAGGGCTGCTGCAGACGTCCAGGTGCAGACCAACACACTGGACGGAGCGCAATGTTTCATAGAGTAAAGTGGTGAGGGAGAAAGTTAAAAGAAAGTAAAGAGATAGAGTGCTGGGGAAGGATGTTCCCTCAAGAAGGGATCACAAAGTGCAAGAAAAAAGAATAAAAGTGTCTAAGGAGATACTATATGATTACCTTTATTCTTGGTTCTCCTTCGCAGGGTTAAAAATGGAATTGGGGATAAGTAGGAGGGGTGACTGCCCCTATATCCCAGCTGCAAAAACCAACACGTTTCGACCTCTCGCAATAGACCCCATGGGTCAATGAGGCCTTCGTCAGGGTGTGGATCCCTTTGTTAAAGTGGTCTTGACCCTCACTGCGGTGTTAATAATAAAAGTTTACGGTTCACCTTTCTACTATTTCCGAGAGGTGTACATTTTCTGTAAGGAAAACAGAGCATACGACTACTGTGTTGTTTTCCATAAAATTACTCTCTTCAACCTACAGTTATTGCCACTCTTTTCTATACACCTATGTATCGTATTATAATTATATCTCCCATTACTGTAGTATTTTTTCCAATGTTAAAAAAGCACCCTCATGCTATTCATGCACAAAACAAAGTGTTGGCACTCAAACACCCGTGAAGCCGTCTGGACACTACGATGACCGAACCCTTTTTAAAAACCATCGGCCATTCTCAATATTATCATCAAATGCCTGAAATGTGGGTGAGCCAAGGCACCTCGTGGTCGCACAAAATGAAGTGAATCAAGAGATTGCCTTACCCGAGTTTCCGAGAAATTCTCTAAACCCGGGACCGTCGTGGGAATGTTGTCTGATAGTCGCACTCTGTATATCCAAAACACAAGGTTTCAAAATAAGCCAACGCCCAATGTCTCTAATTAGCCCACCTTCTGTCACGCAGTTTATCTCACAACCTTAAATTGTGTATGTGATACCATTCACTCTTCTTAAAACTCAATCGCTCTAAGGAGGGTACTTTCCTCCTATCCGTATCGAGGCATTACTCCTGAGTTTCTCAATCAAACCCGCGCCCCCCTCTCTTTTGTTCATCAAATAAATCCCGCTTACTACATCAAAGACCAGCGTTCGTCCTTTCCCCATTTGGGTCTTCCGACGATGCCGTCTTAGCGTTCTCATCGCAGTTAAGACTGTTTCACGTAGATCACGTGAGCAGTCCAGAGTCCACCTTCGGGCTATGGAGACTACTAGAACGCCGACTCCATATCCCTGAAAGCAATATCTACCGCAGCCATGTTGGATTCCCCATGATACACGTCTTCTATTGTGAACTCAGTTCGAAAAGGAGAGTTCTTATCCTCTTGGAGGTGTTAATGTCATCAACCATATCAGATAATAAAATGGTATCAAAAAAGGCCCATGTATGCATAATTTGCGAAATTCAATTGTAAAGCATATAGACCTCGCTTGGTTGCCTGTGATTTAACTATAGCGACCATGTTGGAAATATCACGCTAATCTTTTCTCATCAGTCATATCTAGTGATAGGGAATAATGTATTCGGGTTTTTTTTTTTTTTATTTCCATCAATCATTCTCAATGCTTCTATTGTATGGGGCAATTCTGCTGGTTTGAGTATGGAACACAACTGCTTCAAATGTACTTTACATCATAGGTCGATGTGAGCTTATCGTACTGCTTGGTTCCTGTACTATTGGGGCCAAACACATCGTGGACCAAGTAAGGGTTCTTCATCCAGGGGTGTTTATGCTCCACTCTCTTGGCCCTCATAGATTACAGTTTCCGCTCAACCCATCTCATTTCAGTTATTCATTATCCCATGGAGTTGGTACCATGGGATACAGTCATTCAGGCCCCTTATGCTGCTCTTTAATCTGTCAACCCATCGCTGCTCTCTAATTAAAAGGAAGTTCGTAATATCAGTTACAGTCGGTGGGATGTATGGCCTGTCAATCACTGTCCAAATTAGAGTCTTTACAGTATGCCCCATCTCTTTGTAGTGGGTTGTGAGCTTTGTGTTAGTTTTACCCCACCGTATACTACTCATATGTTCTAATATACGTATTTTTACTCGGCGGGTAGTCATGCCCACGTATTGCAAGCTGCAAGGTCATTTCAACAGGTAGATTACGTTGTCAGAATTACAGGTAGTGTGTTTCCTGAGTTCCCAAGGTTGTCGTAGACCGATATCTACACTTTTGTTATTTAGTGAGACTGGGCAAGCTCTGCAATAGCCACATGCATAATGGCCCATTACAGGTGGTAAGTTCCAGAGGTTCTCTCTTCCTGCCTCCAAAGGATTTGAGGTCCTGGGTCATGTGTGGACCACCATGTCTTTTATGCTCCCACTTTTCTTAAACGAGAACAGGGGGGATGGTTGATTGAGCCCATTAGAGTTCAGAATACGCCAATTTTTCTGTACTATCTTTTTCATTTGATTAGATGTTGTGTTGAATGTAGTGACACAGATACTTCTCTCCTCCTGTTCTCTTTGATGTGTTTCGAGTAAAGCTTCTCTGTTGTTATTTTTTGCTAGTTCCAAGCCCTCTTAATTACTCGTTCAGGGTAGTCTCTCTCACGGAGCTCCATGCTCAATAGGTCTGCCTCTTTATTGTAATCAGTCAGTGCAGAACAGTTCCTGCGGAGACGCAGTAACTGTCCGTAAGGGAGATTCTCCCTTAGGGAGCGAGGGTGAAAGCTTTTGAAAGATAATAAGTTGTTCTTATCTGTAGGTTTGTGGAACACACTGCTCGCAAGGCCCTTTTTTTCAGCCCTCATGTTAAAATCAAGGAATGCCAAAGACTTATTAGTCATTGTTCCAGTGAAGAACAAAAAAGGTTTTTTTTTCATTCAGCTACGTCAAAAATGCTTCTGCTGTCGTTCTATTGCCTCTCCAGATTATCAAGACATTGTCTATGTTTCTTCTCCACACCCTAATCTGATCAAAAAAGGGTTAGTCTGAGAGTAGATGTTTTCTCCTTCAAAATGAGATACATAGAGACAGGCCAGGCTCGGCGCACAAGAGCTCCCCATGGATGTTCCATGGACTTGTAAATAGAAAGTATTGTCACATTTGAAGAAATTCTTAGTGAGATCTATTTCCAGTAAACAAAGAATGAAAGCTCTAGGTGTTTGATATTCCCATTCTTCAGCAAATAATATACTCTCTATCACCCTCAAGGTCTCTCGTTGGGGGATGTTTGTATACAATGACTCTATGTCGAGTCCGATCAATAGTTCATTGGCAGGATCAAATTCCAATTCCTTGATCAGGTTAAGTACCTCTCGCGTATCTTTCAAGTAGGCTGGCATTTTCTCCACTAGCGGGCGTAAGTATACATCGCAGAATTTAGAAAGGGGTTCTAAGATTGAATTGGTTCCTGAAACAATTGGGCGGCCTGGCGGGGGTCGGGTTGGTTTGTGTACTTTTGGTAGAACATAAAAATATGGCACTGTAGGATGTTGGTGACACAGGAATAGGGCTTCTTTTTGACTAATCCAGCCATCTGATAAAGCCTCTTCTACGTGGGTATTGATTTCCATTTTCAAACCCTCAATTGGATCCTCATCCAGGATGGTGTAATTCCTTCTGTCATTAAGCAAGCGTAAGCATTCGTTGTTATATGTTTCCTTGTCTTGAATGACAATAGCCCCGCCTTTATCAGCGGACTTTATGACTACTGTTGGATCATCTCTCAGATGTTGTAAGGCTTTTCTCTCTACCGTCGTCAAATTACAAAACGCTCTATCTCTGTTCTGTTCTTCCAATTGTTCCACCTCTCTTAGAACTGCTTGTTCAAAAACCCCAACTTCAGGGGGTAATTGTCCCAATGTGGGCACAAAGGTTGACTTAGTCCTCAGCTCTGTATCTCCGTCTTCTCTAGAAGTTCCTTCTTTCCCTTAAAAAAACACCCTAAGGCGTATGTTCCGAAAGAACCCAGCTAGTTCGCACTTCAGCTTAAAAGTGTCCACCTGGTTTGTGGGGACAAAGCCCAAGCCTTTTGACAATACCTCTTCTTGTGCCAGGGTAAGTTGTACACTGCTGAAATTCATAATCAGATCTAGTCCCAGCTGCTGCCTGGATCTCCCTCTCGTGACATACTGCGGGTCACTCGTTGATTGATGTTCTCCCATTGGACTTTCTGAGTTTTCTGCCTGCCTCTGCCTCTCCCCCTGCCTCTCGCTAAAAAAGGCGGGTATTGGTTGGGGAAAAGATGTGGGGGTTCCATCGGGGGATACATTGGGGGCCTTCCAAACCCCATCTGGTGGCCTTGTTGGTATGGACGTGTGCAGCCCCTTGACCATCCTCTGCCTCTGTACCTAGGTCTGTAGTCTGTATCGCTACTCTCACTCCCTGAACTTGATGTGTCTATGTTCTGTCTGTGGGCATTCTTCTGTGCATTTTGATTTTCTTTTCGCTTAGCATATTCATCATTTGTATAAGGATACCCCTTTCCTCTTGAGAATTTTTTCGTCTTTTTGAACTTTATTGACTTTAGAATTCACCAAATACTTTTTGTATTCATTGACCTCTTTATTAGTTTCTTCTAGCTTCTTTTTAAAGACTGTGAGATGAATTTGTGTCTTCAAGTTATTCTCGTAAATTTGTATTTGTATCAGTAGGTCAGCTGATATTCTCTTGGCCGTGTCAATTATTAAAATGAGCCAATCCCTAGAGCATCTCCAGGCTATCAACGACCAGTCCTTCCTGAAGGAAGCATCCTCAAGAAAGATCAATGGTTCGTTGACTACCAGCAGTCTACTAGGCGCCGAGTTTGCTCGTAGATATTCTGTTAAAATGGCTCCGTGTAATATGGTTTTCACTTGTGTTCTCTTGAGCTCGGTCAGAGTATCCCAACCCTCCACCTGTGTCAGTGCCTGTGTGAGAGTCGCTTCCCCCAACAGGGTAGGTCCTGCTAAAATTCTGGCTGCTGCCTCGTCCCCATAGGCGAGGCCCTGTTCCTCCATTTGTGGTTCTATGTTTCTCCGCCCAAAATTACAATTCAAGGAGGACCGAGGCAATTCCCAAAACTGTCCCTTCGGCTCAGCGGCTGTACATACAGCAAAATCACAAAAAGAGACAAGGGAATGAGCCTTCTCTGACTCCCCTACCAATACTTATAACTCACTAAAGAGAGAAGGACTATTTAAACAACCATTAAAAAACATTAAAAAACGGGGCAAAAATGTAAACCTGATTTGGAATCCTCTGGTTACTACTCCCTGTTCTATCTACAGTGTATATCCTACTTGTGCAACGAGAGGCAAAGAAAGAGGGAAAAATGAAATTTTTCCTAATACTGCCCTCACCCACTATGCAGTGGCATGCTTCATCATAGGGCCGCTGCAGATGTCCAGGTGCAGACCAACACTCTGGATGGAGCGCAATTTTTCATAGAGTAAAGTGGTGAGGAAGAAAGTTAAAAGAAAGTAAAGAGATAGAGTGCTGGGGAAGGATGTTCCCTCAAGAAGGGATCACAAAGTGCAAGAAAAAAGAATAAAACTGTCTAAGGAGATACCATATGATTACCTTTATTCTTGGTTCTCCTTGGCAGGGTTTAAAATGGAATTGGGGATAAGTAGGAGGGGTGACTGCCCCTATATCCCAGCTGTAAAAACCAACACGTTTCGGCCTCTTGCAATAGCCCCCATGGGTCAATGAGGCCTTCTTCAAGGTGTGGATCCCTTGGTTAAAGTGGTCTTGACCCTCACTGTGGTGTTAATAATAAAAGTTTACGGTTCACCTTTCTACTATTTCCGAGAGGTGTACATTTTCTGTAAGGAAAACAGAGCATACGACTACTGTGTTGTTTTCCATAAAATTACTCTCTTCAACCTACAGTTATTGCCACTCTTTTCTACACACCTATGTATTGTATTCTAATTATATCTCCTGTTACTGTAATATTTTTTCCAATGTTAAAAAAGCACCCTCATGCTATTCATGCACAAAACAAAGTGTTGGCACTCAAACACTCGTGAAGTCGTCTGGACACTACGATGACCGAACCCTTTTAAAAAACCATCGGCCATTCTCAATATTATCATCAAATGCCTGAAATGTGGGTGAGCCAAGGCCCCTCGTGGTCGTACAAAATGAAGTGAATCAAGATATTGCCTTACCCGAGTTTCCGAGAAATTCTCTAAACCCGGGACCGTCGTGGGAACGTTGTCTTATAGTCACACTCTGTATATCCAAAACACAAGGTTTCAAAATAAGCCAATGCCCAATGTCTCTAATTAGCCCACCTTCTGTCATGCAGTTTATCTCACAACCTTAAATTGTGTATGTGATACCATTCACTCTTCTTAAAACTCAATCGCTCTAAGGAGGATACTTTCCTCCTATCCGTATCGAGGCATTACTCCCGAGTTTCTCAATCAAACCTGTGCCCCCCTCTCTTTCGTTCGTCAAATAAATCCCGCTTACTACATCAAAGACCAGCGTTCGTCCTTTCCCCATTCGGGTCCGCCGACGATGCCGTCTTAGCGTTCTCATCGCGGTTAAGACTGTTTCACGTAGGTCACGTGAGCAGTCCAGAGTCCACCTCTGGGCTATGGAGACTACTAGAACGCCGACTCCATATCCCTGAAAGCAATATCTAACGTGGCCATGCTGGATTCCCCATGATACACGTCTTCTATTGTGAATTCTGTTTGAAAAGGAGAGTTCTTATCCTCTTGGAGGTGTCAATCTCATCAACCATATCAGATAATAAAATGGTGTAAAAAAAGGCCCATGTATGCATAATTTACGAAATTCAATTGTAAAGCATATAGACCTCGCTCGGTTGCCTGTGATTTAACTATAGCGACCATGTTGGAAATATCACGCTAATCTTTTCTCATCAGTCATATCTAGTGATAGGGAATGATGTATTCGGGTTTTTTTTTTTTAAATGTCCATCAATCATTCTCAATGCTTCTATTGTATGGGGCCATTCTGCTAGTTCGAGTATGGAACACAACCGCTTCAAATGTACTTTACATCATAGGTCTATGTGAGCTTATCGTACTGCTTGGTTCCTGTACTATTGGGGCCAAACACATTGTGGACCAAGTAAGGGTTCTTCATCCCAGGGTGTTTATGCTCCACTCTCTTGGCCCTCATAGATTCCAGTTTCCTCTCAACCCATCTCATTTCAGTTATTCATTATCCCATGGAGTTGGTTCCACGGGATACAGTCATTCAGGCCCCTTATACTGCTCATTAATCTGTCAACCCATCGCTGCTCTCTAATCAAAAGGAAGTTCGTAATATCAGTTACAGTCGGTGGGATGTATGGCCTGTCAATCACTCTCCAAACTAGATTCTTTACAGTATGCCCCATCTCTTTGTAGTGGGTTGTGAGCTTTGTGTTAGTTTTACCCCACCGTATACTATTCATATGTTCTAATATACGTATTTTTACTCGGCGGGTAGTCATGCCCATGTATTGCAAGTTGCAAGGGCATTTCAACAGGTAGATTACGTTGTCAGAATTACAGGTAGTGTGTTTCCTGAGTTCAAAAGGTTGTCGTAGGCCGATATCTACTTTTTTGCCATTTAGTGAGACTGGGCAAGCTCTGCAATAGCCACATGCATAATGGCCCATTACAAGTGGTAAGTTCCAGAGGTTCTCTCTTCCTGCCTCCAAAGGTTTTGAGGTCCTGGGTCGTATGTGGACCACCATGTCTTTTATGCTCCCACTTTTCTTAAACGAGAACAGGGGGGATGGTTGATTGAGCCCATTAGAATTCAGAATACGCCAATTTTTCTGTACTATCTTTTTCATTTGATTAGATGTTGTGTTGAATGTAGTGACGCAGATACTTCTCTCCTCCTGTTCTCTTTGATGTGTTTTGAGTAAAGCTTCTCTGTTGTTATTTTTTGCTTGTTTCCGAGCCCTCTTAATTACTCATTCAGGGTAGTCCCTCTCACGGAGCTTCATGCTCAATAGGTCTGCCTCTTTATTGTAATCAGTCAGTGCAGAACAGTTCCTGTGGAGACGCAGGAACTGTCCGTAATGGAGATTCTCCCTTAGGGAGCGAGGTGAAAGCTTTTGAAAGATAATAAGTTGTTCCTATCTGTAGGTTTGTGGAACACACTGCTCGCAAGGCCCCTATTTTCAGCCCTGATATTCAAATCAAGGAATGCCAAAGACTCATTAGTCATTGTTCCAGTGAAGAACAAAAAAGGTCTTTTTTCATTCAGCAACGTCAAAAATGCTTCTGCTGTCGTTCTATTGCCTCTCCAGATTATCAAGACATTGTCTATGTATCTTCTCCACACCCTAATCTGATCAAAAAAAGGGTTAGTCTGAGAGTAGATGTTTTCTCC
Organism: Calotriton arnoldi; assembly: GCA_963921515.1. NCBI lineage: Eukaryota > Metazoa > Chordata > Amphibia > Caudata > Salamandridae > Calotriton > Calotriton arnoldi. The sequence goes on along the minus strand of CAWUFW010008874.1, from coordinate 644,153 downwards.
TTCAAAATGAGATACATAGAGACAGGCCAGACTCGGCGCACAAGAGCACCCCATGGATGTTCCATGGACTTGTAAATAGAAAGTATTGTCATATTTGATGAAATTCTTAGTGAGAGCTATTTCCAGTAAACAAAGAATGAAAGCTCTAGGTGTTTGATATTCCCATTCTTCAGCAAATAATATACTCTCCATCATCCTCAAGGTCTCTCGTTGGGGGATGTTTGTATACAATGACTCTATGTCGCGTCCGATCAATAGTTCATTGGCAGGATCAAATTCCAATTCCTTGATCAGGTTAAGTACCTCTCGCGTATCTTTCAAGTAGGCTGGCATTTTCTGCACTTACGGGCGTAAGTATACATTGCAGAATTTAGAAAGGGGTTCTAAGACTGAATTGGTTCCTGAAACAATTGGGCGGCCTGGCGGGGGTCGGGACCTAAAAGATGCCTACTTGACAATCTCCATTTGGGAGGAACAGCCGAGATTTCTTCGATTCAGGTGGGTAGGAAGGATGTGGAAGCTTGTCTGTCTCCCTTTCGGGTTATCTTCGGCCCCGTGGTGCTTTACAAGAGTGCTCCGCCCAGTGGCTGCATTTTTGAGCGAGAGGGGAGTTTGTCTGTTTATATATTTGGACGATATATTGTTAATGAATCAGGGCAAGTGGAGAGAAGAGGAGCATAAAAAGAGTGCGGTGTTACTGCTGGAGAGTTTGGGTTTTGTGGTGTACAGGGAGAAGTCCTGTTTAGTTCCCAGTTAAGAAAATCACTTCTGGGGGTTCCTAGTCAATACGGTACAGGAGCAATTGAGACTGCCTATGGACAAGTTGAAGAGAAAAAGAAAGGAGATTGGGAAGGTGTTGTTAACAGAAAAGATTTCTCTGAGAATGCTGGCGAGAGTGGTAGATCTGTTATCTTCTACAATTCAGGCTATTTTTCCTGGACCTTTGAATTATCGTGCCCTTCAGAGGTTGAAGGGCACACATTTAATTCATGGTATGAAATATTCAAACACAAGGAGATGATGGACGGAGCACTGAAATGTTTCAGACACTCACTCCCAGTCACAGATCTGGGTTGAATCCATCATCGTTCTTTAGCTCACTTTGCGACCCCAGTTCAGACACAGCTATATGCAAATCAGTCTTGACCCTGTGCCTCATGGGAACAGTCCAGCCCGAACTGCCAAGCCATGTATTCCCTGGACCGGAAACAAGCAAAAAAAACTGTTGATGGACAGAATGCAGAACAAAGTCATACATTCACCCCAGTACAGAGATCTGGGCCTAAATCCATCGTTTTTTTGCTCACCATGCCATTCCAGTTTGAACCCAGCCATATGCAAATCAGTCTTGACCCTGTGCCTCATGGGAACAGTCCAGCCCGAACTGCCAAGCCAGGTCCTCCCTGGACTGGAAACAAGCATCCTAGGACCGGTTTCGGGGTTTCACCCCTCTTCAGCCAGGATAGCTTGATTCCAGTGGCATGGAGAGCACAGGACCCACGTCTGGGCATACCCGTCCCACTCGGGGTGACAAATGCAAAAACAACAGTTAATGGACAGAATGCAGAACAATGTCATACATTCACCCCAGTACAGAGATCTGGGCCTAAATCCATCGTTTTTTTGCTCACCATGCCATTCCAGTTTGAACCCAGCCATATGCAAATCAGTCTTGACCCTGTGCCTCATGGGAACAGTCCAGCCCGAACTGCCAAGCGAGGTCCTCCCTGGACTGGAAACAAGCATCCTAGGACCGGTTTCGAGGTTTCACCCCTCTTCAGCCAGGATAGCTTGATTCCAGTGGTATGGAGAGCACAGGACCCACGTCTGGGCATACCCGTCCCACTCAGGGTGACAAATGCAAAAACAACAGTTGATGGACAGAATGCAGAACAATGTCATACATTCACCCCAGTACAGAAATCTGGGCCTAAATCCATCGTTTTTTTGCTCACCATGCCATTCCAGTTTGAACCTAGCCATATGCAAATCAGTCTTGACCCTGTGCCTCATGGGAACAGTCCAGCCCGAACTGCCAAGCCAGGTCCTCCCTGGACTGGAAACAAGCATCCTAGGACCGGTTTCGGGGTTTCACCCCTCTTCAGCCAGGATAGCTTGATTCCAGTGGCATGGAGAAGCACGGGACCCACGTCTGGGCATACCCGTCCCACTCGGGGTGACAAATGCAAAAACAACAGTTAATGGACAGAATGCAGAACAATGTCATACATTCACCCCAGTACAGAGATCTGGGCCTAAATCCATCATTTTTTTGCTCACCATGCCATTCCAGTTTGAACCCAGCCATATGCAAATCAGTCTTGACCCTGTGCCTCATGGGAACAGTCCAGCCCGACCTGCCAAGCGAGGTCCTCCCTGGACTGGAAACAAGCATCCTAGGACCGGTTTCGAGGTGTCACCCCTCTTCAGCCAGGATAGCTTGATTCCAGTGGTATGGAGAGCACGGGACCCACGTCCGGGCATACCCGTCCCACTCAGGGTGACAAATGCAAAAACAACAGTTGATGGACAAAATGCAGAACAATGTCATACATTCACCCCAGTACAGAGATCTGGGCCTAAATCCATCGTTTTTTGCTCACCATGCCATTCCAGTTTGAACCCAGCCATATGCAAATCAGTCTTGACCCTGTGCCTCATGGGGAACAGTCCAGCCCGAACTGCCAAGCCAGGTCCTCCCTGGACTGGAAACAAGCATCCTAGGACCGGTTTCGGGTTTCACCCCTCTTCAGCCAGAATAGCTTGATTCCAGTGGCATGGAGAGCACGGGGCCCACGTCTGGGCATACCCGTCCCACTCGGGGTGACAAATGCAAAAACAACAGTTGATGGACAGAATGCAGAACAATGTCATACATTCACCCCAGTACAGAGATCTGGGCCTAAATCCATCGTTTTTTGCTCACCATGCCATTCCAGTTTGAACCCAGCCATATGCAAATCAGTCTTGACCCTGTGCCTCATGGGAACAGTCCAGCCCGAACTGCCAAGCCAGGTCCTCCCTGGACTGGAAACAAGCATCCTAGGACCGGTTTCGGGGTTTCACCGCTCTTCAGCCAGGATAGCTTGATTCCAGTGGCATGGAGAGCACGGGACCCACGTCTGGGCATACCCGTCCCACTCGGGGTGACAAATGCAAAAACAACAGTTGATGGACAGAATGCAGAAAAATGTCATACATTCACCCCAGTACAGAGATCTGGGCCTAAATCCATCGTTTTTTTGCTCAACATGCCATTCCAGTTTGAACCCAGCCATATGAAAATCAGTCTTGACCCTGTGCCTCATGGGAACAGTCCAGCCGAACTGCCAAACCAGGTCCTCCCCGGACTGGAAACAAGCATCCTAGGACCGGTTTCGGGGTTTCACCCCTCTTCAGCCAGGATAGCTTGATTCCAGTGGCATGGAGAGCACGGACCCACATCTGGGCATACCCGTCCCACTCGGGGCGACAAATACAAAAACAACAGTTGATGGACAGAATGCAGACCAATGTCATACATTCACCCCAGTACAGAGATCTGGGCCTAAATCCATCGTTTTTTTGCTCACCATGCCATTCCAGTTTGAACCCAGCCATATGCAAATCAGTCTTGACCCTGTGCCTCTTGGGAACAGTCCAGCCCGAACTGCCAAGCCAGGTCCTCCCTGGACTGGAAACAAGCATCCTAGGACCGGTTTCGGGCTAACAGCCCTCATCAGCCAGGCTAGCTTGAATCCAGTGGAAAAGTGAGCAAGGGACCCACGTCTGGGCATACCCTGCCAACTTAGGGTGCACAAAGCAAACACAAGGAGATGATGGACGGAGCGCTGAAACTTTTCAGACACTCACCCCCAGTCACAGATCTGGGTTGAATCCATCATCGTTCTTTAGCTCACTTCGCCACCCCAGTTCAGACACAGCTATATGAAAATCAGTCTTGACCCTGTGCCTCATGGGAACAGTCCAGCCCGAACTGCCAAGCCATGTCTTCCCTGGACCGGAAACAAGCATCCTGGGACAGGTTTTGGGCTAACAGCCCTCATCAGCCAGGCACGATGGATTTAGGCCCAGATCTCTGTACTGGGGTGAATGTATGACATTGTTCTGCATACTGTCCATCAATTGTTGTTTTTGCATTTGTCACCCCGAGTGGGACGGGTATGCCCAGACGTGGGCCCCGTGCTCTCCAGGCCACTGGAGTCAAGCTATCCTGGCTGAAGAGGGGTGAAACCCCGAAACCGGTCCTGAAATGAAATGAAATGAAATGAAATTTGTACTTGTAAAGCGCACTTATACCCCCAAAGGGGTGTCCTGGCGCTGTACGCATACCGCTGTGGAACCCTTCCTGGCTTTTCCCTGTGAAATGTCCACTCCTGGGCACCCCCAGGGTGAAGCCAGGCATCCCAGCGCTGTTGGGGCCGTTGTGGAGATTAAGCAAGCTATTGCCCAGAGTTGCAGAGTGGGACCCATGATTAGAATAGGCACCGAGGCGAGAATTATCAGGTCCGAGGAAATTGAGCCCAAGACCCGCCGAGGCGGGAATTGAACCCTGGTCCCGGGCCAGATCTCTGCATCAGGGTCTGCCGCTCTAACCATTGAGCCACACTTCTCCACTAATCCAGGTCCTAGGATGCTTGTTTACAGTCCAGGGAGGACCTGGCCTCGCAGTTCGGGCTGGACTGTTCCCATTGGGCACAGGGTCAAGACTGATTTCCATATGGCTGGGTTCAAACTGGAATGGCATGGTGAGCAAAAAAATGATGGATTTAGGCCCAGATCTCTGTACTGGGGTGAATGTATGACATTGTTCTGCATTCTGCCCATCAATTGTTGTTTTTGCATGGTATGAAATATTTACAGTAGATTGTGCTCACAGAGGAAGCAAAGCGGGAACTTCGTTGGTGGTTAAGAAATCTGATGCTTGGAATGGGAGAGTCATTTTCGGGAAAAATCCAGATTTGGTAATAGAGTCAGATGCAAGTTTGACTGGTTGGGGAACCTGTTGTGGTGTGATATCAACAGGGGGAATGTGGACGGTGGAAGAGAGAGAACTCCATATAAATTGTCTAGAACTACTAGCAGGTTCTTTTTCAAAAAAGAGCTTTGCAAGAGACAGTGCTCAGTGCTCTGTTCTATTGAGGATGGACAATATCTCAGCTGAGAGATACGTGAACAATTTGGGAGGTCCACATTCAAAAGATATGGCGGATCTGGCAAACAAATGTTGGGAGCATTGTTTGAACCAAAATGTTTCGGTACAAGCGGAACACATTCCAGGTTTGAAGAATGTGGATGCGGATTGGTATTTCAGAAATTATAGGGATTCGAGCGATTGGAGACTGCACAGGTCAGTTTTCATGAAACTGATGGAGTTGTGGGGCCCATGTCAAGTGGATCTATTTGCGAATAGAATGAATACTCAACTGGTGAAATTTTTCATCTGGCGTCTGAACCCAGAGTCCGCAGGGATAGATGCTTTCAGACAGGATTGGAGGGATCTCAAGCCATATTATTTTCCTCCATTTGCAATGATCACTCGAGTAACACTGATGGTGTGCAGATGGAGGGAGACGGTGGTCTTGGTACCCTATCCTATTGGAAATGTCAATAGATTTTCCAATCTTACTTCCAGTGTTTCAGGAAGTGGTTCTAGGTCTGTTGGGGGAACTCCACGAGTTGGTGGTCTTGGATCAGCTGAGATTGGTGGCATGGAGAATTTCATGTGTATCTGGGAGGTGCCTGGACTTTTGCATGAAGCTTCAAGGCTTATTAAGGAATCCTGGGCTCCAGGAACAAGAAAGATGTATAGATTGGCATGGAAGAAATGGTTATGCTGTTGTGTGTAGAGGTATTTTGATCCTGTTTCAGTGGCTATAGTTGAGGTGGTTAACTATTTAACTGCTTTATTTTCATCAGGTTTGGCCTGCAGGACCATTAATGTGCATAGGTCGGCTATTGCTGCAGGACATTAGTTGGTTAATGGTGTGCATCTGGGACAGGATGTTCTGGTGAGAAGGTTAATAAGAAGTGTGAGGGTTTCAAAGCCTCCAGTGTCTAGATATAATTCTATTTGAGATGTGTCTGTAGTGCTTAACTATTTGAAAGATTTGGGCAACAAATGTGGAATGGAATTGAAGTGTCTGTCTCAGAAACTGAGTGTTCTATTATGTTTGCTCTCTTATAGGAGAGTTTCAGCTGTGAGAGCTTTGGATGTTTGTAGAAGAATTTTTAATCCAGAAGGGGTTTGTATTTATCTCAGTAAAAGAACAAAATCAAACTCAGAAACTATTTTCTATCCATATTTTGATGAGCATGAAAATGTGTGCGTGGTACGATGTTTGAAGGAGTATGAGAGGAGGACCATTGGACGTCGTTCCCCTAATGAAAAGCAGTTGTTCGTTTTCTTTAGACAACCGCTTAAGGCAGTTTCAAGTCCAAATCTAGCTAGATGGGTGAAAGAAATTATGATGAATGCGGGGTGGGTGTTAGTTTGTTTGGAGCACATTCTGTGAGAGGTGCTTCGGCTTCAAAAGCTTTTATGCTTGGGGGTGCTTTGCAAGACATTTTGAGGTGTGCAGATTGGTCGAATTATGGTATATTTCATAAGTTTTATTTTAAACCTGTTGTGAATGCTGCTTCTTGTTTACTGGAGAAGCTTTAAACTTGCAATACTGGTAGCCTCCAGCCTTGACATAAAATGTAGATTTTCCCCAGCTTTTATGGACAGAAATGTTGGATTTTATTAAAGACACGAAGGCTAATATTATCCTGCGAGGCTGTACAACATAAGTGCCGGAATTTTGGGACTATTAGCAAAGATTGGCTCCAAAAAGCTAGTTTTGACAGTGTGTCTCTCCATAAGGGTGTTCCATATGTAATAAACCTACCATATAAACATAACTCTATTTCCGATTACGCGAGACGAAACAACCTAAGTGCTGTTGTTTCTCATTTTTGTGAGCATGGTCAAAAGGCGAGTGTGAATGCAGTATACATGAGTATGTTATACTTAGATGGGGCTGCTCCTGATTTTAATGGGATTATCCCTGGTCTGATTAAAGGGGATGTTTTTGCCACCAAAAGAGATGAGACATCTGGACTGGAGATAAAATACATGATGTTTTTTCTATAAACAATTGGTTGAAGGAGAGGGGCTCCCGAGTGAAGAATAGTTTTTATATTAGTTTGGAATATATATAACTCATAGTATGTATCTCTATATCCCCCTTTCTTCTAGATTGTCTACAAAATTATTACTGTATTGGTGTGAGAGAACAATACCCTAACAATATTGTCCTTAAGAAGGTGGGATTTACGTAATAGCATCCACCGAAACGCGTCAATGCTGGGTTTGAACTGGATCCAATCACGAGGAGTCACTGAGATGAATTGATTTTTGTACTCACCAGGACACAAACTTGATGTGAAATATTGGACCAGACTATGCAACAGCACTTTAATGAATGTGCAAGAGGGTCTCCCTGTTATGATTTGTGGGTTTGATCTTGCGATTTTAAGAGTCTTGTTGTTTTTATATATCTAGTGTAGGAGTTTGGATATTGCATCTGACATGAACTGTTTTATGTTTATTGAATTATGTAGAGAATTAGGAGTATCAACTCTTTTACGAGATAATATTTTTTTAATTAAAGCCTATGAGGTCATATTTCAATTTTGGTGGCATATGAGTTTAATTTTGGAAGGTTGTTTATGAATATGAATGCATGAGAGGGGGTGTGTGTTGTTTGACTCCATAGGTGAATGTTATCTTACTGTATGTGATTGACTCCAAAGGTGAATGTTACTTTATCACAAGTGATTATGTATATCTGATTCCAAGGTGTAGTACATTTTTTCTACTGATTAGTAGTGCCCTGTTCCCTTGGTGTGTGGGGCTACCTCTCTAGTGAGTAACTATTGAGTACGAACAGATTCGGTCGGAAAGGCATAATTTAAGAGTGCAATATAGATTCTCTGAAGACCTTTGGCTTTAGTGAAGACCAATTCAATAGGATAATCAATACCCGTACTAAAAATGGCAATAAATAAAGTAATAATTATTCCCAATGGTGGGGAAAAATGGAATAAAGTGATCAACCTGAAAAAAAAATTAATAAGATCAGATTTTCATGCTGACTTTCACATTGAGTACTGTAAATTAGGCACTATACCCATAGGGCTACAAGTAAGAAATGAGACCGGGTTGTTCGTAGAAAACAAAAATTTGTAGAAACTTAGACTTTGATTGCCAATCGTTGTAGTAGAGATTGGATGTTACTGATCATAGAGACAGCACAAGAGATCATCCTAATAGAGAAACTAGAAATAGAGAAATTAGAAGCTAGTCTGAAGGAAGGAACGGCTCTAGATGAGGCAAAAAGAAAGCTAGAGGAAATTAACCAGGATATCAGTGGCTACCAGAAATATCTTACAAATAAAAAAAACATAAAATTGAAAAAACACATAAGCAGGTTTAGGTACGACATAGTTTATCCATATCTGAGGAAAGACTATTACAACGAAAGGCAGAAACCAACATGGGAAAGACCACCCCATGGGAGGTTTCCACATCAGAAATGATTTAAACACATAACTTTTTCTGATACATCGGGATCAAGCAGCGAGGATGAGATTCAGAATAGAGAGGATGGATCAATCCAGGGGTTAGAGCAAGAATATGATGGTTTTTTAGAGTCAAGACAAAGAAGAGGCCAGAGTAATTATCCAAACAGAGGGAGGGGGAACCATATGAGGAATCCAGGTGGGAAGAACCCACAGCCCCAGGAATATATAAGGACGAGAAGTAAGAAATACTGGAGGTAGAGAAAACCCCCATAGTTAATCTATCGAGAAAGAATCTAAATAGAATAGAAGAGGATGTAATAGGTAGAGGTTTTAGTTTTGTACCCACCTCAGGTGTCACTAAATTTCAAGTGCAAAAGATTTAAGAGCTTTTTTTAGAAAAAACAAACTGTGCCGTTTTTTTAAGGGTAGGCCAGAGAGAGAAATAGAGATATCAATTCAGGACTGCAACCCAAATCAACCTTCACCCCTAATTTAGCACAAATTGGTAAAAATGTAGAGATCATTGAATCCATGGTTAGCATGAAAGTGAACAAAACCCTAAATGAAGGTTGCTTTCAGATGAATAATTTATCTAAAGACCAAAGAAATGCTATAGAATCTCTAGCAAAGGATAAAAGTATTACCATAAAACCAGCGGATAAGGGTGGGGGGGGGGGGGTTGTAGTCCTTGATACTGAAGACTATGAAAGGAGAGCCCTTCAATTACTTTTTAACCCAGAACATTATCAAAGGGTTTCAAATGTGAGATTGGGTCAGTTGAAGAATGAAGTACATAACCTTCTAGAATTAGCGAAGGAAAAGGAGTGGGTCAGTCTAGAGGAGTACCATTTTTTAAACAATAAAAAAACAAAAATTCCAGCTGTTTACGGACTCCCCAAAATACATAAAAATCTGATTGATCCACTCTAAGACCCATTGTGGTTTTAATTGATTCTGGAACCTTTAAGTAAATATGCTGATGTTTTTCTCAAGCCCCTGGTCCGCAAACAGAAATAATACATAAAGGACTCGGCCCATATGATAACACAAATGGAGCGCCTAGAGTTTGATAGCCAGATAGAATATATGGTGACCCTCGATATAGAGGCACTATATACAAATATTCCCCAAAAAGATACCATTGAAACAGTAAAGTGAACGTTAGAACAGTCCACAATACAAGGTGGGAATAAGGAATTTATTCTAAGATGTATATCGATGGTACTTTTAAACAATATTTTTTTTGTTTAAAGAAGATTTGTATTTGCAACTCAAAGGGACCAGCATGGGAGCAACAAGTGCTCCCAGTCTGGCTTGCATTTATGTGGGGGCATTTGAGAATAAACACATTTACAATGACATTTCTCCTTTTTATGAAAATATTCGAAATTGGTGTCATTTTATTGACAATTTTGTTTATTTGGAAGGGCCCTATGGAGCAGTTGGAGGAATTTTTACTGCGGTTGAATCTGGTAGACACAACCTTGAAGCTTACAGCAAACATTAGCAATGAAAGTGTTGACTTTCTGGACATCACGATAAAAGCGAGGGAAGGGCACTTGGAAGTAGAGTTATTTACTAAAACTACTGACAAGAACACCCTACTACATTATAGTAGCTATCACCCTAAGATCCAGAACGATAACATTCCCTTTGGACAGTTCCTAAGATTATGTAGGAACTGTACTTCACTCCAAGATTTTTATACTCACTCAGATAGATTAAAGAATGAATTGAGGGAAAGAGGATACCCCCAAAAATGATAAATCATTCTTGTAAAAGAGCTAGATTTTAAGATAGGGAGAGTCTACTTAATGGGAGAAAGAAGGAGCGAACCCAAGACAAAATAGTTTTCGCAAGCCAATTCTCGGGGATTAGTAATAAAATCAAAAACATCATTAACAGGAATTCGAAAATCCTCAATGAAGAGGAATCCACAATATTACCAAGAACGCTATATGCTTTTAGAAAAAATAGAAACTTGAGAAATACCTAAGTACACACATACAGAAAACATCATAGCGAATCACAGAGTAGTTTGGGGGAGGTAGAGCTATAGGGAACCACAAATGCAGCAGTTGCAGCACTTGTGACTCCTGTCTAGTCACCGAACAGGTGTCCCATAATGGAGTATATCATAAGGTAAGCACATTAAACAATTGTAGGAGTAAAAATGTGGTCTACCTGATTATGTGCCCATGTGGCCTGGGGTATGTGGAAGAGACAGGCAGAGAATTCTGACAAAGATTTTACGAACACAGGTCAGCGATAAAGACTGGCAAAGTAAATGCCCCCCTGGTTAACCATTGGGTGGAGAAGAACCATAGCCCAAGAACATGAAATGGTTTATTCTAGAGAAAATCAAAGATAAGAGAAGAGGCGGCAACAGGGTAACTAGGAGAAAAACTAGGGAAAAATGTTTTATTATCAAATTTGACACCATCAGACGTGGCCTGAATAGTAGGGAGGACTGGGATTGGATTATCACTGAACAATAAGACCCTGAATTCCCCCTTAGATGGTTTTGCATGTCTGATTTCATTTAGAGGGTCTGCATTTCCACTTGAGTTAATCCTCTTTTCTGGTATTCAGTGTATACATATTAACTTTATTTAGCTGTTTTTGATTTTATTAACACCCATGTACATATAAATTACATACAGGATTACCTAGGCTTATTTGTGATAGCCAACACCAACGTAACTCTGTTTGAGAGTTCCACAGAGTTATACAAATATGGTGTCTTTATAACATAGGGGATATTTTTATAGAGATATATATTGTTTTAACCTGCTAATCGGTGCTAATCTTTATTGATAGCCCCAGTGCCTTGTTCTCTCCATTTAAACATGGCAGTACCGAGGTGTGAGAAGCTGGCCTGCTATATGATGTCTACTAATGTAAGTGGGCACCTTGCACCAGTCCAGACAACCCTTATGGTGATTTAAGAGGTCTTAGACAACCTTAGAAAGCTCTCTAAGTGGTAGTTGTGGACAGCAGCCTCAGGCTTAGTCCAGAAGGAGTGTAAAGCAGCTTGTTTCACCAGAATGCAATCTTATAGTATAGATTAAGTGAAAAAATGTGTATTTATTATATAATACTCTCTAACACATAGAAATATCTCCTAACCGGTGATATGCACAATGCACACAATACTTCAGAAAAGAAACACAGTAAATAGCACGAAATACACAGTGGCCCGGGGGGGGGGACCAAACCATACACTAAGAAAGTGGTATAAGAACCACAACTCGGGTCAAGACAGTGTCGAGAGGACATAGAAGTGCTGGGACCCCAAGGAACCACCCAAGGTAAGTAGAAAGGGACCCCATGGAGAGCGTGTGCAGTGTGGGAACACGACCGCGTGCTCTGTACAACTCTACGGGTAAGTCGCAGTTGGATTTTTAAAGATTAAGGACCCTTCCCAGTGGACCCTGAAGAAACCCCATGGAAGACAGAAGGTTGGAGAGCCACCCTACACGTGGATACCCTAGTACCCACGTTACCAACACCTGGGAAGCCGGATCATATGTGTGAAGTGGTGTCGGAAACCGCTGTTGAGCCCAATGGAGGACTTCAGGAAAGTGCCGCTGCTGGAAGAGGAGAAAGTGCCCGGTGGAATCCAAAGATGGATTCTTGATGAGAAGTACCTGCAAGCAGAGGGGACAGAGTCTATGTCACTGAGGAGTGACCAGGAGACTTGGAAGATGAATGCCCTCCGTGTTGCAGGGTAGATGACAATGACCTTGACTCTGCAGCTGTGAGGACCAGGCGATGCTGAGGAGGACCAGGAGCCATACACGAGCTGTCCCACAAAGTATGTCGAGTGCTGAGGGGTCGGTGTCCGGCGGGAGCACCAACAAGCTTTGGCAAAGGCAAGTAACACAGGAATCAAAGAATGAGCAACGTCGGGACCAGCAAGGTTCAGGGGACTCACCAAATGCATAGGAGTCAGGGCAGGCCCCAAGCAATCAGGGGAGCACAAGAGAAGCAAAGGTGACCCTCAAATGGACCCATAGGCCGGAGGCACTGGAGTCGTGAGAGGACCTCAAGTAGCTCACCAAAAGATGCAGCCCACAATGCACACGATATGGTGTGGCTGAAGATTCTGGCCACTGGAGATGCTCGAGGTTGGGGCTACTTGGAGCCCTAAGATCTTCTTGGAAAGAAGTCAACAAGCCTTTGCAACTGCAAGTTGACGCAGTGCACAGGGGTTCAGTTATTGCAACCCCCACGAGGGATACTGGCCTCAAACTTAGTGAGAGGACAGGGCAGGCCTCAGGAGCTGTGAAAAACTACCACCTGTGTGGCAGAACCATTTGGAGTCCGGAGGAGCTCAGGATCAGCAGACCAGTCGACTTAGTTGCAATGCCTGTGGACGCAGGGGAGTGACTCCTTCACTCCAAGGGAGATTTCTTCAAGTGTCTTTGATGCTTCACAGGCTTTGGAAGGTTCCTATATGATGCACAGACACAGATGATGCAGCAGACTGGAATGGAGACGAAGTCAGGCCCAAACGAAGTCCAGCGAAGTCCAGAGTGCCCAGACGGTAGAAGTGCAGTGGTGTCTCATCTGAATCTTATACCACGACGAATCTAGGGACCTACACCCAGGTAAGCCCTTAAGTACCCTAGGGAAAGGGTTGGGAAGATTCAGGGGACCCTCCCGGGGGGGGAGGTTACTCCCATGTCCGTTGTCCAGTTTCGTGCCAGAGCAGGAGCCAAGAGCTCCCAGAACTAGTTTGAACTGGACTATGCACAGGGACACCAAATGTGCCCCTCATGCAGACTGAGTGGCGCTGCAAAGCTCATCCACCCCATCCTAATACACTAAATCCTGTCTGTGTCTGGGAGGAGGTCACACCTCCCTGTGACAGGATGCCTATTGTTCTGCCTTCCCCTGCTCGAGCTTGGCTCAGCAGCAGTAGAGCAGAATTGTGTCTCTGGTTGGCAGCAAACATTTTGTGCTGTCCGGGTCAAGAAGGGTGGTACCGGGAACACTGAGAGCCTAACGGAGGGCTCCTTCCAGTGCTTGGAATCATACCTCCCACACCGTGTGCGGTGTGGGAGGTATGATTCCAACATTTTTGATACCAAACATGATAGGATTCGTAGCAGCCGTTTTCGAGATGGTCATCGCGTAATGACGCGGAGCCCCTCTATATAGTATATGGCTGCTTCACTGACAACCTGGGAGAAAGGACTCTGTAGGCTGCAGGGGTGTCCTGCTCATGCAGGGGCACCCTCTCACTTAGAACCAATCACCCTGCCTTCAGTATTGCAAAGGCCTGCTATAGGGGTGATGTTAGACTTGGCATCTTTTGGCATGTTTCCCCTGAGTTTTTGCTTTCTGACCTTCCAGTTTTGACTCTGTTTTTTCTGGCTTAGTGTCTCTGCACACTTTTTCACTGCTGTTCAGTGTTAAAGTGCAAGTGCTCTTGTTGTAAACTGTGTTATGGATTGGTGTTTCCATGATTGGCATATTTGATTTACTTGTCAGTCCCTAGTAAAGTGCACTGAGTGTGCCAGGGCATGTAAATCAAATGCTGTTAGTGGGCTGCAGCACTGGATTGTGCCACGCACACAAACAGCTTGTGAATGTATCTCTGGCCTGCCATTGCAGAGCCTGTGGGCAGTCTGGGACTACCATGTCGACTTGGCAAATGTACCCACTTGCCAGGCCCTTACCTTCCCTTTTCTTGCATGTCAGTCACCCCTAAGGTAGGCCCAAGGTACCCCTGTGGGCAGGGTGCAGTGTATGTGAAAGGTAGGACATGCCCTGGTGTGTGTGGCATGTCCTGATAGTGAATTTCTGCCAATTTCGTTTTTCACTATTGCAAGGCTACCTGTTCCAATAGGTCAGAATGGGAAGTTTGTTTATAACATCTTATAAACATAACTGGCCCTAGGAATAAGGTAGAAAAATTAAGTTTAGTATGCCTGAACTCAGAATCTAAAGATGCATCTTTTAGTGAAGGTGATTTTTACATTCTGTGTTTGAAAATACCACTTTTAGAAAGTAGGTATTTTTTTGCATAACCATCCAGTGTGCCACTGCTAGGTTTGTGTATTGCATGGCTGGCTCATGGATGACAGGGGCTGGAGAGGGGCAGCGGCTCCAGAAGTCTGATGGGTCAGGGCTGGGCTGAATAGACCTGGGTTGCATTTAGAGTAGAGGAGATTTCCTTGCACCTGAATGGGCCTCGTCTGTCTTGCACAATGCCTGTCTCCACCCCCTGCCAGGAAGTTGCACCAGTGAGGACAGAGCTGGTTTTGGCTGGGTACAGACACTCTCTGCCTTCACAGAACAAAGGATTTGGTGGTACAAATATTGGGGCCCAAAGCCCTGAACTTTAGAACTCTTTTGGACCAAGACGACTGCCAAGAAGAAGAGCTGGATAAGCTGTGAGGAGGAACTACCACTTTGCTGTGTGCTTTGCTGTGTTGGCCTGCAGTGACTGTTTCTGTCTTGGGCAGTGGACGGACTGGACTGGACTTTCTGCAATCTATTCTTGTGAGTTTCTCCAAGGGCTTGAGGTAGAGCTTGCCCCCCGTTCAAGAAGTCTCAGGAACAGCAAAGACTTCAAGTTCTTCTGCCCTCAGCACTGGGAACTGTGTGTTTTGTGCTGCAACAGAAGAAAAAGCAACCCGATGCCGTCTACACTGCCGACTCCGTGTCCTGAAGGCACCGCAGAGGGCACCGCCACCACACCGCACCGTGACCCTGGTCTCACCGACGACGTCATCTGATGCCGCCACCGAGCCGCTGCTCGCACCGCGACCTGTGAGCACAGCACTCCGCCCTGCCTCGCTTCACGACGCCGCCCTGGTATCCTTGACGACGCCGCTTCACGCTGACATCAACGCCGCTGCCTGCACCGTGCTTCAAGGGCACCGCTCGTAAAGCTACACGATGCACCGCCCTCATCCCACATCGCAGCCTTGTCCTACCGACGCTGGCACCATCGACTCCAGTTCGTCAGCCGACGACAGCGCTTCAGCAGCGACGACGCCGCTACGTGCACCTTGACCTGCCAGCACCGCGACGAGCACCGCATCACTTCGCACCGCGCCCCTGGTCTCACCGACGACGCCATCTGACGCCGCCACCGAGTCACTGCTCGCAGCGCAACCTGAGGGCATTGCACGCCGCACCGCTGCACTTCACACCGCAGCACCCAATGCCCGCCGACGCCAGCGCTCATGACTTCAACCGCAAGGAGATCGATCTGCAATGCATGTGACTTTGAGGCCCGACGACTCCTACACGACCTCCGGAACCGACGCCTGCGGACGCCGTGCTTTCGGAAGCTCAACGAGAGGTTGCCGACGCCCTGCATTGCTAAAGGTACTGTTTTGAAGGTCTCCCAACACCGTAGCTGGCCCCCGACGCCACGGTCAGCCAAAACTGTTTGGATTTTTTTGTTCACGACGCCGTGATAGCCCCAGAGGGAGCTATCGACTTCAAGGAACTGTTTTTCAAGGTTATTTTGATAACTGAAGATTTATAAGTACTGTATTGTGGATTTTTAACGTTTTTGGTCTTGTCTTAAGTATATAAAAATATTGGATACTTTTCTAAACTGGTGTGGTGTCCTTTTGTAGTGCTTACACTGTATTACTGTTGGTTATGTGCAAATGCTTTACACATTGCCTCTAAGATAAGCCTGACTGCTCGTGCCAAGCTACCAAGGGGGTGAGCAGGGGTAATTTTAGGAGTGTAACTCCCTTATCCTGACTAGGAAGAAGGCTCCCTACTTGGACAAAGGTGCAAGCCCTTGCCAACTAGAGACCCCCATTTCTAACAGGTGACTTATAGGTTTTAATCTGGGATGTACCTAGGTACTGCACACAACAGTTTAGGGAGAAAGCAGATAGACTGGGGTCCTGATTAGCAGGATCCCAGTTAGACTAGTCAAAATACAGCTTAGTACCAGGCAAAAAGTGGGGGTAACCATGCAGAAGGATCCTACCTTCCTACATGAGGCACTTAGGTTGTTTTGGCTCGTGTAATCGGAAATAGAGTTATGTTTATATAGTAGCTTTATTACATATGGGGCACCCTTATGGAGAGACATACTGTCATAACTTGCTTTTTGGAGCCAATCTTTGCTAATAGTCCCAATGCTCCATGAAATTTTCCCACTACAAGATGGCTGGACTGAGGCACTTATGTTGTACAGCCTCGCGTAACCGGAAATAGATGTATGTAAGTGTTCCGAGTAAATACCCGGCTTTAAATCACGGCAGCTCAGAGCAATGGGTAACTTCTGATGCAGAGCTTACTGACACGAAGAATCAATGGCAGGGGCATGACCGGTTGTAATTGTATGTAGCGAAAGGAAATTGGCTATTAGGCTTTAAACGCTAACCGCGATTGACGGTGAGCACACTTAGCGTGACGCATCTCCTATAAATCAAGAGAAGAGGAGCGGCTAGTACGAAATAATCATGAGTGGCAGACGCATTGGACAATTTAATGAAATTGCCTTTATGCTTAGATTCACCTCATGAACCGCTATTGGCGGGAGGCATATTAAGTCGGTTTAACTAAGTCATGTGGACCATATGAATGTTTTTTTTTATAAATCATACTGATGTTAGGTAAACTAGCCATAGTTTTTTTAAGTATTCTAATTAAGATACAGTGTACAACACGTGGACAGGCACCTGTTTAGAATGGGGTATATTTCACTATTTACCAATTTTGGTTTTTTCTTTCCCCGTTTAGGGGTTGGAGCTCACCACCCTCTGTCTGACACTACTCCTATTTTGTGAGTAGATGTTTTTAATATTTCAAACCCCAGTTTAATAAAAGGATGCATCATAATTGACCCCCAGCTAGCGGTATTGGAAAGAAATCAAAGCTGCAGGAGCAAGTTTGAGGCATCCTGTAAAGTACGGATATTTGTTGAGAAGTCCAAAGAGATATGGGAAGGGTCTTTATTTAAGGTAAGACAATATAAGTGAGATGAGTATGTACAGGATGGATATATGGATACTAAAAGGGAACTGTTTATTCACATGGACCCTCCTCATTTCATCCAGGGATTATAAAGAGGCCCTCTTTAATCGATCTGGGTTCAAAATACCACGGGAAGTGATCAGTGATGTTGTTTCTCATTTTTGTGAGCATGGTCAAACGGCAAGTGTGAACTCAGTATACATGAGTATGTTATACTTACATGGGGCTGCTCCTGAGTTTAATGGTTTCAAGGCTTTATGTTTGGTCTTTAAAGCCCTTCAGGGAACCGGGCCAGACTTTTTAAAACAGCGCCTTCGCTGGTATACACCAAAAAGAGCACTGCGGTCATCAGATGCAAAATTGGTGGTGGTGCCCTTGGTGAAAAAAGCCAACTGGGGTGGCAGAAGCTTTGTAGCCAATGCGGCCAAAGCATGGAACGCCCTCCCACTACACCTGAGATGCATGACCAACCTTATGGCCTTTAGGAAGGCTTTAAAAACATGGCTTTTTACAAATTAATCTTGTCAATACCCACACCCCTTTAGTCATCAGTAGGTCTTCACATAGCGCCAGGACACCTTCGGGTAACAGTCTATAAGTGCCATTAACATTAACATTAACATTAACAATGGGATTATCCCTTGTCTGATTAAAGGGGTTGTTTTTGCCACCAAAAGAGATGAGACATCTGGGCTGGGGATAAAGTACATGATGTTTTTTCTATAAACAATTGGCTGAAGGAGAGGGGCTCCCGAGTGAAGAATAGTTTTTATATTAGTTTGGATTATGTATAACTCATAGTATGTATCTATATATCCCCCTTTCTTTCTAGATTGTCTACAAAATTATTACTATAGTGGTGTGAGAGAACTATACCCTAAACAATATAGTCCTGAAGAAGGTGGGATTTATTTAATAGCATCCACCGAAATGAGTCAACGCTGGGTTTGAACTGGATCCAATCACGAGGAGTCACTGAGATTAATTGATTTTTGTACTCACCAGGACACAAACTCGATGTCAAATATTGGACCAGACTATGCAACAGCACTTTAATGACTGTGCAAGAGGGTCTCCCTGTTATGATTTTTGGGTTTGATCTTGCGATTTTAAGAGTCTTGCTGTTTTTATATATCTAGGGTAGGGGTTTGGATATTGCATTTACAGGAATTGTTTTATGCCTATTGAATTGTTTAGAGAATTAGGAGTATCAACTCTTTTATGATATAATATTTTTCAATTAAAGCCTATGAGGTCATATTTCAATTTTGGTGGCATATGAGTTTAATTTTGGAAGGGTGTTTATGGAAATGAATTCATGAGAGGGGGTGTATGTTGTTTGACTCCATAGGTGAATGTTATCTTATTGTATGTGATTGACTCCCAAGGTGAATGTTACTTTATCACTAGTGATTATGGTTATCTGATTCCAAGGTGAAGTACAATATTTCTACAGAATGGGTGAAAATGGTCAAAGCGACCATCTACCACAAGAAGTGACACTACGTGTAACCAGAGGGAACAACATGGAAGCAAGGAAAAGCGCTGGCACAGAGTTCACCTCGAATTTTAGACGGATAAGGTGCAAGGCCAACAAAATAGAAGAGCTGTCAACTAACGCAAAGACTATTATCCATCAAAAAACCAGCTTGACAACGAATCCTCTAGAGGCCTGGGAAGGATTTGTAAAGGATCTCGGAACAACATATGCTACAGAGCCAAACATTCTCAAAGGGAGCACCTTAGGCAACCTATTAAGAAAGTGGGCAAATAGAATGGGTGGAGAGATCTGGGCTTTTGTACTACAGTTGTCAGGGCCCAATTATCTATGGTGGCACAGTCCTCACAAATGGCTACACCCAAGAGCCATAACGAGGTAAGTCTGAAGAAATGTGGAAGATTGTGCCTTCTTGAATTACATGTATTTATGTTGAATAAATTTCAAGCATCCTTCGGTATTTTTCAAGTGCGTAGTATTTATTTATGCTTCCATACATGGAGCAGGAATAAGGGTAGTGAAGAAACAGCCGACACGTGTTTCGCCCTAGTGGCCCATCGGCCGAGGGCTTTTTCAAGGCTTTAATACGAGGTCTGTCGATCTCAGCAGTCAATTCAAAAGGTCTCTGCGGTCCCGGGTATAGTAGCTACTATAAAGAACTTAAAATCTCCAACAAGCAGGAAGGAAAAAAACAACGAAATAACAGCAGCTAGGATTAAGCTACAAATATCAAAAGGGAAATCGGAAGGTGCCCCCGGTCCCAATGGAATACCTCTAATAATGTACAAATATGACGCTGATTTTTGGAGCAACACAATGGTACCAGTCCTCAAGAGAATTAAGGAAACAGTGAAATGTCCATCGTCCTGGAAAGGATCGATAATAAGCCCAATTTACAAGCAGGGCGAAAGGAGCAATCCTAGTAATTATCGACTTATCGCCTTAATCGATACAGAGGCAAAGTACTATGCGGGACTACTCCTGGAGGAACTAACATCTTGGGCAACCTCAAAACGCATCATTCCCGCAAACCAAACAGGGTTTTGCAGAGGATAGGGAACAACAACGAACATCATGGCACTAACCCTATTGATAGATGCGGTTAAATCAGCAAAGAGCTCGCTATTCCTATGCTTCATAGATTACAGCACAGCGTTCGATCACGTAGATCGCGCCAAACTCTGGCAGAAATTGGAAAAGTGGGGGATACCAAGGCCTCTCCTGAAACAGCTGATTCTATTGCATACCAATACTTGGGTCAAGATCAAGCTGGGAACTGGGACGCACCTCTCAAGGCGAATTAACACCACCAAAGGCCTAAAGCAAGGGTGAGTTCTAGCACTTCCCACAAAATATCAGTGCCTCCACCTCACTTCTGGAGTTCTGCAAGAAAGTTGAAGGCCTGGCTCTTCAAATAACTCTACGGGGACCACATTCCTACACACCTGCTGAAGCTCCTGGATACCCTTATGGGTGATTAGTGCACTATACAAATCAACATAACATAACACAGGACCTTAACTCCCCAAATGCTTTGATTTGTTAAAAGAAAGCTCATGACCTGAATCCTGGCAGTCAAGGTACAAAGCATATGGCATCCCTAATTTGAAACTTCAAGCCAGCCATGGTGTTTTAGCCAGCAGCACTTGTGGTGCTGGTCCTAGAAATCCATACATGCCCTAGGAAAAGATCATGACCCAAAGTGCAAAGTGCTGGTGGATACGAAACCAGGAATGACTGACATCATTTATAGCTTTGGTCCACTTGTCGGTGTGCTGGAAGCTTGATACCTTTCTTGTATAGGGTACAGTGTGGTGGACACCATGAGGGGCAAGCTGGCTTTACCATCAGATGGTTTATTTTCATCTCACATGCCCGTAGCATACAAGTATATTGTCTTTGCTTTACTGTTTCTGCCAGTGGACAGGGCTTTTTCCGTGCTTGCTATAGTGTTAAGAAATTGCATTTTTATTTCAAGTGTGCACTAAAGGGAGCATCAGTAATGTACTTATGTTAAGGAAGCTTAGTAATATCAGCCCCATTGTGAGCTGCGTAAGTGAGTCTAGCTGGTGAACACACCCACTGTAAGGGGTGCATGTGGTGGGAGACATCATTAATTCTGCTTAAATTTGTGCATATGAATCTTGAAAATCGTGACTCCTTTTGGCCAGCAGTAATTTCTTAATACAGTGAAATTGTATGTCACAGTGTGCTTTACGTGATACTGGATGTGACACTGTATCATACTCATCCTATCTAGAAAGGTGGATTCTGCTTGGCTTCGATGTGTCCCAGCCAGCCAGAAACCGCTGGGTCTAACAGTAAACTTACCCTTTTGGGTAAGTTTTTGATTTTTTGCTATTCACAAATGTATTTTACGAGTAGTATCTTTAAGACTGCAACATCTCCGCTCATAAAAAGATAGGACTGTCCTACATGGAGCAACCACTCCATTATCCACTTCCAAATTAACACACTGCAGGTCAATGCACCCTCTAGCATTAACCTACCCAGCCTCAGCTGGGGCAAAATCTCAGAATCAGACAAGCTCAATGCCCTCAACACGGATCATTCTGACCCCACAGACAACCTCAACCAGGACATAACCAACGTAAACAAATGTATCAAGAACTGTGTGGATGCCCTTACACCCATCAAACCCAACAAGCAAAGAAGAACCGACAAGCAGGCCAGTTGGTCCTCAGAGGGCCCTCGAGACTTCGAACTACATTGCAAACAGGTAGAAGGAGAATGGAAAACCAGCCATGAAAAAACCAACAGAACCACCTACAAGAGTCTGCAGTTGTAAAGATACAGATACTACTAGTAAAATACCTTTTTGAATAGCAAACAATAGTAAACTTGCACAAATTTGTATGTTTACCTTTGTGAATCAGTCCCACAATGCCAGTTGTTTAGTCACATGGCACAACACAACCCTCTCAAACACTGCACATGCTACAAAAAGACTCCACACCGTATCTGAAAAACACTAGTTTTTGCATTACACACACATTGAAATCAACATGACATACACATTGCATAGCCCATACATTTGCAATGGTCAAGAAATCACAGGTTTCGACTACACCTCATGACCCAGCCCCTCATTCACTCAAATGGCAAAAGCCAATGTTACACATTGCCCCTGCTGGTGACACTTTGATTAGATTATCAGGACCACCTAAAGCGGAATGAAACAGTTACTGGGTTTTGTCCCTCCAGATTAGGCCTGCGCGAGTGCTTGATCATTATCCCCCCATAGGCAAACGACTGTAACCATCCGGCGGAGGTGCAAGCTGCAGTTGCTCCAGGCATCTAGCCATGGGGGTACTCAAGGCACAATGAGACCCCTTGGGTCCAGTCACTGTAATCTCACCAACAGCGTACCTTGTGGTATGGGTCTGGGGAGAAGGAGCCGGCAACCTCGGACTGAGTCTGTGATGTCAGGTACTGTCGTCCTCCCAGTCTGGATGTTGGAGACAGTCTACTCTGCCAGCCCTGGTCCTAAAGATTCCACAAACGTTCTCAACACCCCTCAGAGACCACACGATACAGAGTGAGAGCTAGCACAGGTTTCCGGTTGTAAGCTCAGGTCCCTCAGACTCAGCAAACTTACCCCACACTCCTAAAACTCCTCACGCTTTGGGGCTGCTGATCTTTACGAGCACACTGTGCGGTCCTTACGATCCCATGGAAATGGGGAGATCCTTTCTGTCCCTGGGATCTTGTGGACTGGAGGCCAGCCAACTGTCCCTTCAAGAGTGCTTAGGGACCCGGGCCACGGAGGTTGGCAATTAGCTGCTGGCCAGCAACATCCAGGCAAAATCCTCCAAGTGATAGTCCCCTTCCTAGAGCACGACAAGCCCCAGGCCACTACAAGTCTGAGGATAATCCAGTTGCAGTTCCTCCTGCCCAATAGTCCCTCTTGTTGATGTACCAGCATCAAATCAGCATAGTATGGTTCCAATTCCAAACGCTTCTCTAACTCCTGAGGACAGATCCTAGTAGTTATACCCACAAGGGCCTTTGAAGATGAGATTGCTTCAAAAGGCCATCTTTGAAATGCATAGGCCCTCTCTTAATTCTGTCCTGTTTACCATCCTACCCCGGGAGGCTTGATCAATATCTTCACTGAGTCCAAGACCCTGCCCCTTGGAATGCAGGTGGTAATTCCACCCCCACCTATCCATCCCAGGAAGGACGCTTAGAGTCAGAGGTCTACAGTTTCCCTTGAGGCCCTAGTTTATGGCTGTCTTATCAGTAATGCACATATGTAGCTGTCCCCCCAGCACCCAGATGTGGATTGGAGACAGCCTAACAGGCACACAGAGCCTGAAGCACATGCACCATGGTGCAAGGGTGCCTGTGTTGGTGCACAGCTGCTGCTTTAGTACTGGTGCAGGGGAGAGCACAGGGATGCGCTGTATTGCTGTGAATATGGCGCATCCCTGTGCTTTTAAAATGATGCAGCACGGTGCAACAAAATGGCTTGTGGTACTGCGCTGCATCATTTCCTCGTAAATGAGGCCCCTACAGACTATTGATTCTGAATGTGTTTCTTTGGAGCTGGAGCCAGATGTTACCCGTAAAACATATAGCTGTATTTGAAACACCCCTCCTACACATTGTCCTAGAGCCTTTGAATGGTCTCTCTGAAAGCACTGGCTAAATGCAGGTGCATAGCAATATTTCAGGAGTTACAGTAGCACAGGCTTGTGAGGGACTATTTGAACTCAAAATAGTTATGTCTTTTACTGTACCACCAGAGAGTAGGGAAACAGCTTTGCTTTCTTTCACTAGGGCTCATAACACCCTTGCTACACCACTGGTTGGGGGTGGTGGTGGTAGAGTTGATGATGGTTGAGTTGGTTTTGGTAAATATGGTAGAGTTGGTGGTGTTGAAGTGATGGTGATGGAGGTGGTTGTGGCAGAGGCAGTAGGTTTTTGGGGATTTGCAAAGGGATTGACATCAGGGTTACTGGGTAGTGTGGGCTTCATAAGTTCTGATACCTCTATCAAATGTTGTGCATAACTTGGCCCTGCAGACTGACATTGTGATATTTGTTTTGGCCTCCAGTATATTCATGGTCAAGTCATGTTGTGATGCAATCTTTTCCTGTGAATTACGAAGAAGATGATCAGAGTGCAGCTTTGCCATGTCTTGGTAACATTTCACAACCTTATCCAAGACACAGGTCTGCTTGTCAATCATCCAAGGCAGTCCTTTAAGTGGTCTGCAAGCTCCCAGACATTTGACCCTATTGCATTTATTCTTAAATTAGTAGATAGAATTATATTATGTTATGTTATGTTAGGTTGCTGTGTTAGGTTAAGTTATGCAGATTTGTAGAGCTCACTACCACCCAGAAAGGTATCCTGATGCTGAGCAAGTGTGAGTCTAGCAACACTTGTGGCTTAGTGGGACTGCTCGAAAAGCCAGGTCTTCAACTTCTTGCAGTATTCAAGAAGTGCGGAGGAGGCTCTTATGTGTAGGGGCAGGTCATTCCATGCTTTAGGAGCGATGTAGATGAAGGCTTGACCGCTGGATCTGGTTTTCCATATGTGTGGGATTAGTGCAAGTAGGATTCCATATGAGAAGACGTGTTTGGAATGTTTGTGAAAGCAGAGTAATTGTTGAGCTATGCTGGGCCAGTGTTATGTAGTGTCTTGAAAGTGTAGTGACAAGTTTGTATTGTGCTTGTTTGTGAATAGGGAGCCATTGGAGCTCATTCAGGTGTGGTGTGATGTGAGTGGGGCGAAAGAGGCTGAACGTGATTCTGGCCTCTGAGTTCTGAATAGTCTGCAGACTTTTGGTTAAATTTTTTGTTGATCCCGGCATAAAGGGTGTTCCCGTAGTCCAGCTTGATTGTGACCATTGCGTGTGTGACAGTGTTCCGGGTGCTGATTGGGAGCCATTCAAAAATCATCCATAGTATCTTCATGGTATGGAAGCACAAGACTGTAACAGCATTGACTTGGGAGGTGATGTTGAATTTGGTGATGTTGATGATGATCCCACGGTTCTTGGCTTTGGTGTTGGGAGTGGGTGTTGGTTCTAGCTCTGTTGGCAAAAACATAGCGATTTTGGTCTTGTTGGTGTTCAGCTTTAGACAGCTTGTGGCAGGTTTACTAAGAAGTCAAGTAACACAACCCAACGCACCTAGGTAGATTGCTGCATTGCATGAAAGGGTAAGAGCAGATATATGCCATATTTACAAAAATATGATGCATTTCTGCTCTTTTGCTGCACTGGTGCACTGTTTGCTACCTAGCGCCAGAGCAGGCACCCTTATACCATGGTGCAAGGGTGCCTGCATGACAGGCAGGATAGTTTTTGTGCAAGAAGAGACCCCTCCCTGTACAAACACAATCCATGAAGGCATTTTCCTTTTTCTATGTGTGATGATGACTGCATCACACATAGAAAAAAGAAGTAACAAGGAGAAAAAATATATTGCTCCTCGTAATACTCTAGGTCTTGGAGGCATACCATTTTGATGCATTCCCAGGTTTACTACTCTTTGTATATCTGGGAATGCACCAAAATCTCTGGGTGGATGCGTGGGAACTCCCAGTCTCCATCCATAGAACGCCTCCCTGCCGCAAGGTCATACAAGGCAGTGAAGTGCCCTGCCTTGAGTTAGCTTAGATTTACTAAATCACACACAGCCAGGCAAGGTGGCTTTAAGTGGCTTAATAAATCTCACTTAACGGCTTGCAATGCCTTGTGTGACACACGAAAAAACACAAGCCCACAGTAAATTTGGCACCCAGTGGTCATCGATGTCAGTTGTTTCAGTCATGCATACATTGAAATTGATCCAGGTATTGGGCATCTTGTCTGTGAAGGAGAGAATGTGTAGTGTGTTGTCAGTATAAGAGAGGATGCTGATGGTATGAGAGCGGATGATGCTGGCTAGAGGGATCATGTTGTGTTGAAGAGGGTCAGGATCAGGGAGGATCTTTACAATCTCTGCAGATGAGGTTGTGAGAGTCTGAGATGTATGGTACCAGGCTGAATGACTGTGTCCTTCCAGTCAGGAAGGAGCAGATCCATTGGAGCTCATGTCCTTGATTCCAATGTTGTGTAGGCATTGGATAATGATGGGGCTTGATACTGTGTCAAATCCTTTGGAGAGATCAAGGAGGATGACGGCCACTGTACTTCCTCTGTCCAGAGTCAAGGGGATGTCATATGTAGCGGCAATGGGGGAAGTTTCCATGCTGAGGTTGACTGAGTAGTGTTGAGGAGTTGGTGGTCGTTGAGGTATTCAGTGAGCTGAGTAAAGATTACATGTTCCTAATCGACGGGTGGTAAGGGCCTAATTGCTGCTGCAAAGATATCCAAGGTGTCATTTGTGGTGTTGTTCACAATGTGGCCACCATGAGCTGTTGTCTGAGTGTAGCTGACAAGAGCGAGACATATATAGATGAATAAGACATCCAAAATCAAACATGATGGTGGTATGATGGTGTGTTGGGTATAAAGCATGACACACACAGATGCCATTCCCAAGGTTTAGGCACCTAGACACCTAGTCTGCCTCTTGCCTGTGGCCTCCATTTCCTGCTTGTTTCAGCCTGATCCAGTGACACCACGTTTTCCTGGAATTTCCTGCCTGGGTTTTCCCGCCGACAGAAGCCCTGCATACCCCAGAACCTACTTAATGCAGACCACAGTCTGTCTGTGGCACTGGCGCTCAAGGCATGCCAAAGGCAAGTCCATCTGTACCCGTCTGTGTCTGGACCATGCCCAGCAACACAACCCCTGGCCCTCCTGCCCCCTAAAGATACACCATCACCAAGCACTACACCCTCGACCCCAAATACTGGAACAAACACTGCCACTGCGCAGACCTAAGCTACATGGTAAGACCTTTTTACTTCCACCCACTCTCACTTCACCTTCCACAGCACACATACCTGCCCACCAATCAGCCTACACACCTAACACACCACTGATACCACCTGACTTAAAAGAGCAACTTGAATACACCCTCCTCAACACATGCTCACTAGGCAAGCACAGCACAGAGATTTGGGACCTCATCTCTACCCTCATACTCGACTTCCCTACCGAGACCTGGCTCAACCCCACTTCTGTGCCCGACATCACCACTGCAATACCCGAAGGACACAAGATCACCCACTGCAACCACATCAATAAGCCTGGCAGAGGGATCACCATCATACACAAGGAATCCATCCAATGCACCACCACCAATGACAACATCACCCCAGTCATGGAACACCTAAACTTCTGACTCCAAACAGACAGCAAAACCACCATTGGGGCTCCCCCACCTACCGCCCTACAGGACCACGTCCAGCCTTCTACAACTTCATCGCCCCCTTCGCCATAGACTCCAATAACTATATTTTCTTCTACAACCTCAGCTTCCATCTCGATGACCACAATGACATTAACACTACCAACCTCCTTGACAGCATGCACAACATCAGACTCACCCAACTCATCCATGACCCCACGCACACCTCAGGCCACACGCTAGGCCCCATTTGTATTTCCAGCGACCGCATCAGGTACTGCCACACCATGGAACTCACCTGGATCAACCACTCTATTGTCCAATTGAACATCACCAGCCCACAGAGCTCTGCCCCCAATCTGCTCAATGCCCACCACCCCACCCATGCCCTCAACACATCTTCAACCTAAGCAGAGCCAGAATCAGCCATGTACTCACCACCTTGTTCAACACCTCCTTTGCCACAGCCACTTTTCTTAATACTTGGAAACATGTGGAAGTCAAAGCCCTACTAAAGAAACCATCCGCAGACCCGAGCAAATTCAACAACTAGCGACTGATCTACCTGCTCCTGTTCCCAGGTCAAAGTATTAGAAACAGCCATCCACCAACAACCGTCCTCACATATAGAATGGAGCCTCCTACTTGACTCATCCTAATCTGGATACCACCGCAACCACAGCACAGAGACAGCCCTCATCACAGCTACCGATGATATCCGAGCCCTAATCAACCAAGGAGAGACTGTGGCTCTGATCCTCCTAGACCTCTTGGCAGGCTTCGATACGGTCTCCCACCACACACTCGTCACAAGGCTGCACAACATAGGCATCCAAGGAGCCGCTCTTGAATGGATCACCTCTTTCTCCTCCGGAAGAATATAAAATGTCCACGTTCACCTCCAAACCCAAGTAAATCATCTCTGGAGTACCCCAAAGATCCTTGCTCAGCCCTACCCTCTTCAACTCTTATATGACACCGCTGGCTAGCAGCACCAAAACCCATGGACTCAACTTCATATCCTATGCCGACGACACACAACTCATCCTCTCCCTCTCCGAAGAAACCACCAACACCAAGATCAACTTCAAAAACTGCATGACAGACATCGCCAACTGGATGAAGGACAACTGCCTGAAGTTCAACACGTTCAAGACAGAGGTACTGATTTTCAGAAACAAAAGCTCCCCATGGGATGCATCCTGGAGGCCCTCAAAACTCTGACCAACCCCTTCTGCCACTGACCATGCTAGGAACCTAGTCATTATTCTGGGCAACAAGCTAAGCATGATGACTCAGGTCAACTCCGTCAACTCCTCCTGCTTTGTCATCCTCTGCATGCTTTGTAAGATATTCAGATGACTACCTCAGAGATCAAGACGCACCATCATGCGGGCCCTTATCTCCAGCCAACTGGACTATGGCAACTCTCTCTATGCAGAGATTGCAGCTCACCTCCAACGACGACTACATATTATACAGAATGCCGCAACCAGACTCATCCTGGATCACCCTAGATGAACTCAGATCAATCCCTATCTCAGGGAAGTCCACTAGCTCCCTGTCCAGGAAAGATGCCAGTTCAAGCTCCTGACCCATGTATACAAGTCCCTACACAAGGACCCGCCTACTTGAACCACTGCCTGAACTTCCATCAGCCCACCAGACACCTCTACTCTGCATCCCATTCTCTAACCTTCCCCCCCTGCATCTGACATAGCAGATGCAGAGGTCGCTCCTGCTCCTATCTGTCAGCGAATACATGGAATGAGCTACCCTTTCATTTAAGGACCTCCCCATCTCTCCCAGAGTTCCAAAATTCCCTGAAGACCTGGCTATTCAGCTTATCATCTGGACCCTGCCAATGGCTGGATACCCTCACGGGTGCCAAGTAGTGCTATCTACTGATTGATTGCAATCTACTGATTGGAGACAAGGCATAA
Source organism: Calotriton arnoldi (assembly GCA_963921515.1). Taxonomy (NCBI): domain Eukaryota; kingdom Metazoa; phylum Chordata; class Amphibia; order Caudata; family Salamandridae; genus Calotriton; species Calotriton arnoldi. The sequence continues at coordinate 614,907 of CAWUFW010008874.1, read as the reverse complement.
ATGAAATACTTTTTTGTTACCACTAAAATTCCAAGTTGAAGAATATATAAAATTGCCAGAGTATATCAAAATCAACACATAAATAAAATACGGACAAAAGAACAGATGTTGCATTTACCAGTCTCTTCCATCTACCTACTCTGTGTAGCCAGTCTAGGTTTAATAGAGCACTAGGAGCAGAAGTTAACATGGTCATGCATGATCACCACCAAAGTTTTGGACGATGCTGCTGGTTTCTTAACTCTGAAAGTGCATTGAGGCATTAATTAAAACAAATATAAACAAAAAAGTTTGAGGCAATATGCTACTGCACCGACCACCACAGTGTTTTCAGATACTTGAAGTGGTGCACAGAACCGAAAGTTCAACCCCTTTCAACTTCCAGCGGAAAAAACTCCAAAACATAAGCAAATTTTAATGGTTCAGCACCCTTATTCTACTAAATGTATTGCTTAGTGTTCTTGAAACATTTCTTATAACATTTCATACACACAGTACATATGATTCAAAGTCTCCAATAAATATTTTGACGGTAGTTCTTTATTTGTATTCTTCTTCTTTTTATTAATTTCCTTAAAAGCAGTAGCCTTTCTTGATTTCCTTAAAAGCAGTAACCAACGCAGTTCGTCCTCAAGGACTACTTCAGGGCTCTGTTCCAAATCCTTCTTAATGATAACACTGTACTGGTGTGTATATTATAAGAGATGCATCAATTTCTTTATAGAAAACTTGCTCACTAAATCCACTAATGTTGGGCCGAAGCACACCAATCCATGCAGTGGGCCACGGTGTGGAGTGATTCTGATTTTTATTACCAAGAAACAGTTCAAAATTTATTTTAGGACTTGCTGATACATTTTCAAGATCCTGAGTACGTGTGCTCCAAAGACAAAATTAGTTCTGCGGTATGTTCCTAAGATTGCCATTAAAAGTAATGACAAAGTCCAAACCTTCAATTTTTAAAAAAATAAATATTTAATATTTAATATACAGAAATAACTCCTAAGGCAGGCCCATCGAGCCCTAAGACAGGGTGCTATGTATTAAAAAGTGGAACATGTTTTACATGAACAAAAAACAAGTTATAATTTTCTCTGTAGAAAGGCTAGTAGCCCCATTGGCGAGTACAGGGTTACACGTTGACAATCCAGCTGTGCTAACTTCTGAATGGGGCTACTAAAGTTGGTACTTCAAGGTATCAAAAGAATCATTGCATTAAAACCGACTTGATGCCCAAGTCAAAGTTAATGTAACTTTTGAGTATATGGCACCACTCCATTTCCCAAAGATTTTCAGTGACCGTTTACAGTTGCTGGCCACCAGAGAGCCTTTTGCCCTCCTGGGGGGAGCTGTGAAGGACTCTCAGAATGGAACACAAAGGGCCTGCGATTGGAAGAGGTGTTTCGCCCAGAGAAAGCCCCTGGCCCGGATAGAATCCCGGTTGACCTATACAAGCATTTACCAGATTTTTGGGCCCCTTTAATAACAAATGTCCTATAGGCTGCAATAGTGGGCCCATCAGTCAAGACCTGGCAAGAAGCCATTATAGTTCCGATTTTTAAAAAGTGGGATAAAACCCAACCTCACTGCTACCGTCTGATTTCCCTGCTCAATAGTTTGGTTAAAATCTTCGGCAGGGTAATCTTGGCCAAATTAGAACTTTGGGCGCTTGAACATCAGGCGCTCTCGATTTATCAGTTCGGATTTCGGCCAGGACTTGGAACTGTGGAACAAACATTAAACCTGGCCCTAATTGTACAAAGGTATACCAAAGCACAAAAGGGCTGTGTTCATCTAGCCTTTATGGACCTAACCTGTGTTTTGACACAGTGAATCGCACTTAATTATGGTCCATAATGTTGCAAATGGGGATTGATGGAGCAATTATCAGCCTGCTTAGCAGGCTCCATGAGCATACCTCAGCCTCAGTACGCTTTAGTAAAAATGGAGATTTGACTGAAGAATTCCCCGCGGATATACGGGTTAGGCAGGGTTGTGTCCTGGCCCCATTCCTCTTTTTATTATATATAAATGGGTTGGGAGACCAACTATGTAAGGAGAGGAAGGATACTCCAAGATTTAACTTGTGCCAAATCCCCATATTACTATATGCTGATGACGCTGTCCTGATAGCTAGGACAGCAAATGGCCTACAAATGTCGCTTGACACTTTTAATGCTTTTATGAATGACTTGGGGTTAAAAGTAAATTGCACTAGGAGGATCCACGGGAGGCAAGATGGCCACCGACTGACCTCTGTGAGAGTTGCTGCAGAGACTCTCTCCCCGAGTGATAATATGAAATGGAGATAAAGCGCTGATATGCCACTTCGCTCTTACCTGATTAATTGGCTGAGGCGGTGGATGCTGAGTCGAGATTCCCGCCGGAGATCCAGGGGTCTGGTTGCAGTTTCAGTGGTGGTCGTCAAAGCGCTGTTGCGGGAGATCGGTGTTGAGGCGCTGCAAGGGTGCCCGCTTTGTGGTGAAAAGATGGGGCTGAAAACAAACAAGCCCACGAAGGATGGAGCGCTGAAAGACCCCCAGAAGGAGGCTGTCGTTCCTCCTACGGGCCAACCGCGGCGCGGGACGCTCCCGAAAAAGAATGAGGAGACTGGCGGCAAGTCGCGGGATGGTGCCATGGAGGGACGAGAAAAGCTGAGGCAAGCTGAAGGTGACTGGAGCAGAGAGCTCCATGCGGCAGGCAACGCTGATGGAAACCTTCACCGCGGCCGTAGTGGTAACGAGCTGCGAGGTGAGTGCTCTCTGCTCAACTGAGCTCGGCACAAGCGGAACAGCTGAGCCTGGTTTGGCTCCACCTGCGGGGATTGTAGCGGTACAGCAACGGTCTGGACTGGAGCCAGAGCCGGAGGAGGAAACTGCTGAGCCTGACAACCCGCCTGGATTGCAGGATGCGCAAGAACGGCAGGAGCTCCCCGGCAGTGTGCAAGGCAGCGGGAGAAGCGCTCTCGGACCTGATGGTCTCTCCTCTGATTGGCAAGGTGGTATAGAAGACACAGAAGAAGTTGCTGGACAAGGTAATGGCCTCTCATCTGCTATAACGAATATACAGATGTGACTGCGCCTATGGGAAAAACGGTAAACAGACATAATATCGAAAAAAATATATAGAATGGACAGAATATCGAATTCAAAATATAGAATGGACATAATATCGAATGGACATAATATAGTGGTTAATAATATCGAAATAAAGGTAAGTAATATCGATTTTCAAAATATAGAAGTACATAATATAGGCATTAAAAAATATCGAATTTTTAATAATATCGAATTTTTGTAAGTGTTTAGTAAATTAGTATATGAGTTAAAAATGTATATTATTTTTGTAATGTATGTTTAATATTTTTTAAAGTTATGAAATTTATGTAAAATTATTTTTGCGTAATTTAATTCTGTAGCGGGTTGTGGGTTTATAGGGGAATAGGGTGGGAAGTAATTTAATTATAGTAAATTAAATATTAATTTTTAGGAATTATTAATTATTTTTAATTTAATTTTGCGTTTTAGTTCTGTAGCGGGTTGTGGGTTTATAGGGGAATAGGGTGGGAAGTAATTTAATTGTAATTAAGAAAATATTTATTTTTATTTATTGGTATTGATAATTAATGTATTGTTAATTAATTATTAATTGGTAATTAATTTGTATTAATTGGTAATTAATTTGTATTAATTGATTAATTGATAATTATGTTAATTGTATTAATTTATTATTCGGAGCGGGTTGTGGGTTTATAGGGGAATAGGGTGGGAAGTAATTTAAATGTAATTAAGAAAATATTTATTTTTATTTATTGGTATTGATAATTAATTTATTGTTAATGAATTTTTATTAATTGGTAATTAATTTTTATTAATTGATTAATTGATAATTATGTTAATTGTATTAATTTATTATTCGGAGCGGGTTGTGGGTTTATAGGGGAATAGGGTGGGAAGTAATATAATTGTAATTAAGAAAATATTTATTTTTATTTATTGGTATTGATAATTATTGTTAATTAATTATTAATTGGTAATTAATTGTTATTAATTGGTAATTAATTTTTATTAATTGATTAATTGATCATTATGTTAATTGTATTAATTTATTATTCGGAGCGGGTTGTGGGTTTATAGGGGAATAGGGTGGGAAGTAATTTAATTGTAATTAAGTAATTATTGAAATTCTTTTTGTGTATTGATTAATTTATTGATAATTAATTATTAATTGGTTATTTTTTTATTACTTATTACATTTTTGGTATTGAAAATTAATTGGTTGTTGATTAATTATTAATAAGTAATTAATTTTTAATAAATAATATTTATTGGTATTTATAATTAAGTAATTATTAAATATTTTGTAATTGGTAATTCATTTTAATTAATTTTTTATTGGTATTGATAATTAATTTATTTTTATTTAAATATTAAATCATTACTTTCCCTACTGTTGCACTCACTGGAGTGGGAATAGTAATTTTTACCCCTACGCTATCCAACGCTTTCCCTACTGTTGCAGTCACTGGAGTGGGAATAGTAATTTTTACCCCTACGCTATCCAACGCTTTCCTTACTGTTGCACTCTCTGGAGTGGGAATAGTAATTTTTACCCCTACGCTATCCAACGCTTTCCCTACTGTTGCACTCACTGGAGTCGGAATAGTAATTTTTACCCCTACGCTATCCAACGCTTTCCCTACTGTTGCACTCTCTGGAGTGGGAAAAGTAATTTTTACCCCTACGCTATCCAACGCTTTCCCTACTGTTGCACTCACTGGAGTGGGAATAGTAATGTTTACCCCTCCGCTATCCAACGCTTTCCTTACTGTTGCACTCTATGGAGTGGGAATAGTAATTTTTACCCCTACGCTATCCAACGCTTTCCCTACTGTTGCACTCACTGGAGTGGAAATAGTAATTTTTACCCTCCCGCTATCCTACGCTAAAAATATTGAATATTTTTTATTAATATTAAGTTAATATATATATGTATTAAAAAATAAAAATGTATGTTTATTTTATTATAACTTACATTAATTATTTATTAATTTTAAGGTTATTTAAGTATTTTTAAGTATGTTTCAGTTAATTATATTTATTATTTTATTAATTTTACATTACTTTTAATACATTTAAAAATTCGATATTTTAACAAACTATATTATTTACAACGATATTTTGGATTCGATATTTTTGTACTTACCTGTTTGTAGATAGGAATTCGATATTTTGGCATTCTATATTTTATCCACTATATTTTTGCAGGTCGATATTTTGGCATTCTATATTCTGTCAGTGATCCGGGAAAAACAGTAGGGCCAAATCAAAGCTCGTTATGGTCTAAACTCACTGAACGATGACACGCATCTTTCATTCAAAAGCGATGGCAACTCATCCGAGGGGTCTGACTCTGGCTCCTCCACAACTCAGAAGGTGCAACGCCTTAAGACCCTCACTCAGAAACGTAGGTCTAAATCTAGAGCTAGCCCCTCTAAGGTGGATACAGCAAAAGCTCGTAAGCTTAAGTTGGATTACTCAGCCACCAGTCAGACTTACGAAGATGAAGGGGCGGTATCAGTACAGGGGTTCCTGCTAGTATAGCCGACTCTATTGTTGCACCGTCGCTAGATCTAGTGTACTCCTCCCTGAAGCAAATGCAGGGAGAATCCAGACTTGAGAGCCGCCGGGCACACCAAGCTACCAAAAAAATGCAGGGGTCCTTACGAAAAATGAACACATTTTGTAGTGATATGTCAGAAAGGGTAGCTCACGTTGAAGAAAGAACTGGAACTCTTGAGGAGGAAGTGGGAAAGTACAGGTCTATAAGGAGTCGCACGAGAAGCAATCAGAGGATATGATGTGGAAGCTCGAAGATTTCGAGAATCGTCAGCGAAGAAACAATGTGAGACTATTGGGCATTGCCGAAAACAGCGAAAGAGAGAACATCATGTCTTTCGTAGTAACCCTTCTAAAGGGAGCATTTCCTGATTTAGCCCAATGGAACTGGGATATGGAGGTTCAGAGGGCGCATTGTTTCCCTCTGACACAGAAGAGAGGCAATGCAGCAGGGCAAGGGGAGTGGCCTAGAGCCATCCTAATATATATTGGTATCTTTCTTCTCCAGCAGGCTCTTCTGGATAGAGCAAGGCCAGAGGCAAAAAGGACATACGAGGGTCACACATTCTTTGCTCGGCCGGACTTCTGTCATGCCACCGTCGAAAGAAGATGGAGGCTCCGGCAGCTGATAACTCCTTTTCAGGGGATTGGCTGCGAAGCATACCTGTTGTTCCCGGCACGGCTTAAAGTTATTTTAAATGGGAGGGTGTGAATGTTCTTTTCAGAAATTAAAGCACAGGTATATATGTCTGAGCTGAAGGATACAAGGGGGAAAACCGGAGGGGTATGACCGACTCAAGGGGGCCCTAGTGCAAGCTGAAAATTAGTGTTTATGTAAAAGGTTAGGGCTTAGGGTACTTTCTGGAGTAATGTAAGCACAAAAGATTCTCCCCTGTGTGCATTTAAGGTTTATTCTATCTTTTTATGATTTTTCTTCTCCTCTATCTTTTTCTGTTATACATGTTATATATTACAATCAAGAGTGGAACACAGTGGTGTATCTGGGGATCGGGCGGGGGGATCTGTAGTAACTGGAGATGTGAGCTACGGCTGCCACGCATAGGTCATGTTTGACCTATTTGCCTGTGAGGGGTGTTGGGGGGTGGGGGAGGGGGTCTGACTGGGAGGGGGTGGGGTCCAGGGGAGGAGGGGAGGGAGTGGGCACAGCACAGCACAGCACAGTACAGTACTTGAGGTCTAATTTGTTAAATAAGATTAGAAAAGGAAGGAAAGTGAGTTTTCAAAGAATGGTCTCAGGAAGGCAAAGATTTAATAAAGATGGTATACAGATCAGGAAAATGTTAAACATCAGGTAATGAGTCTACGAGTTGCTTCAATTAACATATGTGGGTTAAACGACCAGGCCAAGAGACATAGAGGTGCAATAATTTGAAAACACTGCGTACTGATATACTTTGTCTTCAGGAAACCCATATAGAGGGCAATAGAGGCAGTGTCTTGGAACAGCTCGGGTTCAAACTTATTATTAACACCAAACAAGGCACCTAGACAAGAGGAGTGGCTATTCTGTCCCGCGTCGCAATATAATTTTTAAGAGGAAAATGTCTGACAAATGGGGCCGCTGTGCGCTGGTTGAGTGTACGATATATGAGGATACATTTACTTTATGCTCGGTCTACGGCTCGACCGGGGATTATCCTGAAGTATTAGAGTTTTTGGATGCTGAACTAGCATCATGGCCTACCCCAGTAATAATGTGTGGGTATTATAATTTCAATGGTTTGGGAGGGCTCTGGGGGGAAGCAGGACATAGCTACGGGGGTAGGAAGAGAAGGGTTTTTAGGGCACTTTCCAATTTGGTCCAGAACAATGCACTCACAGATGTATGGCCGCGTTTACAACCTGATGATCCAGGTAGTACATTCTTCTCTGCACCCCATAAATCAGTAGTTAGACTTGATTACTTTTTCGTTTCATATTCACTAATTTCGAGGTGCAGAATAGAGAAACATCCCCGGATAATTTCAGACCATAATCCTTTAGTCTTAACAATAAACCTAGCGGGGGGCAAAGCAAGAGCGTCTCTGGACCTTTGAGAGAGGATTGTTAAAGGATCCTGAGTATGTTTCCCACATGAATGAATGGATCAAGGGGTTTTGGGAGATTAATAGGAAGAGCGCCAGCTCCGGGGTGGTCTGGGATACGCTCAAAGCTGGAGTCAGGGAAGAGACTATGAGTTATAGTCTGTACCGACAGAAGAAGGAGGTTCAGCGAGAGAAAGTGCTCTGTAAGATACTTAGGGAGGTCGAGGAGGAGCTTGCTGTGGCTATTCGGACGAGGATCCCACTAGATGGCATACTGCTCAAGTTGGCTCTAGCTAAGGCTGAATTAGGAGATTTAACAGCAACTAAGGCAGCAGAAAGATTTCTCGCCAGGAGGGAGTATTGTTATGAGTTCAGTGAGCGGAACGGGCATACACTGGCAGTCCGATTGAGACAAAAGAGTCTGGCGGGGGAGATTCGGGAAATTTCAGACACTAATGGGAATTTAATTGAGGGCTCACCAGGGATTCGGGAGGTATTTCGCCATTTTTATGAAAAACTTTACTGCGAGGAACAGCGAAGAGAGCAGAGTTTAATTCAAGGTTATTTAAGTGGAGTTTCAGCGCAGGGTATTGATTCTAAAGATAGGGAGGCCCTCGAGATTTCACTGACCCAGGAAGAGATCTATGGCGCATTAGGGAGTCTCCCCTCCGGGAAGGCAGCAGGACCAGACCAGATTCCTCTAGAGTTCTACAAAACCTTCCTTGAGGTAATTGGACCTGATCTGGCTGATACAGTTTGTCAAGCCCAGCAGGGGAGTTCAGTTCCCGAGTCTTGGGCTGGGGCGGATATGATAATATTTCTGAAAAAGGGCAAGCCCTCTAGAGAACCTGGCTCTTATAGGCCAATTACGCTTATGAATAGTGATGCAAAAATGTACTCTAAGGCTTTGGCGACCCGGTTAAACAACATAATTGGGAAATTAGTCCACCCCAGTCAGCATGGGTTCATTCCTGGGAGGGGGACAACAGAGCATATTCGCAGGGTTATAACCTTGTTTGATGTAGCTGAAGTCTCAGGGGACCCTATGGCTTTGATTCTCATGGATGCCGAAAAAGCATTCGATAGGGTCTCCTGGGACTATTTGTGGGCGGCCATGAAATGGTTTGGCATCGGTGGAGGCTTTGTCAGGGCAATTCAGGTTCTCTATAAGTCTCCGACTGCCCGGCTGAGACTGAATGGGGGGTATACGGCACCTTTGGCAATTAGGCGAGGCACACGGCAGGGCTGTCCGTGCTCGCCTCTCCTCTTTGCCTTATACATCGATCCTTTGATCAGGATGCTGGAGGCTAGTAATAGAATTACTCCAATGAGATTTCAAGAACTGGAAACAAAAACGCTGGCTTACACAGATGACATTGCAGTGGTCACCCCTAATCCTACAGAAGCCCTAGCCGCTATTGAGGCAGAAGCCCAAGCCTTCGGCCTGGTTTCTGGGTATGCGTTAAATAGATCGAAGACCCAGATAGTTTAAAAATAGGGGGACCGACCTGGATGACCCGCGGGTGGCAGACTCCGCCATCTATCTTGGTATTAATATTACACCTGAGCTGGGGAAGTTAGTAGAGGAAAACATCGAACCAGTCATTGGGAAGGCCAAAAAAGATTTTGATATATTACATAATCTTCATATGTCAGTGGTGGGACGCTGCAATGTGGTTAAGATGGTTTTTTTGCCTAAAATACTGTACCTCTTTAGGGCTATACCGCTAGAATTCGAGAGACAATGGTTCACGGTGCTTGAATATACTGTGAATAGGTTTATATGGGCACATGGGAAAACAAGGAGGGCCTTGAGGTTTATGTCATTACCAAGAGATAGAGGAGGCTGGGCAGTGCCAGATTTTAGAATGTATTATTGGGCTGCAGCCTTTCAATATATGAGTGGCTTAATCGGTGGGAGGGCTGTAGATCTTTGGACTAAAACAGGGTCTCCAGATTTATATAAGCTTTTGTTAGGAGATGATGCTGTGAATTGCTTCATGAAATCAACGAGCCCAGCTACTTTAAAAAACAAGGTTCAAAACGCTGATGGCTGCATTTAAGATTTGGGCGGCGTTTAAAAAAAAATCTGGCCTAAGGAGAATTAATTTCTATACCCAGTTATATAGAAATCCCACACTACCGGGAGTTTTCTCGGATGCAATAATGCGGGAGTGGGAGGGGTGTGGGCTTCGGAAAATAGGGGATCTTATGGGGTCGGAGGGAATTCGCCCATTCAGTGAAATCCAATACGATTATGGTATTAATAAGAGAAGTTTTTTTAAATATCTGCAGTTATGTAGTTTTCTAAGAGGGAAAAAGAGTGGGCCGCATCGCTTTGAGAAAACTGCGATTATTGATGTTATTAGAGCAGGGGAGAACTGCACTATTAAGCGGATTTATGCAGAACTTTCACTGCTTAAGCAGGATGATCTGGACAAGCATGGGAAGAAATGGGCTGATAAGCTTGGCATAGACCAGGATGATTTTCTAGACTCTCTGGAGCTGGGCCAGACTATCTTGTGCTCGGCGGGGCTTCAAGCTCAGCATTTTAAAACAGCTTTCTCATTGTATTATACGCCAGCAAGGATTGCACAATGGGGGGGACAGGAAGGAATTAGATGCCCCTGTTGCGATAGTTTGGATGTTGATTTAATTCATATGTCTTCGACTTGCCCACGGCTGCAAATTCTGACGAGAGAAATTGAAAATGTTATGATCCAAACACTGAAGCTAAAAGCTTCTCTTACTCCAGCATTAGTGCTTCTTGGGATTAATAATATGGGACTGCAAGATCCATCTTATCGCTTTCTGTTTCTTGCTATGGCTGTTTTACGTATGTGCATCGCTTCTGCTTGGCTGGATCAAGCCGCCCCTACACTACAGCAATGGCTTGCGAAATTGCCTGCTACCTATAATCTTGAAAAAGGGATTTATGAGAGGAAGGGCAAGAGAGGGAGAAAGCGTGGTAGGTGTATCTGGGCTCCTATTTATAGGTGGAAAGAAGATATGATGGACAGCAGATCCTGATTTTGCTTAAACTGACAGATTTTTAATATCCACGTCCTAGAAGGGGGTTTGCGACATGATTAGTGATTCTGGGCTCCTATTTATAGGTGGAAAGAAGATATGTTGGACAGCAGATCCTGATTTTGCTTAAACTGACAGATTTTTAATATCCACGTCCTAGAAGGGGGTTTGCGACATGATTAGTGATTGTTTTTGAAAAAATTACGATTTAGCTTAAACTGACAGATTCCCAATATATATATATATATTTTTTTTGTTTTTGTGTGTCCTAGAATGTGGGTATATGACATGATGTATGACGGTATTTGAAATAACGATGAATTTGTTTTTTGTTTTTAAGGGTGTAATGCCTTTCTTTTTTGGTTTGTGGTTAAAATATTTAGTTGATTCTCGTGAACACTTTATAAATTAAGTCTGATGGATTAGCCCTCAAGTAAAAATCATATGTTTGATAATGATGCTGTTAAAAAAAATAAAAAAAAATAAAAAAAAAGTAAATTGCACTAAATCATTTACAATGAAATGTGGCCCGAAAAAAATCCAAAACGAGAATTATTTTACTGGGGGGGTGAAGAAATTCCCGCATTTTACTTACCTGGGGATACCATTTGATGTTGATTTTAATTGGAAACATGCTTAAAATATTATGCAATTTCAGAAGTCGATTGATGCTATTTTTAGTTTTGCTAAAAGATTGGGTCATAAGCCAACTAAAGAGATTTTATGTATTTTCAAGAGTATTTTCAAATGCCTTTCAGTGGTAACATTTGGGGCTGGGGTTTGGGGACATGTAAATTGCAAATCACTTCAAATAATAGAAAATACGTTTTTAAGAAGACTTCTCTCAGTGCCCCAGACCTCCTCTGTCTCTTTCTGTAATAAGGAAGTCAGTTTAAGTTATTTGGAAGACCACATTGCATTACAACCATTGTTGCTCTGGGTCAAAACCTGGAAGAATCCAGAGGCCACCCTCTGTAGGACAATATTGGTGGATTGTATGAAGCTGGACAATAGCCTAGATATACCCTGGTTAAGGTATGTCAAAATGAGTTTTGCTAAGTTGGGTGTCATAGAATATTATACAAATACTGACTCCCTAAAAAATGTATTGTCTGCCACTATTAAGTCACTCTTTTCTCAAAGCTATGAGCGGGCAGGCCCTATATGTAATTCGACTGGTCACCTAGAGCCTTTCTCTCAGCCCCAAAGAAAACCTGCCCTTTATTTGCAAATTGATTTAAATGAAAGGCGAAAATTTCTGCTGACTAGGCTGCGTCTAAAAACGGAACATTTCTTAGTTGCTTTCCCTATTCAAGGCTCATGATTTGCATCACTCCCTGTCTGTCCTTGCGACAGTTGCTCATGCCAAAGCACTATGCATTTTATCTTATTTTGTAGACTCTATACTTCCCAGAGGAAGCAATTCATTAGTCCGTTATTTCTTGCAGCCGGGATTAGAAATTATAAAGTGGCAATGGAATATCTACTCTCCTTAGGAACAAATGAGATCATATATTGCATTTTAAATTATCTTTTTACTGTTTTTAAGATTTGTGGTAAATACTAGATATTTTTATAACTTGTAATTTTTGTGTATATGGACTTGCTGTCTTTTTAATGAAAATGTGTATGTGTAATCTTTTATGGCCCATTTAGAGTCGAATAAAGTATTCTTGACTGACTGGAAGAGGTGTTACCTCTCCTTGGCAGTAAGGCCAAATGATGTGAGTCCAAAAGGCAAGCCTCAAAGGGGAAGCCACCTTTGAAAGACAAATGATGGACACACACGAGAGGGGCTGCTTTTTTGTTCTGATAGACAGGTTGGCATCGGGGACAAAGACGGGGAAATAGTTGCGCTAGACCTGGCATCTTTGGTGTGGTTTCCCCCTAACTTCTTGCCCTCAGACCTCCTGTTTTTACTGACTTAGATTTTGTTGTTGTTAGGACTATGCACACTTTTACATTGCTAACCAATGGTAAAGTGTTTGTGCTCTCTACTTAAAACATATGAAATGCTACTAGGGGGTCAGCAGCACTAATTGTGCCATCCACTTATGTAGTATTTTAACTATACCTCAGTCCTGCCATTACAGCCTCTTTGTATGCAGCTTCCAACTGCCATTTTCGAACTGGCAAAGTACACCTTTTGTCAGGTCCAAACCTTCTTTTAATACATATAAGACACCCCTAAGGTAGTCCATGGACATCCCAGAGGGCACGGTGCCATGTAATTAAAATTAGAGCATGCACTTCTAAGTTTTATATGTCCTGGTAGTGAAGAACTCTCAAATTCATTTTTCACTACTGAAAGGTCTACCTCTCCCATAGGATAACATTGGAATTGCCTTAATATATTGTATATGTGTAATTTCCAAATGGGAACAGGTAACCCCTTCATGTTTGATGTTTCTGCAATTGGAATTTAAAATCCTAACTTATGGTAAATGCGGATTTTAGTTACAATTCTGAAAATGCCACAAGTTGTTTTTTTCTTGCCTTTGCACTTTAGTGCCTGCAGCCTGTCTCTGGTCACATGACTGGGTGTATCTGACAGTTGAGTTTTGTGTATTCTTCCTAGACAGCCACACACAATAAAGGACCTTAGGTGTGCCTGGATGGGCCACAACTGGCAGGATGAGAGGGAGGAGCTGGACACAGCCCCACTCACACCTGAATAGGCTGTGTCCTGCCTTCACACAAAAAGCTGCATACCCCCAGAAGTTAGTCTGGAGCCAGGACTGGGAATGCAGGATGCCTAGGAATAACAAAGGGAAACCTCTAGAAGCTTCTCCCCTACTTTAAAAGTACAATGTGGTATAAATACTGGACTTCAGTAATCAACTCTTCAGTACACTTCTGGATCTGTGGATACTGTTGTGTTCTCCGCAAGTAAATACCAGGAGCCAGGATGTATTTTCACGTCGTCTTTATTTCATCCATCTGTCCAAGTTACATCAGTCTTGTAACCAGCCAGCACTGGTGTGGTACCAGCCCCACCAGGAGCAGCCTGCCTAGCTGCTCAGCCCATCTCTAACTGCCAACACTCATCCACTCAGACACCCAGGCATTCCACGCATCACAGGCACACCAACATTCCGTAACCAACTCACACTCTGGCTGAGCAGCTAGAGGCAGCAGGGCTGCAGTACATGTTATACAACTAAGTAGGGTATAACATTATCCCTTTTTCTTCAAAGAAAACGAAAGATGAATATAATATAACATCAAACAAGAACTATAAACAAGGAAAATGAATGATGGTACAAGTCTCTCAGATGCAGCAATAAAGACAAAACATCGCAGGAGAAAGAACCATTAAAGCAAGAAAGGATGGTAAAGATACAGCAAATAAACAATTGACCAACAATATCCCCCATCCTCCCTAATAAGAGATTATAAAACATTTTGAAGCGTAAGCAAAAGAGTAGCATTACAAGAAATACAGTTCAAGCATATTGTATATAACCCTGTAACATAATGTGCAATAACGCGAAGGTTAAAAGACCCCGAAACACAAATGCCAAAAAGCACAACGTAGAGTAGCGAAAGGTAGCATACCCTGCAACTTCAACCCCAATAGTAAGGGAACAAACATGTATATGGGTCGTCACCCATAGAAACGCCCGTGTAGGGATGTACCTTGGTACTGCAGCGCAACAGCAAATGGAGATCAAGTCCATATCCCAACCCAGAGTAAGGGTTGACCTAGATCCATTATGGGAACTAACCCATGCCCAACCCCTTGTGGAGGTTACATACCCCCATGTAGGAGTAACAAACAGTCAAAGTAATGGGAAAGTTAGCCCACAACCATCCCACGTGTATGGGGCCTATGTGAGGATAATCTAAAGTCAATATGGGAACTAACCCGTCCTCAACCCCGTCGTAGAGGTTACTACCTGGGATTAAAACCCAACCTTACCCCTGACCTAGGGGATAAACTGTGATGACCACCCTCAGAGACTAGGACGTCCCAACCATAAGTGTAACACTGTGGCATCACTACAAATAAAACTTTGAAAATTGTCAATACAATTCCAACTAGTGTAAAACACAAGTGACCAGTGCCCCATGACGGTGAGCGATCTCTCACCCGAATTGTGCTGTAAAAAAAAAAAACACTCTTGCACAGGTCAACATTTAGGGAACATGCCTAAGAGTAAAAATCCAATTAGAGAATAACAAAGCACGAGTCGTGACTAAAACACGTAAAG
>CAWUFW010008873.1:600000-840408 GCA_963921515.1 Calotriton arnoldi | reverse complement strand
GGGCATATCATCAAGGCCATGCGATAATTATCGCTCAGCGCTCTTAGCGCGAGGATAATTATCGCCGGCCAACTCTGAATTTTATCGCGGAGATAGCGTGCTATCAGCAACGCTTATCTCCAAAGCGATAAGATTCAGAGCGCAAGCTGCCAATTGTGCGATTATCGCTGGAAATCCAACGATAATGGCACAAGGTTTGGCGATATCTTGCTGATAGGGCAAGACATACTTAGCCATGATATCCACCTTACATAGGATATCATGGCTAAGTCAGTCTTGAAGCAGGCGTAAGGAAAGTAGCGATAACTGTGGTTATCGCTACTTTTCTTATCGCTCTGCTTGTTTGCGTGCAGCTTGATAATTGGAGAAATGTTGGTTAGCGACATTTCTCCAGTTATTTTAGCATGGAACGCCCACTTTGCATCTCATTAGAGATGCAAAGATGGGCGTTGGGGGAAAGGGCGATAATGCAAGGATTCACGCGATAGCGTGACCTTGTTGATTAGGAGATAAAATTATCGCCGCTTTCCGTCAGATAACGGACGCTAAAGCGGCGATAATTTCATCTCCGGTTCCTCCTCCCAATCACATACCATCTCCAAGATGACTTCTGGAGGGAAGCGGTATCTGGCCATTACATCTTGGGTGGACATCCCAAATATGTTGATCCTCTGTCTGAAGATCCTCTCTCTTCTCCTCCTCCTCCTCCTCAAGTCTTCTTGCCGCATGGCAAGGGGCAGAGCAACAAATACATTCAGCGACATGTTGAAAGTGTTTCTGTGTGTCTGCTCTGCTTTCATATGTGCTGCATGGCTGGGATTGGCTGCAGTGTGTCGGCTGATGCATCATGGGGGATGGTAGACACTTGGACAGGTGTTTAGCATTGAGGTAATGCTCAAACGGCCAAAATGCGGATATTCCGGCCCGGAAGCGGAGTTTCCGGCCCGGAAGCGGAGATTCCGGGCCTGAGGCGGAGATTCCGCCATTGGGACGGAGTCTCAGCCGCCGGGCCGTAAACTCCAGCCCGAGTGCGGACATAAAGTTAGGATGAGTAAGTTCAGTCTGTGAATACCAAAATGAGTAAGTTCATTCTGTGAATACCAAAATGAGTAAGTTCATTCTGTGAATACCAAAATGAGTAAGTGTATTCTGTGAATACCAAAAAGTACTAACTTTACGTTTTTGACGTAAGTTAGTTCTGTGAATCAGGCCCTTCATGTGTAGCAAACAACTTCTTTCTGTGATCTTGGACCACAACTTCAGCACACTTATATAGAAGCGGACTACAATTTCTAAATTCGAACTATTGTGATGTAAATCATAGTGCTTTCCGATCACTCAAAAAGAAATCTTCACGTTTTGTCTCGGAAAAAATGCGGGTTTGCCAAAAGGTGAACCCCAGGAATATAGCACTTGAGCACCTGAAGACTGGCTTTGTATTGGCACTAACATAAAGGCAAAGCAGTGAATTTGTGCTGCAGCTGTCTTTTGTAAATCCGGGTTAGTCTAGAAAGGTAGAACCTAAATCCCAAATCTTCAGAGCAATTGAAGAGGCTCCTTCTTGGATTTTTCTGATAAGACTGCACCCCTACGTAAACTGCAAAGCAATATGTGTGGAATACAGAGTGTGAGGATGACTTTGAGCTACACTAAAATGTGTAAAAAAAAAAAAGACAACAGGCCTTTCTACAGCTATGCACCTAGGATCTGGAACAACATTCCTGTACCCATCAGGACTGCCCCGAAGATGCTCCAATTTAGGAAAGAGTTGAAGATTCACCTCTTTAAAGAACACTACATCACAATGCATTAACCATCCTCAACCCAGCTCCATCTTCTCTTACTCGTTCACCTTTGCGTTATAGAAATACCATAGACAAACATACTCTTAGTTAATTCTGTTGGACATTGTTCTGGCAAAACCTTTGAAATCCTTTAATAACAAGGTTGTGAGTATAATCATGATGGATGCTAACAATCATGACTTAGATGTAGTCCTTTTCCAGAGGGGTGCATGTGGTAAGGAAAAGGTTTTTGCTTTGTTAATATTGAAAAAGTCGATGTGAATATGAATAACGATACATTCATGCATAAAAACTAATTTGCATTATATTGATAAATTCGCCTGTTGTGAACTCCACGTCGACCCGATTCAGAAATACCTAGTTAGGCCGGCCCTGAGACCCAGGCCTGGGGTCACTGATTGACAGATCACAGGGGGGTGGCACGTCACCAGCAGACCAATGCGCGAATAGGAAATCCCAGATCGATCCCAACGATAGGTGCAGCGACACCACAATGGTCTAGGGAGATTGGCCCCAATAAAGCACACATGGGCGGAGGGGTGCGCGTATTCCCAAAACACCATAAAGTCAGATGCCACATGAAGTGAGAAACACTAAGCTTAGCCAATCAAGACACAGCACACACAGTACATGCAGTGATCACGCATTCCCCATGCCAGACATCTGACCACACTGCCCTCTGGACATATTGTTTCCACGCAAGGTTGAGGCCCATCTGGATTCCTCATCCAAAGACAGAGGTACACATTACTTACTAAATAAGGATCGCCGGAACCATTTTATTGCATTCAGTGAACTGTATAAAATTCTATGTTAGACCAACTGTAAATTAAGACAGACCTCAGAACCTAAGCCTGTGACTGTGCTCCCAGCTACATTAATTAAACAAACTGTTCCTGTTTTACCAAACGCCTGTTTTTTCTAAGTATTTCATGTTCAAGGAACAGCATTTGGTATGAGTGCTCTGCAAGGTGGCTTTAGGTTTGTGGTGGGGTGTGATGTTCTTGATAAAGTTCCATGGGTGGAATGTGGGCGTTCCCACGCATCCTTCCTTGGATTTTGGCACATTCCTAGATTTACTAAGAATAGTAAACCTGGGAATATGTCAAAATAGTACCCCGTCCCAATGGAGGTGTAACGAGGAGAAATATGTTTATTTCTCCTCAGAATTTCCTCTTTCTATGTTTGCTGCATTCTGTAGCACACGTAGAAAGAAGAAAATGCGTCTGAGGATTGTTTTTGTGTAGTAAGGTGGCCCTTCCTGCACAAAAACAATCGTGCACGTAACGCAGGCACCCTCGCACCATGGCGCAAGGGTGCCTGTATTGGTGCAAGGCAGCGCTCAGTGCACCAGCGCAGAGAGAGAGCAGGAATATACAATTTCTTAGTAAATATTGTGCATTTCTGCTCTCTTCATTTGACGCAGTGCAGCAAGTTGTCTGGCTGCGTTGCGCTAAATGTTCATAAATCTGGTCCAAAATTAGTGGAAAATTTGTGCACTCGTACTCTCATTGATTTTAGGCAGAAGATAATTGTAAGGGAAGGGCATCCCAATACGCTAGCAACAGTCAATGGGACAGTTGACTTCCACTGAAATAAAACATTTCTTGTATTCTGCTGGTGTCAAATACATTAGAACATTGCTTTATTATCCAAGAAACAACAAATTAGTTGAGCGGATGATTTGGGTTTTGAAAGACCAGTTGCAGTAGACCTTAGTCAATAAGGTTGATTGAATATCCACCTTGAGGAACATGTTATGGTCAATGAGAACCACTCCCCGTACCAGCATGTGAATTTGTCTCAGTTTACCATGCTCAGAGAGCAGAGGAAAGAAATGGATCTATACAATTTGAGTGGGGTTGTTGATGTGAGAGTGGATGTTCAAGTGAAGCGGAGGCTCGAAGTGAAGTGTGTTGGTTGGGTGAGGATCAAGAAACCCCTAAGAGGGTCTGTCCGGTTCAGCTTTTCATCCCCTGTTCACTTGAAGTGAGTGAAAATGTAGTGGTTTTGTCAGTTGGAGTTTGAGGGCATTGTGCTTCCATACTACTATTATTTGTCTGTAATGTTCTAATTCTGCCAGTTGGTGCTGTGTTGGCAAGTTGGCTGATGTATGTCTTCAAAGCTAGTCTTACAATATTAAATTTATCTGCTTCAACATCCCTCCTTCTCATCACATTGCCTTGCTAGAATTTTTCCAGCTTGTGCTAGGACCCAGACTGTGCAGGAAATTGGTGGTCAAAATATGACCTTCACAATACATAGCAAAACGTTCATAAAAGTGGTCAAAAGTATGAATGTTAGTGACCACTGGGTGTTTATGATGTAAGGAGTGCTAGTATTTGATTGCTTACAATGGAATGCTTAGTTCAGGTTAAGACACACTCTTGGGTTGGAAAAGAACACCCCTCACTTCCTGGTTGAGATTGTGTGAGCTTTCCCCAGAAGTGGACACGTTTGAGACACAGATCCCGAAAGAATCATGGACTTATGAAAATTAGCTCAGTGAGACTGGTTAAAGGGTCACTGGCAGCATCAACGAGACAAACATGGGGCAAACTTCTGAAAAGTTACAGATGAGGACGAGCAGAGATGAGGAAAGACAACATAGTAGAAGGGATGATATGATCGACTTCTTGATGGACATGGTAGAGAATTGTCTGGTGCCAGTCACTGTATCTAAAAAAGTAGCTGGCAAACACTTTTATGAGAAATGTTTTTGAGATATGAGCGCAGTGATGATGAACTGGACAATTTGGACCAATTCATGCGAATCTTAGTCCACGGAGGGATCAGATTGCGCTTGCTCCCACTATTTTCTCCTTCACCCAGTGCGTCTATTTAAAGTGTATATTCTGATGTTTATACCTTGCTCTCTGCTCCACAGCGCTGTGCTCCCCTCTTTTCTGCAGCATGCCCACTGCCTCTTATCACTCTGGGGCATATTTACAAGCCCCTTGCGCCACTTTTGCGCCGCCGTTGCGTCACGCATGTGACGCAGCGGCGACGCAAACCATGCGCCGCGTTGCGCTATATTTACAACGTGACGCATCTAGGGAGATGCGTCACGTAGTAAACCCCTGCGCCACATGAAACCTGCGCCAGGTTTCATGTGGGCGCATCGCGCTGGGGGGCGTTCCGGCGCAGGAACGCCTCGGAAGAGTGACGTAGTGAAATCTACAAGATTTCACGCAGTCACTTTCTCGATGCTGGTGCGTCAAATCCTTACGCCTGCTTCAAGCAGGCGTAAGGATTGACGCACCATGTTAGTGTTAGGGAAGGTTGGAATAGTGCTGGAGTTGCGTCGCGCTTGAGACACAACTTCAGCACTGCGCCAACCTTCCGCCGGCAGATGCGTCACGCATCTGCTTATCCTTGCGCCACGATGCGCCGCATTGTAAATGTGGCGCATCGGACGTGGCGCAAGGGTAAACTTGCGTGATGCATTTTCCCTGGCGCATCCCTGCTGATATGCAGGGATGCGCCAGGGAACGTAAATATGCCCCTCTGCTCTTTGCCCATCCATGCTCTGTTCTGTGTTCCTCCTTACTGTCTTCTCATCTCGCCATGTTGTTCTCCCTCCCTGCTTCTCCACACCGTGCACTGTCATGTGTCATGTTGCCTCTGTGTTCCTCACTGCTGTGCTCTCTTATGGCCACGTGTTTCTTCCTCCTTGCATCTCCACGCTTTGCTGTCTGTCCTCACGCCAACTCTCAGAGTTCACAGCTCCCACTGGACACGTTCATTGGACACACTTTGATTTGGAGCTTTCATTAGACTGATCGGGCTCCCTTGGTAAAGATCTCTGTTCAGATCCACGCTCGTGCACGGCACCGGATATTTATAGCTGTTATTTCTCTGCTTATATAAGCTGAGCTTCATCTCGGAGGGGATTTTAAAATAAAAGGGAAAATAAAAAAAAAGGAAAGAATATCTCTGGCTCTGCGTTTCAAATAACAGGGGAGGGCTAACATAACTGGCAGGTCTCTCACTTTCACTTCCTGCAAAGACTATGGGGCATATTTACGTTCCCTGGCGCATTCCTGCATATCAGCAGGGATGCGCCAGGGAAAATGCGTCACGCAAGTTTACCCTTGTGCCACGTCCGATGCGCCACATTTACAATGCGGCGCATCGTGGCGCAAGGATAAGCAGATGCGTGACGCATCTGCCGGCGGAAGGTTGGCGCAGTGCTGGAGTTGTGTCGCAAGCGCGACGCAACTCCAGCACTGTTCCAACCTTCCCTATCCCTAACATGGTGCGTCAATCCTTACGCCTGCTTGAAGCAGGCGTAAGGATTTGACGCACCAGCGTCGGAAAAGTGACTGCGTGAAATCTTGTAGATTTCACTACGTCACTTTTCCGAGGTGTTCCTGCGCCGGAACGCCCCCCCCCCCCTGCGCCGGTACGCCCACATGAAACCTGACGCAGGTTTCATGTGGCGCAGGGGTTTACTACGTGACGCATCTCCCTAGATGCGTCACGTTGTAAATATAGCGCAACGCGGCGCATGGTCTGCGTCGGCGCTGCGTCACATGCGTGACGCAACGGCGGCGCAAAAGTGGCGCAAGGGGCTTGTAAATATGCCCCTATATGCTCATTAAAATATAGTCACTGTCTCTTTCACGACATTGTACAGAACGTTGATGTCAGCTTATCAAGACGCCTGTCTCCCCCCTTATGGCTTCAGCAAAATGTATGCACACTTACACACGTGTTAGACACTTCCAGCACATGCTAGGATAAGTCACCCAGGGACATCAATTCACCAAACTGCCAAGTGTACCAGAAGTAACTTCTTTGAACAACGCTGACATCACAGGGCTGACCTTTGAGAGCCCGGTGGAAGGACAAGAAACACATACTAACAACTTGGGGCCTCATTTATGAAAAGTGATGCATCGCTGCGTGAAAACAGCGATGCGTCACTTTTCATTGCACCCTCCTTGCGACATGCCGGATGCGTCATATTTACAGTATGACGCATCATGTCACAAGGAGTTACAGATACGTCAGTATTTCTGACGTATCTGTAGGCGCAAAAATGATGCATTGCTGGAGTGTGTCACAAAAGTGACGCAACTCCAGCAATGGGTCATTTCACATGGGCAAGTCCCATTTCAAACGAGCCTGCGTCAGTCTTACGCCTGCTGTGAGGCAGGCGTAAGATATTGACGCATTTGCGTCCTAGAAGTGGCGCAGTGAAATCTCATAGATTTCACTGCGTCACTTCTACGAGGCTTACTTGCGTCGGTACGCCCACCCTGCATACATTGGGGCATATTTACAAGCCCCTTGCGACACTTTTGCGCCGCCGTTGCGTCACTTTTGTGACGCAGCGACGGCGTACAAATGCGGCCAATTTACAACGTGATGCATCTAGGGAGATGCGTCACGTTGTAAAGACCTGCGCCACATTATACCTGCGTCAGGTATAATGTATGCAGGGTGGGCGTTCCCACGCAAAAAGCCACGTAGAACTGACACAGTGAAATCTATAAGATTTCACTGCGTCACTCTACTCCTTCACTGCGTCAAAATCCCTACGCCTGCTCAGACCAGGCGTAAGGAATGACGCAGGGCTTTTTGAATGGGACTCACCCATCTGTTGTGGTGCATTGCTGGAGTTGCGTCACTTTCATGAGCAACTCCAGCAAAGCGTCACTTTTGTGCCAACAGATGCGATAGAATTTCTGACGCAACTGTTTATCCTTGCGCCATGGAGCACTGTATTGTTAATACAGCGCATCCATAGTGGCGCAAGGACATTCGGCATGGACGCAAGGAAACTGACGCATCTATGCAGATGCGTCAGTTCCTTGTAAATCTGCCCCATAATACCTGGCGCAGGTATAATGTGGCGCAGGGGTTTACAAAGTGACGCATCTACCTAGATGTGTCACTTTGTAAATATGACGCAACATGGCACATTTTTTTACACCGCTGGTGCGTCAGAAAAAGTGATGCACCGGCGGCGCAAAAGTGACGCAAGGGTTCATAAATAAGCCCCTTGCCACCTAAGACCGACCACCATGTGTCACACAATATCAGCTTTCATCACCAGGTCACCTAATAAAGAAGTGATATGGCATGGCAGTAGCAAATCTGCCTTTCCTGAATTGTCAACGCAGACGTATTGCCTGTTTCTGGGCAGTAGTTTTACTGGCTTTACCACTCTGTGCACTGTGTCTACTGCTAAATAAATAGTCTTATGTGCCTGGGCTTCCTGACGGTCAGTGAAAATATTTCTCTGGGACTTTAAAGTGTGAACTTGCCCATGTCTTGGATGTATTGATGAAATTTGATTCCCGTGTACCAGTGTAATTTTGTAAACACAGGGTATAGGAACTATGGTTCCCTGAGATAAGAGAGTTATGATAGTCATGAATTTTCCGACCAGAGGATTGAAATCCACTTTTTGAATTGACATTTGGAAATATCATACACTATAAATTAAATTTGATGGCTGCTCACAAATAATGTTATATGTCCTGATGATGACCTAACAAATCACTAAGGTCGAAACACCGTCGACGTTCTCCTTTGGCAAATCAAGAAGAAGCATATATTGCATTATGCGCTTGGTAAACAGACAAATATTTGGATCTGTGTTCCTGGGCCATTGTGTATGTTTTTGGTTTACACTGTGATTTGTTTTATATGTTTGTTGAGTGTACCCTTGTGAGCACCAATTGTTTGTAATGGATTCTGTACTGTTTTGTTTTACAAAGAATAATTCAAATAACAAAAAGGTTTTCTACAAAAAATCTATTGTGAGCACCTTGTTTTTTGTTTCTTTGATTTCAGCGTTGATTTGAATCGTACAATTTTGGTTTGATTATAGTGCAATTATTGTTTTTCATTTTAAAATTTTATCCCTGCACCTCTATAGTTTTTACATTGGGCTTCCTTCTACAGCATGTGCTGTACATCAAACCTCTCTAATTGGCCTATTTAACTTTCCTGTAAGTCCACTGTAAATGGAGCCTTAACTGCATACATGGCATGGAAAATTAAATGTCATCTGAGGGCTGCAGTGTGTATTTACTCCACCTACATAATTGACAAGATATGTGTCTGCCAGGAGCACCACTGTGCTCTGGCTGTGCCGCAGTTTAAATACACTGCAGTGACTCAATTCAGAGAAAAATGCTGTTGCCATGTAGGAAAAGCCTATCTTTATATATTCATATGTCACCCCTAAAATGTGCTTTGTCATCCTACAGGGAAGGTGCTAATATATAAAAATAGGGCACACTACATATTGGGGTTAATATGCCCTGATAGTACAATACAAAGAAAAACTATTTTACTTCAGAGACCCAGCTAACTGCTACCTAAATAGGCCTAGGTAGGACTAAAATCTTTACATTACCCCTGTGCTTAAGAAACGGCTACAATGCTTCACATGTATTTCCTGCTTAGTTTTTAAATTTTGATTTAATGGTATAATCAGATTTTTAATAAATTGAGCAGAAAAGTAGCTTTTTAAAAATGTACTTTAGGAAGCCTGAGCTGAACTGGCTTAAACAGGTCTGCCACTCACCTCCAGAGCTGGTATACACATCCTTTGCTGGGAGAGTGAATGACCCTGACTTAGTGGACAGCGGCTTGTCTATGAGCCCTAGAAAGGCTAATGGATTTTAACTGCTGACCACCTAGCAGGAGGTAACCTATGTAGGCGAGGACAGGAGCAGCTAGCAGAACAAAGGGCCACTTTAGCACTACCTATTTTGCCTTCAAGATGGCAAGGAGGGTTATCCTATTCATCCCACAAGACCCTTCTAGACAGTCAGGACCCAGTCGCAGCTGAAGAGAAAATCAACTTTGGCTCTGGCAGCCAGAGGAGTTGCCAAGAAGCAGAACATAGGCCTGCTTGATGGCAGCTAGGTGGTGCCATGATACAACTGGGGATGCTGCTGAATTTTACATTAAGGCAATGAGAAAGTGCTGCAAATGGAGGTGGGGGCTGCGAGAAAATAGTAAGGATTGGGTTGTATATTTTCTCCAATCACTGCCTAGTGCACAGGATAAGGAGGACACCTCAACCACCACCGCTTCATAACATTCCTGGACTTGGGAAGACTCCATCTGAAGTGAAGGCCCTGCTGGAAGAGTAATTCTGACTCCTGACACCTAACTTCTGCTAGAAGAAACAGATTCTCACAAGGGCTCCCGAATCCTGCTGGCACCCAGTGGATAGAACAGCTCTGCAGGGGTGAAGTGATTGGCCTCCTGTTTACCTGCATCAGGGACAAGAACACAGAAAGACTCCTGATTAGATGACCTAGAGGCCTACGTAACTAAAGTGTATTAGACTCTGCAGAGACCCGGCTGGAGAGAGACCAGGGGACCTATTTATGAGCCGCTTTGCGTAGCTCTTGCACCACGTAACATGTTGCAAGAGCGACGCAAATCTTATATGTGATTTATGAAGCCACACAAGGCCACTTTGCATGGCCCTGACTAACTCCATGAATTTGGAGTAAGGCAATGCAGCGTGAATCGCTGCATTGCCTTACTCTGCCCTGGGAAGGCGTTCCATGGGCGTTGCGTAGGGGTTCCCATGCAACTCACATGGTTTTTGGCACATTCGCAAATGTTACTTTCTTTCTATGTGTGCTGCATTGCAGCACACGTAGAAAGAGAAATAAGCCTCTCATGATTGTTTTTGTGCAGGAAGGTGTCCCTTCCCGCACAAAAATAATCCTGCATGCAGCACAGGCACCCTTGCACCATTGTGCAAGGGGTGCCTGCATTAGCACTAGGCTGTCAAATGGCCACCAGCGCAGGGGAAAGCGCAGGAATGAACTGTATTTACTTAAATACAGCGTACTCCTGCCCTTTCCCTGTCACGCAGTGCAGCGCAGCAGGGTGACTTGAAATGAAATGAAAAAAGCATTTATTAAGCGCGTAGCTACCCGGGGGCATCCCAGCGCTGATAGCAGTCAAACCGTAGACACCACTGCAATGCTAAGGGAAGAGCCAAGTTTTTAGCAATTTCCGAAAGGCCAAATAGCTGGACTCCTTTCGTAGGCGGAGAGGAAGGGTATTCCACATCCTGGCAGCATTATAGGAGAATAGACGGCCACCACTTCTGGCCTTGTATATCTTGGGAACAACGGCAAGATGCAAGTCGTCTGAGCGCAGACGTCTATTCGCCGGGTAAGGCCGGGCAATGGAACGGTTGATAGCTGGTCCATTCCCTGCTAACGTCATGTGGACGATACACTTGGCATTAAAATAAACTCTCTACTGGATGGGGAGCCAGTGAAGAGATTTCAGGGCAGGTTTTGCAGATTGGCAGTTCGGGGTTCCAAGAAGTATCCTCGCTGCGCATTTTCGCACCGTTTGGAGTTTTGAGATGGTCGCCCGAGGGGCTCCTAGGTAAAGGGCATTCCCATAGTCCAGGCGGGAAAGAATGAGTGCCTGGACCATAAGCCTTCTTGCCTGAAAGGGAAGAAGTGGAAGCACTTTGCGAAGCATCCTTAGGATGCCATAGCAGGAAGCCACGACATTCCGTGCCTGGACCTTGAAGCTGAGATCTTGATCAAGCCAGATGCCTAGACTTTTCAACTGGGTCTTGGGGGCAGGGACGGGTCCCAGACAGGCTGGCCACATTACTTCTGCTTTAAAGAGGGAGGGATTCCCAAGGAGCATCAACTCGGTCTTATCTCCATTCAGTTTTAAATATGAATGGTTCATCCACTTTGCTACCTCTTCTAAACAGGGACGAAGGCCGAGGGAGAAATTATCAGAGTGGTTCAGTGCTACGACAAGTTGGTTGTCATCAGCGTAGGTCACTATATGAACCCCAAAGGGGAGCACAATCTCCGCTAGCGGGCTCATATAAACATTAAATAAAGTGGGATTCAGGGACGATCCCTGAGGGACTCCGCAGCGGAGAGGCATACGTTTTGAGGTGACATCACCCTCGAAGACCTGGAAGAATCTATCTTCCAGGAATGATTGCAGCCATGCTATGGCTTCTCCGATCAACCCCAAACTTCTGAGTCTATGGACCAAAATGTGGTGGTTGACCGTGTCGAAGGCTACACTGAGATCCAAGAGGATAACAGCTGTGGAGCCTCCGGCATCAAGAATCTTCTCAGGACTTGCTGTGCTGCACTGCGTTACAGTCTTATGAATAGGCTCCCTGGTGCCCAGAAGTCTTCCAGGATGAGGTAATGGGCTGCGGGACTAACAAGAAAAAGTTTTCTTAGCAGAATGGAGTACCCTGCCCACCAAACCCTAAGTCCACCCGCCTCATTTTGAGACAGGAAGACATTGGGGCAGATTTACAAGCCCCTTGAGTCATTTTTGCGCCGCCGTTGCGTCACTTTTTGTGATGTAGCGGCGGCGTAAAAATGTGGCCCATTTACAACGTGACGCATCTAGGGAGATGCGTCACGTTGTAAAACCCTGCGTCACATTATACATGCGTCAGGTATAATGTATGCAGGGTGGGCGTACCCACACAAAAAAGCCTCCTAGAAGTGACGCAGTGAAATCTACAATATTTCACTGCTTCACTTTTAGGACGCCACTGCGTCAAAACCTTATGCCTGCTTGAAGCAGGCGTAAGGAGTGACGCAGTGTTGTGGGAATAGGCCTCAAAATGCATTGCTGGAGGTGCGTCATGCTTGCGACACGACTCCAGCAATGCCTGACTTTTGCCCCAACAGATGCGTCAGAATTTCTGACGCATCTGTCAATCCTTGCGCCATGGTGCGCCGTATTATAAATACGGCGCATCCATGGTGGCGCAAGGGTTTTTCAGAGTGGCGCAGGGAAAGTGACGCATCTCTACAGATGCGTCACTTTCTTATAAATCTGTCCCATTATGAGCAGGGGACTTTGGAGGAAGGACATTGCACCATCTGCCTTATGTGGGGGGATGGTATAATACCTTTGTTTTTGTCCATCATCACTAGGAAAAACCTGGTGGTGAGGTGCAGGAAAAAAACAATCGAAAATTCCCAGTGTGGGGGTCATTCGTTTTGGGAGTTAGATTTTGAAAGACAATAATATGTTAAAGGTTTGGTAAGCAGCCTTCAAATCCGACTGCGGCCATACACCAAACTTTTAATACATTGAAAGGAACCAGTGTAAGGGTGGTCCCCTTCAATGTACAGAGAAGACCACAGTCCCAGTGATCATCTGTAACTTTGGTGGGTGAAGTATCATCAATATGGTGGCGGTAATGCCCTCTTGCATTGCAACAGGCACCACTATGTCCGCCAAACTCTAGAACAGGCTCTAAGTTTGAAGGTAAAACTTTTGACTGGGGCAACCCTTTTGGTGTATCCTGCCTCTGCGCCATTTGTGGTTAGCTTGAAATTGCACATAGGTCTTGTCTACTGCAAACTGTTATTTTACCATGGTGCCTGACTTATTCTAGGCGCTTTTTGCCTTATAACTTTAAAAATTCATATGTCTGGTTCACCCATAATGTATTTTGATGATCTTGATGTCTTTCTGCTGCTTATATTTTTCTCTATTTTTGCAAAATTAGTTTGGGAATTTTATTGTTATGTGTTCTCTACTTTAAAATTGGGACTGCTTGAACTTAGCATACATGTCTCTGTGGATGACCTATGGCCTGTGCCATTGCTTCTAGGGGTTGAGTAGAGATTCTCTCACAGCTGCAGTTTAACCATAACCAGAGTTAGTTTATTGAGATTATAGCAGTCCCCACTACCCAAAATAATAACTCAGTTTCTGACAACTGCATAAAAAGATGAGTTGGAAACCTCTATAAAGAGTAGGTTTAAAGATTACTTGCAGAGGCTCTGCACCATTACAAAATCCCCTTCTGTGTTTCCATTCACCTTTGGATATGAGATGCGATCTCAAAAGGCGATATATATGTATTTCGGGTAGGGAGGGAGACTATATAGACCCTAAGCCCATCACCCTAACCATGGACAGTCCCCCTCGATTCAGCCTCCATTTTGTTTGAAACAAACACAAGGAGATGATGGACGGAGCGCTGAAACTTTTCAGACACTCAACCCCAGTCACAGATCTGGGTTGAATCCATCATCGTTCTTTAGCTCACTTCTCCACCCCAGTTCAGACACAGCTATATGCAAATCAGTCTTGACCCTGTGCCTCATGGGAACAGTCCAGCTCGAACTGCCAAGCCATGTCTTCCCTGGACTAGAAACAAGCATCCTGGGACCGGTTTCGGGCTAACAGCCCTCATCAGCCAGGCTAGCTTGAATCCAGTGGCAAAGCGAGCAAGGGACCCACGTCTGGGCATACCCTGCCAACTTAGGGCGAACAAAGCAAACACAAGGAGATGATGGACGGAGCGCTGAAACTTTTCAGACACTCACCCCCAGTCACAGATTTGGGTTGAATCCATCATCGTTCTTTAGCTCACTTCGCCACCCCAGTTTAGACACAGCTATATGCAAATCAGTCTTGACCCTGTGCCTCATGGGAACAGTCCAGCCCGAACTGCCAAGCCATGTCTTCCCTGGACTGGAAACAAGCATCCTGGGACCGGTTTCGGGCTAATAACCCTCATCAGCCAGGCTAGCTTGAATCCAGTGGCAAAGCGAGCAAGGGACCCACGTCTGGGCATACCCTGCCGACTTAGGGCGAACAAAGCAAACACAAGGAGATGATGGACGGAGCGCTGAAACTTTTCAGACACTCACCCCCAGTCACAGATCTGGGTTGAATCCATCATCGTTCTTTAGCTCACTTCACCACCCCAGTTCAGACACAGCTATATGCAAATCAGTCTTGACCCTGTGCCTCATGGGAACAGTCCAGCCCGAACTGCCAAGCCATGTCTTCCCTGGACTGGAAACAAGCATCCTGGGACCGGTTTCGGGCTAACAGCCCTCATCAGCCAGGCTAGCTTGAATCCAGTGGCAAAGTGAGCAAGGGACCCACGTCTGGGCATACCCTGCCAACTTAGGGCCAACAAAGCAAACACAAGGAGATGATGGATGGAGCGCTGAAACTTTTCAGACACTCACCCCCAGTCACAGATCTGGGTTGAATCCATCATTGTTCTTTAGCTCACTTCGCCACCCCAGTTCAGACACAGCTATATGCAAATCAGTCTTGACCCTGTGCCTCATGGGAACAGTCCAGCCCAAACTGCCGAATTGTTCTTTTTGCATTTGTCACCCCGAGTGGGACGGGTATGCCCAGACGTGGGTCCCGTGCTCTCCATGCCACTGGAGTCAAGCTATCCTGGCTGATGAGGGGTGAAACCCCGAAACCGGTCTAGGATGCTTGTTTCCAGTCCAGGGAGGACCTGGCCTGGCAGTTCAGGCTGGACTGTTCCCATTGGGCACAGGGTCAAGACTAATTTGCATATGGCTGGGTTCAAACTGGAATGGCTTGGTGAGCAAAAAAACGATGGATTTAGGCCCAGATCTCTGTACTGGGGTGAATGTAAGACATTGTTCTGCATTCTGTCCATCAATTGTTCTTTTTCCATTTTGTTTGAGTCAGAGGCTTGCACTGATCCGTGCCCCTCTCTTTGAAGATGAACATAAGTACTGAGACATTGACTGGATCTAAGCCTCACCCCCCTCAAGACTCCACCTGCTCTCTCACCCAATGAAACGTTTTTCAACGTTGGCAAGTCTGAACTAACTTAAAGAAAACATGGTTCTTAAAGATATTTTCTTTGTTCCTCTAGGACCAGGGATATCAAGCGCAGTGCCAAAGGCACCTAATGGTAAGACAGATGTAGCAGCTGCAAACACTGACTATGTTCTTTAACTTTTTAAAAAACATACAAGCAAGTGCCAGGGCCCAAAACATTTTCCTTAGAAGGGCACTGCTCACTACTGAATTGCACTCTTCCACCACTAAAACCAACCAATGTTGCCATGAGTGGTGTCAAATGATTGTTGGTTTCATCCATGGTTTATGACGTATGACCTTTGTCAGGGTCTCAGCTGTAACATTGGTTGTACCTCATCTCGTGGTGTCAACAATTTCAAGTGAATATCACCAGGAAAGAAAGAAATATTGGTTGGTTATATCTCCAAAATAATAAATACTTAACAGAGCTGCCGATTTATCACCCTGTTTAGTTCAACAGGTTTATGTTAGGAGTGAGGCTATGTCTTACATTTGCATGTGCTTTGTGATAACCAAGTGCAGGCCACATATCTATGTGAAGGAGAATGGACACTGACAAATAAAGACATGTGTGTTATATTTAGACTCTTGGGAGTCCACTTCACAAGACACAGGCATGAGACAATGCTTCATGAGGCCTGTGTTGTGAGGATTCTAAAGGGGGAACGGATAAAAAGGGGTCCCTTCCTGCACAAAACAATGCTCATAGGCATTTTCCTCTTTCCAAGTGGGCTGCAGAATACAGCTCACTTTGAAAGAGGGAACAATGAGGAGAAATAAAGATATTTCTCCTTGTTGCACCTCCCCTGGAGAGGCGTAGCATTTTGAAGCATTCCCAGGTTTACCAATGCTGGTAAATCTGGGAGTGAGACAAAATCCATGGGCAGATGCATGGAAATGCCCAGGCTCCACCCATGGAATGCCTCCCTAGGGCAGGGTAACGCTGCGTTGTGTTAATACAGATTTATCAAGCCATGCAAGGTCATCTTGTGTGGCTTGATAAATCTTACTTTAGTGTTGCATCACCCTTGTGCCCCCCTTGAGTGGTGTAAAGTGAATGCAACACATTGATAAATATGCCCCTTAGTGAATGTGTGAAGCCTTTATTAAAAGGTGAGATTTCCCAATATAGGAAAGAGTCCCTTCCCCACTCTTTGAAGGTGAATCTATGCTGGATTTTAGTAGAAATCTACTGAGTCTTGCTCTATTTTCTACTGCATCTAATGCTCATTTATTTAATCTTGATGGCCCAGCATATGCATTTCTGTACTTTAATTAAACCTTAAAATGGAGATCCTTTTCTGTTGCTTTTTACCAGAAGTACTTTATTCTTGCCTTCTGTAGTTTTGTCACCGAACTTACTGAGAGAGACCGGTCCAAACGGGGAGCACTGCACTCGGTCTGGTGCCAGCCAGAAAAGTTGGAAATTAATGCATAGGTTTGAACGCTGGTAGATCCGGTAGTAGAGCTGATGGTACCATCTGGATCCATCAAGTGCTGATGAGGCCTGTATAGATAAATTGGTTTAGGAACCAAAAACGGTACCTTCACGTTATCGGTGGTTGCGACCGAGGTTCAAATTGACCCAGTCCACACACCAATGCTGACGTGTGACGACCATGAGGAGAAGAGGGGGTCAAATCAGTAACCTGAGAATGACAACATGAGTATTAATAGGGAACTTGTGTGTAAATGAGTGCATCATGAAAAGCAGTGCATTTTGGGATGTGTATGTGGGAGATGGAGTGTTGAGATGCAGTGGACAGATTTTTGACTGAATTACTACATGGCTTTGGCACTTGGATTGATTGGACAGTGGTCATTGTTTCTTTAATGTTTTTTGTGGATTTTTTAAGACTACTCTGTATAAATTGCTTGTTGTGACTTTACAACGGTAAAAGATACCTTAGGTGTAATTTGGAGATCTGACAGGATGTCGTATTGCCTGTTAAGGTTAGGTGTACTGTGAAGCACTATCAATCATACCAAGATAGGACCTAATTTTGCTATTGTGAGGTTGTACTAATTAAGACTGATAGTCGGTCATTCCTAAATGCACTAGAATGAGCACAGTGGTCAAAGCAAACTTCCACAGGTTTGAGAGTTTGCTGTTGTGTGAATGTTCTTCTGACCAAGTAGCTCTTCTAGAGACTTCATTTGATAAGGAAGAAGCAGACAAAGTAAAAATTGAGAGAGTGAGCGGAGTTCAGGAGAGTTCGACACCACTCGGCCGTTTATGTCACAGGGTGTCGCACAGGTAAAGGCTGGCAAATGTTGAAAGCTGTGCTGTGATTGGCTGACCTTTGACTTAGTTGTGCTGTGATTGACCAATGAACAAAGAACTATGTGAGTGAGAGAGACACAAGTAAACAACGAGGAGAGGTTCTTCTTGACATTTAAAGTAGAATCATGGGGATACAGTGCTCGAAAAAGCAGAAAGTGATAGAAAAGGAAGAGAAATTTCCACCTGAGAGCACACTAGCAAGGGGAATGAGTCACACACACATGTATGGCTTAAACAGTGGCTCAAATATACCAAGAAAGATGGGGAATTACAGTTCCCACTATGTGGCACATACCACATACCCAAGCTTGAGAATCTGAGGAGAAGAATGCTTGACTTGAAGTCTCAGCCTAGACCCACCCAATTGGAGGCTCTGAATATGTGGTAACAGATGGTAAATGTGAAACATAACAAGAGGTTTGTGCTAAAGACCTGCAAGAAATTTCGTTTGTGGCTGAACATTCATGATGATTAGAAGCAGAGAAGGTGGCGGGAGGACATGATTGATATAGTAGACGCTTACCCTACAATAGACAGTGAAACTCTGGGGAAGGAGAATCCCACCCCTTCAAAGAAGGTCAAAGGTGGATCAGACCCAATAGGTGATGAAGAGGACAATCTCATATATGAACTCCTGAGGTCCAGACCACTCCAGTACAACAGAGCCGCAGTACAGGTAATACACCTCAAAACCCAGTAGAAAACAGGCCAACTTCACCGCTGAGGCGAGTCCACCCTTGAGCCTCACTGAAACAGGAAGTACACAGACCCCACTGTTCCAGAGTACCCCTTCAACCACGACCCTAACCAGCACAAGCTTCTTGTCAGTCCCTATAACCATGAGTACCTCTCAAGCTCAGTCTGCCCCAAGCAGGCAGGCAGCCACAGGGTCCTTAATTGTTTTACTTCACGGAGACCCTACAGGAGGAATCATAGGTACCCCGTACAGGCCACAGTTTCTGTAATAATCCCAGCACCCAGTGGATCAGTCGCACAGATAACAAACATTGCCCAAAGACTGAACTTGAAGAGATTGGCAAAGGTAATGTGGGGTTAGACTTTTTAGGGCACTACACTGAAAATAAACAAATGTATCCAGGTAAGGAAGCCACGAGAGTAGATGTTTGGTGTGTGCAAAGATGGAGACATTGGCAGATGAGTGTGGGAATGATCTGACCCAGAGAAAGAAGTTATGAAGGAATCCCAGAATGACAGCCTCTGACAGGGACCTAAGGGTACTGAAGCCAAAGGGCTTGAGAACCAGTGTAAAGGAACTGATTGAATGCAACAGAGAATGGAGTGATTCACAGAAGTCTAGGGAGGAAAGGTCAAAGAAGAAAATGTCCAAAGTGAGGAGGAGAAGGGAAACCACAGAGGATGAGAAGGGAGAGGATACAGAAGTGGCGGTAAAGGAGTACCCTTATAGGGAGATTCAGGGAGGAGCTTACATCCATGTTCCATGGTCCCAAGATGACCTATTTATTTTACAAGCTCTCTTCCCAAGTTAAGGGAGAACCCTGACAAGTGGTACATTCAGATAGATAGGAACATGACTATCTTCAAGGTATTGTGAGAAGACTTGGCCATGTGTCCCGAAGGATTTGTGGGCAGAATGTGAAAGAGTAATAGACTGGCTGACACAGGAACCCCCAAGGGTGTCGAACACAAATGTCCCATCCCCAATAGTGAAGACCAAAAACGATGAGGTAAGTTTTCACCTCAAAATGAAGGTTCCTTGATAGGAGATAAATTGGCCCAAAATATTCAGAACCCAACAGGAGCCCAAGGAATCAGTGCATGCTTATTTTGAGTGATTGATGCAGGCATACATAGAACATAACAGCATGAATGACCCCCTGGGCAAGAACATGTAAGGATTTGTTGCCTCCTTTGTGTATGGTTTCAGACCCGAGATTAGTTCACAGATAATACAGAGCGTACTCTGTTGGCAGTTGAAGCCTCTGGATAAGATCTTACACTATGCCAAATACTGCAGTGACACTTTATAGCTAAGCGAAAGGGATTAAAGGAAAGGTTCATAGTCGCTCAGACCAAGCTGGTGCAGCATGGGGGAATGAGAGGTGTGAGTGCCACCAATGCTGGATTTGATTTCAATGCAAGTAGGTGGGTAAATATGCAAGGAGTTGCCATGCCCCACTGGGCATGGGAGGGGGAAAGGGAATTCTCATGGTATAACCATTTGTGTCTTACAGAAGGTAAACCCATGTCACATTTGCAACAAGGTCAGCCACTGGAAGAGAGGGTGTTGATTTAACCCTGACCGGATGCAGATTGAACATCAAGTACCTAATCCCATGGTTCAGAAGGGAATCCCTACTATGCCTAGACACATGATAAACCCAAAAATCTCTAAGGCAGGGTTGCCCCAAGCCCCTACATCACCCGCACAGATGCAAAACGGGACCCATCATTCCCAGCTTAGTTTCAGAACTCAGCAAATACAGTTTCCAAATCAGGTTCTACAGATCCCCATCGTGTTTAAAAGCTCAGTTGAATTTGAACAGGCCCAATGACAGTGCCTGAGGGGAGAGGAGCAGTGTGTATTTGGCGCAGTTCTGACAGCGGATTAGAGTGGCCCCTAAGTGGAGGGAGAACTTAATGGTCATTCTGCATACTTTTTGGTTGATACTGGCGCCACTCGTTCTACCGTGCAGACCATTGTGGTCCCAAACATGGGGAAAGAGGTCCAAGTTGCATGTATTTCAAATCAGCAACACACACAAATCCAGTTTTAGCCCTTTTCCCAATAAAGATAGGGTCCATTCAAGATCCGTACCAATTCATCATTTGTGAATCAAGCCCCTTAATTCTTTTGGGAAGAGTCATTTTGTGTAAGCTCAACAGTGTCATATATTGCACACCTGAGGGAGTCGAGACTAACGCGGCAGATGCAGAGTTTAAATTGAAGTCACAGGAGTCCGAATGTTCCCCATTCTTACCACAGAAGATTTGCCCATCGAACTAAGGAGAACAGTCAGGGAAGAGGTATGAGACTTCGCAAGGAAGGAAATTGGCCTCATTAAATGTGCTGCTCCATTGAAGATTACTCTTAGGTCTGTTGCAGTTTATCCCTAAACACGCCCTTATAAACTGACACCAGAAGCTATAGCTGGCATGACGCCAGTCATTGAGATTATGCTAGAAGTGGAAATTCTGAAGGAGGTCATTGAGAGCCCATGTAACTCCCCTATCATGGCCTTACAAAAAGCAAATAAGAAGTTGAGGTTTGTCCAGTATTTGTAAAAATAAACCAAATAGTCTGTCCATGATATCCTGTGGTACCGAACTCAGCAGTGAACTTGTTCCAAATTCTCATAGAAGCTGAGTGGTTCATGGTCATTGAGTTGTATCAGGCAATCTTTTCCATCGTCCTCCATGAAGAGAGTCAAGACCTCTTCACGGTCAGGTTCCAAGAGGAAACTCTTGTGTGGTATTGCACTCCTCCAGTGTATACAGAGAGTCATTCATATTTCAACCAGGTTCTGAACAAGAATCTAGAGACACTGCAACTTATATGCTGTTCCACCCTAATGCAGTATATTGATGACTTGCTTGTGGCTTTGATAGCAAAATAAGTTTGTAGAGAGCAAGAATAGCTTACTCGGAGGAGAACATGGCAGCCAGCGAGTAGCCGGTCGCGGAGGCTCCAGGAGTCAGGAGCGGGAATGTCATGAGCGAGCGCTGAATAATTTAGTGAATTCGTAACCAGCATGGTGTTACTCATAAAAACGCTAGGTGCAATCTGTGCAAAGTGAATGGAATCGAAATACCGACGTGAAAGAGAAGAAAGTAAGAAAGCTTACGCGAGGTGCGGTGGTCGGCAGGAGGCGGAGGCGGCTTGTTCGGGCTCTCAGCGGTGTTTGTGGCTTGGTCTTCGACGCGGTGGAGGTGGCGGGGCTAGTCGAGCCTGCGGTGGCAGCGGTCGTTGAGCGGCAGCCCCGGGGGGGCCAGGAGACGCAGGAGCCGTTGTGGTCCCGTGCAGCCCATGAGGTAGGACATGGACGGAGAGCCACGGCAAGGTTTCTTATCCAGGGCGGCAGAGGCAGCACAAGCGCTGTGCCTGCCACGCAGGAGCCACGAGGAGTCCCCCGAAGGACAGAGGTGGCAGCGGAGAAGAACATTGCTTACGCCGGGACAGGACTGGTCTGCAAAGTAATCCAAAACTGGCAGACAATCCGGGGGGTAATTACTCGATTGGGGGAATTCCAGTGACTTTGAAAGGTGAAATAGTTGGCAGGGGTTCAGGCACAGGTACAGGCACAGGTATAGGCACAGGGGGGCAATCCAGGTATGCTTTGAGAAGCACAAGCTTTAACCCGTCTAACACGGATTTTCAAACTACTCGGGACAGTATCCGAAAGCAGGGGGTTCAACCCTGCAGAAAACATATAAAAACATCACCCTCCCGGAATAAAATAACAACTGGGGAATGGGTTACTCCTAAAAATAGAAATGCTAAGAGAACGAAAAATCCCTCTCAAAAACAACAGAACCCAAAACTTACCCCCTCATTGAGGAGTTACTTTAAGGTTGCACCCAGCACTCTAATATTAAAACCAATAGGCTGCACTTCCAGCAGCCCCCTGAAGTTATCTGAGTACCCGGAAGGCGTACTAAGCCCAAATAGGTTCCAACTACTCGGAAGGGAATTGGAGTCACCAGTAGGAGAGGGCACTAGGGAATTAACGATGGCAGACGAAGGAGATAGAAATTCAGATATAAGCACCCTGACAAAACAGGGGGATTCGGCTTCCCTTAGATAGAACCAAACAAGTGAAATTGATCCCGGGCAAGCGGTAGCTCAGAGAGGGGATCTTCTAGACCATTCTTCTCCCCTATCAGTATCAGACCTCTTGCAAATGCAGACAAAGGAAGTCAGAAATAGATTTGTGGTGTCAGATAAAAATCAAGCCGAAATCAAGCTGTCATGCGAAAAAATGGAAGATAAACTGGACTCACTAGCAGCCAGGACTGCAGCTTTGGAAGCTACTGTAGCTGAGCTAGCCTCTCATTCGGAGGAAAATGCAAGGGATATAAGTCTGATGAAGGAAAGAGAAACGGGCTTCCAGGATAAGTTGGAATCCCTTGAAAACTCTCAAAGGAGGAACAACATTTGTTTGCTTAAAATTCCCGAGGGAGCTGAGGGGAGTAATCTTAAAGAGTTTGTGGTGAAATTGATTAAACAAGCTACTCAAATTGACAGCTCTGAGCAAGCTCTTATGGTCGATATTCAGAGGGTACACAGAGACCCATTTAGACTGAGCCCAAACAAAACCAAACCCAGGAAAATCTTAGTTCATTTTTTAACAGATAGCTTGAAAGATGAAATTTTAAACAAAGCTCTCAAGATGAGCTCGCTAAGTGCGGAAGCAATAACTTTCCAAATACGGTCCGACGTTTCATCAATCACAGCAACTAAGCAGTGGGAGCTGGGGAAGCTATTAGAACCCTTCAGGAAGCAGGGCGCAACAGCACAACTTAAATTTCCTGCCACACTAAAAGTGATGCACAACAATAAAATGCAGGCTTTCAGACGAGTGGAGGAAGCTGAAAACTTTCTGCAGTCTATTTCGGGGGGTCCAGGGGAGCGGTAAGCTAAATAAAATATTTGTACAGTACTAACTCTTCTCCACCACGTTGGTTAAGATTAGAATTATGGTTACATAAGGATCATTAACGAGTCTCAAGGTAACACGCAACATAAGTTTTAATGTTCCTTACTCTAGGAGGGTAGCCTCGTAAGCCAGGGTAGGGTCATAAAAAGGAAAAAAGGGGGTTCCCTGGGGGGGGGAGATCACGAGGGAAAATGGGGAGGGAGAGGGTGGTGGGCACGGGGTGGGGTGCAGTGGGAGAAATCTTTTTAAAAAACATGTCCAATTCGCCTGAGTAGGTTCCTCAAGAAGTTTTTCTCTTCGTTAATAGAAATATGGTTCAGTCAATAGGTGACCAAAATATATTTTTGAGGGTTCTGTCATGGAACTTAAATGGGCTAAGATCGAAGTATAGGATGGAGAGGACTTTTCAATATCTGAGAAATATCCCAGAATAAATCCTTATACTCCAGGAGACACATTTAACAGAGAGCGAGATGAGGAATCTGTGTAAGTCCAGGAGCTGGATCCAAAATGTAGTTTGTACGACGCAACAATTAACAATGAAGGGTGTGGCTATAGTCATTAAAAGAAACCCCGCTATTTCGGTAGACAGCAGCAAAGCAGACAAGATGGGGAGATGGGCCATAGCTAAACTCAAGTGCCACGCCTATAAAATTACAGTGGCAGGATACTGTGGTCCCAATGTAGACGACCCAGCCCCCTTTAGGGGTCTGCTTTCTGAACTATTAAACTTCCCAGACCCTTTAATCCTGGCAGGTGATTTTAATGTGGTCTTAGACCCAGCCGTAGATAGGTCACTAAAGAGCAGGGCAACTCAGAACTGCAAAATGAGATCTACGATTAAAAATGCTATGAGGCAGTTAGGATGGCTTGATGTATGGAGAGACAAAATGGGAAACAGAAGAGGGTACACCTTTCATAATAAGAAGTATAGCCATAAATCCAGATTAGATTTCTTTCTAGTCAGTCTTGACTTGAAAAATTGGGTAAAGGATATAAAACATGTGGGGGAACACCTGTCGGATCACTCGGCAGTAACTCTAGCCCTAAAAGTTCCAGCTAAGCTGACCCATAGGAGATCGACCCTAGATCGTGCCATTTTGCTAGAGGAAGATGTGATTGAGAGATTAATGGTAGATACAAAAGATTTATTTTTAATTAACATGGATAGTGCCCCAATTGAAATCGTGTGGGACACTTATAAAGTTTTTCTGAGAGGTTGCATATCGTCACTCCAGATTGCCAGACAGAAAAAGTATAGAGCTGAGGTGGAAGAGATAGAATGTAAAATCCAGAAGATAGAGCAAAGGCCCATTACCCATGGGAGCAATTAGCCGGTTGGAGATACTTCGGCAGAGTTGCAATCTCTCAAATCAGAACTGGCAGGGGTGATCGATTCTAGGTTAAAAAAGAGGTGGCAAGCTAGCAAGCTTGCTCACTTCGAGTATGGGGAAGGCTGTGGAAAGCTTTTAGCCTGGAAGACTAAACAAGATTTAGCCAGAGGAAACATCAAAGAAGTAAAATGTGATGCCTCTGGGAATTTACTTAAGAGCCCGGCAGAGATCGAAGAGGCTTTTCAAAAGCACTTCGAAAAGGTGTACCGAGAGGATTTAACTGTCCAAGAGGAGGCAATAAGGGCCTGGCTGGACCAAGATGTCCCGAATAAAATCAGCGAGAAGGAATCCTACAATCTTAACAGTCTGATAACAAGAAGCGAGATTAGGAAAGCATTAGTAGTAGGAAAACCCGGTAAAGCTGCAGGACTGGACAGCTTGCCTGCAGAATTGTATAGATCTCTGATGGAGGTCCTCATCCCCGTTATGGAAAAGTTATTCTCCCATATTTTTTAAAAGGGTGGGAATATGCCACACTCTTGGAATGAAGCCACAGTGGCTTTGATCCTTAAACCGTTAAAACCACCTAGCTCCTGTGACTCATACAGACCTATCTCTCGGCTTAATCTTGACTATAAGATCTTTGCTAAGATTTTGGCATAGAGGTTAAATGGAGTTATAGGGGGACTGTTGCATAAGGATCAAAAAGGTTTCGTCCAGGGGAGAGGAATTCGAGACCTTACGTACAATTTGATCGGGGCAATAGATCTAGCAACACTCCACAAAGCACCATTGGCTATTATCACGCTGGACGCCACAAAGGCGTTCGATCGAGTCAACTGGGCCTATCTAATGCATGTATTGAGATTGTGTAATTTGGGGGAAAATTTCTGCAGGACAGTTAGCCTGATCGATCAAACACCCATAGCCAGAATTTTAGTGAACGGGAACTTGTCTGCTCCAGTTGAAATTCGGAGGGGAACAAGGCAGGGGTGCCCGTTATCACCGCTGCTTTTTAACCTATACATTGAGCCTCTAGCCGGTAAGATCAGAAGCCATGCCGGAATAGCTCCCTTTAAGCATAAGACCTGGGAAAAAAGGTGGCCTTATACACCGATGATCTGATGGCGTACACATCAGATTTAAATTCAGCAATCCCATTAATATACAATGAGGCGCAACAGTTTGGTCGGGTCTCTGGCTACGAGATCAATGCGTCCAAGACGGAGTGTATGGCCTGGAATCTTGATACGAACACCCATTTAATGAAAAAAGAGATAAGATATTTGGGCATCATGATTACGCAAAATATAGAGAATATTGCAGACACGAATCTCTATTAAATCAGTAAAGAGATATGCAATTCTCTAACGAGCTGGGCATACTTACCCTTAACAATAACTGGTAGAGTTAATTTAGTAAAAATGATGGTTTTACCAAAACTTATCTTCTTATTTCAAAATATCCCCCTGGCATTTAAAGAAGAGGGATTGAAAAAATTCCAGGCAAAAATAAACAGCTTTATATGGGCCTCTAAGGGTATAAGGATATCGTGGAAAAAACTACGTAGAAAGAAAAACAAGGGAGGGTTGTGTTTGCCTGACCTAGTTTCCTACGCATGGGTATTTCTTATGAGGGCTGGGAAAATGCTCATAAACGAACCAGACAGCTTGGACATTGGGATAATGTTCAAGGAAATGCTGTTAGATCTAAAGGGAGGAGACCAAGGCTTCATATTTAAATTCGGTGACCCAAGATTGTTTTACAAAGTACGCCTACAGACTCTAAATGTGTTAGCCTCTACATGGTTCAAAATCAGAAAATTATTGAAAATCAGCCATTACAGCGCATTGGCGCCTATCTGGGATGCCCCGGGCTCGCCCGAATAGACTAAGGCCTCTTTGGCAACTCCTTTAAAAACAGCCAGGATATTATACTGGGTACAACTTGCACCAGAGGGTTCTCTGCTTTCGTGGAAAAACTGAGGAGCATCACGGACAACGAACTATCCAAATTCAAGTATTTATAAATTAAGAGCTGGCATCAAGCGGTCGGTGCTACTGTTGGTATATCTAACGAACTGGAGACGACCCTGAGGAAGACAGTTGGGAAAAAGAAAGAGGTGGCGAACCTATATTGGCTTTTGGTAGACCTGGCAGAGGGCGACTTCAAACTCCCATCAGAGCTGTGGAGAGAGTGCTTGCCTGGCTCCGTTCCAGAAGAATTATGGCAAGTATCTTATAACATCTTGTACTCCACAGTTCAAGCTGCAAACCTAAGGAGAAATCACATATTTTGTCTCCACAGGGTATACTGGTCTCCCTTAAAGCTTTCCAAATTTGCGAAGGGTTCTACTCCGAAATGTCCGAAATGCCTTCAGGAAAAAGCAGATGATGTGCATATGTTTTTAAGCTGTCCAGTGCTACATCATTTCTTGGTCTCTGTAAGTAGAGGTATGGAAGCCATGTTTGGGCCTGACATTCAGGTGAGCATAATCCTGGTAGTCTTTGGGGTTCTACCAAATTATGAGTCAATGTCCCTAGAGGAAAATAAGCTATTCTTTTATTTAATTTTACTCACACGGAGAGAAATTTGTAAATTCTGGATTAAAAATACATCTCCGACGTTTTTAGATTGGTTAACTTCTATTAAATATACGATGAAGCTTGATAGGGACACACGGAAAAAGAAGAGCAAGAAAAACGATTTTTGGTTACCATGTGTGGATTGGCTAGGTACTTTAACATAAGGGCGAATATAGTCCAATGATTATGCCTCTACACTGGGACACTTTACCCCTCTGGTTGTTCTGCGAGTTACCCAGAGAG
The DNA here is from genome assembly GCA_963921515.1 of Calotriton arnoldi. Taxonomy (NCBI): domain Eukaryota; kingdom Metazoa; phylum Chordata; class Amphibia; order Caudata; family Salamandridae; genus Calotriton; species Calotriton arnoldi. The sequence goes on along the minus strand of CAWUFW010008873.1, from coordinate 812,904 downwards.
AAGATCAGAACAGACCAAACATGGGAAAGAGAGGTTCTGTGTAAAGTGCATCCATCTAGATACAGAGCTCTCAAGTCGGTGCCAATCAAGAGGGGGGACGCGGAGAAATCCAAATCACTCTGGGTATATCTAATGGCAAATGAGGACAAAAAAAAATACGTTTGTAGACAAGATAACATAGCCCTGCTCAACCATCTCCCTAAGAATGGGGACTAGGGTTCCCCAGAGAAATTACAGTATTGCTTAAGAGAGGTCAAATATCTGGGATACCGGTTTGAGAAGGGAGCCAGAAGAGTATCCCATGAGTGCATTTAGGTTGTTCTTAAGATGAAATTCCTGACCACACAGAGAGAGTTGTGCATGTTTTTAAGCATGGTTGGCTACTGCCGACAATGGCTCCCAAATGTTTCCCTTGTGGCGAAGCCCCTACAGCAGCTGACACACACAGATGTCAATGGCCCAATACCAAAGGATGACGAGAGTATGGAAGCCTTCCAGGAGCTCAAAAAAGCACTCTGCCATGCACCTTCTCTTGGAATGCCAGACTAAACCAGAGGTTTTGTGTTGTTCTGTCATGAACGTGTTGGGTGCACACTGTCTCTGTTGACACATACCCAAGGTGATTCCAAAAGGCTGGTGGTCTACCTGTCAGCGACCCTTGATCCCGCAGCCACAGCTCTGCCTGGTTGTCTCAAAGGAGTTGCAGTGGTTAGTCGGAGTATACAACAAACTGAAGGCAATGTGATGGGTCACCCAATAATTGTCATGGTAGCTCCTTCCATTGAGATCCTCTTGACCCGTATGCGCACACAGCATATCACAAATAGCCACCTAACCAGCTATTCTGGTAGTGGAAAATGTGTCCTTACGGCATTGTAATGTTCGCAATTCCGCAACTCTGTTGCCAACCACAGATGAGGAAGATGATGCGAGTACAACTACAATTGTGTTGATGTTACCAAATAGTGCACAAAACCATGACCAGATATATTGGACGTACCCCTAAATGAATCAGACTTGATCTTATCTGTTGATGGCTCATGCTTAACAGACAGAAGTGGCATATTAGGAGCAGCTTATTTCGTCTGTACCTTGAGCAGTGTTGAGAAAGCTTCACACTTGTGTCACTTAACCTCTACTCAAGTCGCTGATCTGATAACCCGTACAAGAGCCTGTTGAACCTTTGATGGATTGAGTCACCATTTACACTGACAGCCAGTATGACTTTGGGGTTATGCTTGTCTTTGGCCTGGCTAATGTGGTACGTCCTGTCTCTCATCAGGTTGATATTGCCACCCCATCCATGAGAGCTACTCCGTGCGATGATTTGAACCTGGGGACTGGGATCATGTGAGATGGCATGTCCGCAAGCTCTGCTTGGAAGAACATTGGAGTGGGTTGCACCAAGTCTTTTTAACAACTAATGCAGCAGTGAAGTGTGCCAGTTTGACAAACTGGGTTCATGCTTCCCATCTCAAGAGGGTGAGAAGAGCAGAGGAAGAGGAAGAACCAATTTCTTTGGACTCTCTGAGTCCACTTTGATTTGAAATTTCTGACGCCTCTGAAATGGAAGACAGGAGGCTACTTGAAGTGCCGCAGGCGTAGCAGAACAGCATCAGCCTCAACAGCAGCATGAGAGCTCAGAACCTACTGACTGAAGCTTGAGGCTCCAGGCTAATATTGCACATCTACAGGAGAGGGAGAGACAGTTGTAGAACAGAGTCCGATGATGGAGCAAGGACTCACCATGAGACTTGCTCGGAAGCAATCCTCTCACAGTATTAAAATAATTATATTAAAACCCATGTAATGTCTTACTAACAATGCACAAACACGACATTTGTTATACAAGTGAAGCTTGCCTATGTGTTTTCTACTAACAATTAACTCTTGTCTAATCCAAAATGGCTGCTAAAACGCGGGAACTCTACTGCGCATGTGTCAACCATATCACGTGGTATGACGTCTTTCTTTGCTGGGAGGGAAATCTTTGCTTCTGCGCAGTGTATGCTAAAATGGCCGCTTTAATGTTCTCACATGCTAAGCTTACGCATTGTTGCAATTAATAATGTGATATTTTAACGCTATTAATGCGGGATAGACATTGATAATTAAATGGGATTAGAGTAGAGATAGGAGATATACAGTGCAAACATTTATTTGTGATTTTAATGTTTTCTTCTTTGACTTTTCTATTAGTTCGTAAATGGGCCTGGGTTGGTTAAACTGCAGCTTGAAAACCACGTGTGATCTGCACATGCGCCCTGAAAACTAACAAGAGGAAGCGATGAAGTCAACTTGGAAGATAGCCAAGGCCATGACCCATGGCACAAGTTCATCTGAAATGTACCACCAGTCGAAACAATTGTATACACTTTGTATTAAAGAATCAATGGGAAACGGGTGGGAAATAAAGCAAATGTATTAATTGAGAGGGGCAGTATTTTAAAGACAATGGGCTTAAGAAAATGAACTAAAATTGATATGGTGTGAGGATCAACCCCCTGTTCCCGTCCAATCAGAACTAGTGGCCCCATAAATTTGAAACATTAATGGGAGGTACATGGGCGTAGAAGGGTATATTAGATATAGAATTAGCTAATTAGTTAGCTTAAGCATCATACGCACGTCTTAGAGGTTAAGACTAGATGCTGAACAGCAGAGCACCGAGAGCACAGACAAGAGCTGATCGATTGCAGACTGAACCACTGTCCAAGAGGTCCTGAGGTGGGGGCGGCGGATTCCATTAGAAAGAAGACGCGGAAATCGAGGAGGAACGAAGTGTCAGAGAGGGGAACGACGCAGGCGTCGTTGATAGAGAGGTCACCTATCCTGTCCTGAACCTGGTCCAGAGGTCTTTGGTCTTCATCTTTCGGGGACCCTTTTCCAACTCCTTGGCCAAGGGGTTTGGTTCTCACACTTTTAGGTAACTATAAATGCAAACTTCAGAGAGTACTGCTGTCTCTATCTTCTCCTTTCTGAGGGACCGTCATTTATGATTAATAAGGTGATCTATAACTAGAGTGCTTCCTCCTTGATATACAATTAAGTGCCATGTGGCTTGTATTTTACTCTGCTAAATATTTTAGATAAACATTTTAAAACTTCTTGAGTCAGTGGTTATTTCAGGTGTTTATGAATTGTATTGTATCTTCTCATTTTAAACTTCCCAATTATCAAAGGGTCCATTGGTAAGTCATTACTCTTCAATCGGAAAGTTAATAGGTAGCAGGGATTTTTGATAAAGAGTACAACTGACCCACAAGCGGAAATTGCTAGCGTAGTATGAATGAATGGGCCCAGGTGAGTATTCAGTGTATGAATGCTTGTTGCTAGTAACTCGCTGGATCAGTTTTCAGGCAGAATTAGTACTGAAAAGTTAAGCAGGGCTATCAGTACTTGTTAGGGACTCTGTGTGTGTATGAATGATAGCAAAAGAATACGCTGGTAAAAATTTGATGTTATATCACCTAGAAAGGGTAACATTGAAGAAGTAGCAGGTATTTCTGAAGCTTACGTGAAGAGTAAACGGAAGGGTTTTACTCGTAGTGTATGTCTAGTAAAGGGAAGGGTTTTACTAAGTTTGAGAAAATCTATCCTTTAATTTAGGGAAACTGGCACGATAGCGAATGTTTTATGTTGTTATTAAGATTTAATGAAAAGGTATTAAAGAATTACAGTTAGCGTACGAATTTTGTAAAGGGAGGTTCAGCAGTAGGAGTAGAAACTGACGTCACAAGTGCCTCGATGGGATTGGTTGAAACAGCGGGCGTGGAACGAGTCTTGTAATGGAGGGGTCAGTAGCTAGGAGTAAAACTGATGCAACAGGTGCCGCGCTAGGATTAGTCGGAACAGCGAGGGACAGAGAAGCGCAGATTGTAAAGGAGGGGTCTTCAGATAGATGTCACTGAAAAGCCGCGCTAGGATTGGTTCTGAGACAATTGTTAGCTGAAATTTGATTGGTTGTCAGAATAAAATTTGAAATATTAGTGGATGGTGGAAATTATATGTGGAAACGTGATCCGACTTTGACAGGAACCCATCCAGACAGAAGAGTTTTAGGATTTGTAGAATATAATTCAATACATAGATATTTACCTAAAATGTACGGAGAAAAGAGAAAGATGTAATTCTTACAAAAGATCAAGAATTATTTTAAGAAAGATAAAACAATCAAAACTAGAGAAGGAATTATCATTCCACCAGCAAAAACGCCTGCATCATTTATGATGATGGAGTGAGGTTATCACACTTGTATATGGTTAGAAAATTGGATAGAATACACAAAAGATGATGGAATATTAGCTTTCCCAGAGAATGGTACTTTCAATGGGAGAGTTCTGCAAAATTTAAGAATAAGGATGTATGAACTAGAACCCAGACCAAGATTAACGCAATACGAAGCCCTGGAAGAATGGGAATCAGAGGCATTTCAACGCGACAGACCCAGAAGCAACAGGGGTTATAGGGGATTTTTCCCTAGACACCAGAATGAGTCAAGAGAAAGTCAGATGAAACAGTGGAGACGAGCGATGCTTACCGAGGGTTTGTATCCAGTATTCATGACAGAAGAGCTGTTAGGAAGTAAATGCAAAGAAAAAACTAAACATATGACAGGGTTTGGAGATTCTGAAGATGAATTTATGGAAGAAATATTAAAGAACCCTCCACCATATCAGGAAGGGTCAAGTGGATGTTCACCCAGTGCACCAATTCTGAGGACACCATTTGTACCTCAAGTACTGCATAATCCACCAGTTAATAGAGTACTTCAGGATAAGGAAAAAGAGGCTTTAGACAGAAACAGAGCACAATTGATACAGAAAATCACGCAGTTAAATGTACATCCTGATTCTCTAACTATACCTGTAACCATTGGTCCTGTAGTTCCTTTATATTGCGAGAAAGTAAATTACCCGAAACCTCTAGTTATGCCTACACCTGTAGATATTCCTAAACCTGAAGCGGTAATAATTGATGATCACGTCAGTGACTGTGAATCTATGATTTCACTAATGGATTTGCCTATTCGAGAATCCGAAAACAGTACCCCTAGAAGAACCACACCTGGTTGCTCAAAGGATGTAAATATAATAACATCTTCAGGAACTAAAAGTGCCACCGTAGTAACACCAGAAGATTTAGAAAGGTGGGCACAGGGAACAGACAGAGTTCACCCCCAAAGATCATGGACATCTACAAATTAAAAGTCGAGTTAGAAGAAATGATAGCAGGTAATGTAGGAGTAGATTGTCTGAATACCTACAATAAAGAAGAACAATTGTTCGTATGTAGGAGCATAACCAGAAATGTAAAAATATTTCATGAGAAATTATCAGATTTGGCCTTAGAAATGGGAATTGAAATAAGGAAGTCAAAAGTGTTGCAGAGATTATATAGAGCAGAATTTACTGACAAAGATTTAGAAAATATGAATACATCTGGAAGGAAATTACAAGTGAAAGAATTAATGTCAGTATTACAGAAATGGGGAGAACTGGATAAATGGAAAACTAGATGGACAAAGAAAAAGGAAGAGGCACGTTTCAGTAGAACGACTTCCGAGTATTTATTGAAGGAAACAGGGAAAGTAGAACAAATGTACCCGATGCGGGAGGTACCAGGAGGAGGCTATGTTCATGTCCCATGGAGTAGGCAAGACATTTTGTCATTTACGAATGATTTCCCAAAATTGAGAGAAAAACCAGTTGAATGGTACAAGCAGGTTGAAAGGTTTGTGAAAGTTTCAAAGGTTTTGTTGAAGGATTTAGATGGTTTGTTCGACATAGTGGTACCTGCTGATTTATGGACAGGTTGTAAAATTACAGTTGACTGGCCTAGTGAGGAATATCCTAGGGATCCAAAGACAGGTGCCCCATCAAATGATGTGATGAAAAAGTATCACCAGGTGATAACATATTTGAAAATTCCACCAAAAGAAACAGATTGGGTGAAAATAGATAGAACAACTCAAGAAGCAAATGAATCAGTACATTGCTACTATGAACGTTTATTACAGGTGTACAAGCAGTATAGTGGGTTTGAAGATATTGGAGACAAAAATATGAGTCAGTTTGTCTATCGTTTTGTTTACGGTCTAAAACCAGAGATTTGTCTGATGATTAAGCAGCACATGCTGTGTTGGCAAGGGAAATCTATTGATGAAATTTTGAAATATGCTAAATATTGTGGGGATGACATCGAAGACAGGCACAAGAAATTGCAAGAAAAGGTTATGTGGGCACAAGTGAAAATGGCTGAACGACAGGGAATTAATTTAGATAATCCAACAGAAACTCAGGGAAAAGAATCTGGAGTAAATAGTGACACAGGAAATGGTGGGAAGGTAAGAGGACGAATGAGTAGAGAAGAGGCTAAAAAGAAATTTCCTTGTCATGGATGCGGAAAGTTGGGACATTGGAAGAACGAATGTAAAAAGATTCAAAGTAATAATGGCCCAAATCATAATTTAAATCCACAGACGCAGAATGACTCACCGCAGGGTGTAACTCTTCAAAGTCAGTTGCCACCTGCTCCTATACAGGGTAATGTAAGCAGAGCAAAGCACGGTACAGACGTCGGATATCAAGGAGGAAGTGGTAAGAATGATTATGTAACTTCACAGTTTCTTTTACAGGACAACTTCAGTCCATATGACTATTAATGACGGTGCCTAAGAGAGGGGGAGAAGGAGTGCGTACTTGGTGCATCCTTACCGGTAGATCAGTCAGGTCCATATGTTGGAGGGAAGATAAAAGGTAATGATATCACCTTTTTGTTGGACACTGGTGCTACCCATTCTACTGTAAGAACAGCAGACATCCCAGACCTTCCTCTCTCTGGAGAAGCTATCCAAGTTGTAGGTGTAGCAAATCAAAAGATTAGAACACCACTTACAGAACCCATGGAAGTAAGAATCGGAAACTTCCGGGAAATGCACCAATTTGTGGTGTGTGATTCAAGTCCAGTAAATTTATTGGGCAGAGACTTATTGTGCAAAATGAACTGCACTATTTTCTGCACACCGGATGGTGTGGCAGTACAGACCCCGGATGAAGATCATGTTTACAAATTCATGATAGCCAAACAAGGTACTGAGATAGATGAAATGTTCTCCTTAATAACAAAAGATGAATTACCAGAAGAGTTAAAAACTACAGTGAACTCAAAAGTATGGGATTTTACTGGAAGAGAAGTAGGTCTAATGGTAAATATAGACCCAGTAAAAATAACCGTAAAGGAAGGCGCAGTTTTCCCAAATACTAGACAGTATAAAATGAGTGCTGAAGTAAAAGCAGGAGTTATTGAAGAAATTGGCAGAATGGTAAAACAAGGCATATTAAAAGAAGTGTTGAGTAGTCCTTGTAATTCACCAATCATGGGGTTGAAAAAGCCAAGTGGAAAATACAGGATCGTTCAGGATTTGCGGAAAATTAATAAAATTGTGGTACCTTGTTGTCCCATAGTACCAAATCCTGCAGTGATCCTCTATCAATTTCCCTGGACTGCAGAATGGTTTACTGTCATTGATTTGTGCCAAGCATTTTTTTCCATTCCATTGCACCCAGACAGTCAGTATTTGTTTTCGTTCAAATTTGAAAATCATGTTTATGTGTGGAATCGAGTTCCTCAGGGGTACACAGAAAGTCCTTCCATCTTTAATCAGATACTGAAAAAGTGCCTAGAGAAGGTAGTGATGCCTAGGAGCTCAGTCTTGGTTCAATATATAGACGATTTACTAATCGCATCTAGAACCTATGACGATTGTGTAACAGGCTCGATTGTTCTTCTCAACCATCTGGCTGAGGAGGGTCATAAAGTATCACCTGAAAAATTACAGTTTTGTACAAACACAGTAAAATATCTAGGACATCAAATTGAGAGAGGCAAGAGAAGAATAACATCTGAGAGAATATAATTAATTAAGCAAATGAAAATGCCAGTAACACAAAGAGAAGTGAGAATGTTTCTTGGAATAGTAGGTTACTGTTGACAATGGATTATAGGATTCTCACTACTAGCAAAGCCTTTAATTCAGTTAACGAAAAAGAAAGCAAAGGATCCAGTTGAATGGGATGACGAAAGTGCTGATGCATTTGTAAAATTAAGAAATGCTTTGTGTGAGGCACCTGCCCTGGGCATGCATGACTATACAAAAGAATTCACATTATTTTGCTATGAAAGAGAAAATTGTGCACTTTCAGTCTTAACGCAAAGACATGGACTGGACAGATGTCCTATAGCATATTTTTCTGCTACTTTAGACCCAGTAGCCGCAGCATTGCCAGGCTGCTTAAAAGCATTAGCTGCTACTTGTATGACCATTGAACAAAGTGAGTCAATAGTGATGGGATATCCTGTTACAGTGTTTGTCCCACATGCAGTTGTAATACTGTTGACAAGAACTAGAACTCAGCATCTCACACCAAGTCGGATGACATGGTATGAGCGAATAATTCTTGGAGCAGAAAATGTGACTATAGAAAGATACAGTTGGTAATCCAGCTACACTATTACCAGATCCAAATTGCGAAGAAGTTAGGGATGAAACAGACCATGACTGTTTACAGGTCACAGAATTGTGTACCAAACCGCGCCCTGACATACAGGAAATGCCTCTCAAGAACCCAGACAGGGAGCTGTTTGTGGATGGCTCATGCCTACAGCATGAAGATGGCAAATTAAGTGCAGCTTATGCTGTATGTGAACTTTCTGGAATAGTCGAAGCATCCTATTTACCAGGAGTCAAATCTGCACAAGTAGCTGAATTAATTGCTTTAATCAAAGCCTCCAAAATTGGGAAAAATCTAAAAGTAACCATATTTACAGATAGTCAATATGGGTACGGGGTGGTGCATGATTTTGGCCAACTGTGGATGCAGAGGGATTTCATGACTTCTTCAGGATCCCCAATCAAAAATGGACAGTTTGTAAAAGAATTATTGGAGGCAATACAATCACCAAAAGAATTGGCAGTGGTGAAATGTGCCGCACACCAGTCAGGAGATGACTGGGTGGTAGCTGGTAACAGGTATGCAGACTTAATTGCTCAACATTGTGCCAGAAACAGACTGGCTGTAAACCGAAAGGTTGAAAGAATGGGAATCAGCTGCCAATTTATGTTGTGTTCAACACCTGAGACATGGAATGATGTGAGAAGATTGCAGGATGATGCTGAGGAAAGTGAAAGGGATGTTTGGATTAAAATAGGATGTACCAGAAGAACAGATGACGATGTGTGGGTTTATTCAGACGGCAGACCAGTCATGCCTGATTGCCTAATTTCACAGATGGCCAGAATGTATCATGGAGACACACATGTAGGGAGAGATGCTATGATTAGACTTTTCAGACAAAATTGGTACAATCCAAAGTTTAGGGCTGCAGCAGAAAGCCTTTGCCAGAGGTGCTTAACTTGTCAAATGTATAATCCAGGAAGAAAGACAGTAATTGGGTTGGAGAAAATTGGAAAGGCAGAAGGTCCATTTGTGAGATTGCAGTTAGACTTCATTCAGTTACCCCCATGTAAAGGACTAAAATACGTACTTGTCATAGTGTGTCTGTTTTCAAAGTGGGTGGAGGCTTACCCTACCAGAAGGAATGATAGTATAACAGTTGCAAAACTATTATTGCGAGAACTCATTCCACGGTTCGGTTTCCCAGTAACTTTGGAATAAGATAGGGGAAGTCACTTCAATAACGATGTAATTCGAGTAATCTGTGAAGCATTTAACATCGAACAAAAATTGCACTGTGCATATCGCCCAAAGGCTTCTAGAGTGGTTGAACAAATGAATGGCACAATAAAATCAAGATTGTCAAAAATGTGTGCATACAGGATTGAGTCCACATGAAATCATCATGGGACGAGCAATGAGACAATCCCATGTACCTGGCAATAAACTGCTGAACATAACTGATGATATGGTTCTAGATTATTGCAAAGGATTGGCTGACCTAGTGCGTTCTCTCTCTCATCAGGTTGGAGAAGACGCAGTTTCCAGGCAGCCTGAACAAGAGCATGATCTGAACCCCGGAGATTGGGTGGTAGTGAAGCATCACACCAGAGAAACGTGTCTATCACCCAGGTGGGGCGAACCTCGTCAGGTTATATTGGTGACAAACACAGCAGTGAAATGCGCAGGTTTACCTAATTGGATTCACGTAAGCCATACCAAAAGGGTGACAGCTCCTGAAGAAAAAGATCCTCAGTCAGCATCAATAGCTGAGGAAGCTGAAGGTTGGACAGCTGAAGAATCGCAAGTGATAGATTCTGGAATAGCTGGAGAAGAACAACCGAGCACAAGTCAGGACTGGATACCAGTGGTTGAAATACCTGAAGTCTTTATCAAAACAAGGAGCAGAGCTCGATTGGAAGAATTTAGCGAGGACCAGATAGGTGTAGAAGAACGAGCTCAGGATAGGGAGGTAAAAGCTACAAGAGAACCTGAGCAGGACCAGATAGGGAAAGGAAATTGGGCTCAAATTGACAATGGAGCAACAAAACTTGAGCAGGGACAGTCAGGTTTAGAAGAATGCGGTCAGGCTGCAGAAGTACAAAGTGTAATAAGCCCTGATCCGGACCAGTTAGGACAAGAAACTAACGTTCAGGGAGAAGAAAATCAAGAAAACATTGAATATGAAAAATTCAAGCAAGAAGATGACAAACCTGAACAAGGTCAGTTAGCAGAATCACACATTCAGGCAACTGAAGAAAAATCAATAAGACCTGAACAAGAACAGACCGAGTGGGAAACTGAAATCGGAGAAACCCAATTGGTGCCACACCTTGCTAATAAAGAAATTGTTGGAAAAGACTTGGAAGGCGAAAATACAGTGCAACCCAAGAAGGTCAGAAAGGGTGATCATTGGCCTAGTGTCATTAAGAGAGTGAAATATCATATTGCAACACGAAGTGAAGATCCAGAACAAGTAAATGAAATAACAAGTTTATCTGGGAAAACCAGTGGGACTGAAAAACGAAAAAGTAAAAGACTGAAAGTTGTGAACAATAAGTTTAACGGTCCTGATTGGACTTATATAATTCTTGAAAACTGCGAAAGTTCTGAAACAAGTGAAAGTGGTGACGAAGGAACAAGTGCAGAACTGACTTATGAAAAAGAAGTGAAACCACCTTGATAACGTTAAAATTTTAAAGGAGAAAAGAAAGAAGAGAAATCTTCCTAGTCAAAATGGCTGAGGACGGAGTTTCTGGGAAACCGAAAAGAAAATGTTGCAAAAGATGCTGTGCTATATGCATATGTAGTCTGATAGTGGTACTTACAGTATGGTTAGTCTTGATTGTAGCAATTCCTTACATTATGCTAATGGATAAAAAGAATAATAACGATACTAAGGGAAGGATAGATAATCTGAAAAGTGACAGAGTAGAACTAGAAGCAGAGGATGAACAAGATTTTCATCACATGATAACAGACAACGATACTAGCTTAAACGTTTTTACTAAACTATTATTTCAGTATATATATATACTATGGATGTTAATGACTGTTATGTTTGTATGAAGTTACCTGAATCAGTAGCAGAAGGTTTAACGTATCATCATTTGCCTTTAACCTATGGTATATCATGTAGCGTATAGTTTATTTTACAGAACAGGGAGACTCCAGTATTATTATTCAAATACAAATGTGATATTTTCAGAGGTTCCTATTCGAAAGAAATTGAACCCAGTGCTTAGTAGTCAAGACGCACAGTTTATGGGAGAATTTTTATTAACGATGAAGTCAATAGACATAACACTTGCACATAGAAGCAACTTAACATGTTCATTACGTGAAGAAGAAAAGGTATTTTTAAACTTAGTTGAAGATAGAAGACAAAATTTCCAACAGAGGGCATCAGAGCATAAAGTTCATCTTCCACCTTGGGCTGAGAAAGAGGGTATTTATACACCTGGCAAGGCTCAAGCTGCTATGGCTCTAGACTTTGAAAAGACAGGGAAAATTTGTCTCCATAGATTAAAAACTGAATATAACAATGTTTTTATTGGTACCAGTGTATGTGAACACAATTTCTTAATTCTTGGCGGTTGGGGACTAAAAGGAGGAACAGATACAGTTTTTCCTGGAATATATTATGTGTGTGGGAATAAGGCTTACTTTAGGCTTCCTGCACTGTGGTATGGAAGTTGTTATTTTGGAATAGTTTTTTCAAAGGTGTACAACGTAAAAAGAAACACTGGGAGCAATGAAAATAATAGTAAATTAACACGTAGTAAGAGAGCTAGTTTTTCAGAAATTTTAGGAGATATATTTGGTGCATTAATACCTTCAGTGGGAGTAATTCTGAACTCAAGGAGAATATGTAAATTGTCTACAGTGGTTGATCGTTTATCAACGGATACTGCTGGAGGTTTTCTAATGATTAATGTAGAAATGGTTGCGATTAGATCTATGGTTATGCAAAATCGACTTGCTCTTGACATATTGTTAGCAAAGGAGGGCGGAGTCTGTAAAATGTTGAAAACGAAACATTGTTGCACATATATTCCTGACAAAAGTGCAGAAATTGGAACATACATAAAGAATATTACTAAACTTGAGAGGAACTGAAACCACTGGAAGTTGATAATGTATGGGAACGATTGACAAATAGCATTACGTCAATTGGCGCCTGGTTTGCTAATGTAGGGAAAGGATTTATAGGTAAAATATTAGTACCCTTAGTAGGGATAGCATTAACAATATTGTCAATAACGATATAGTGTAAATGCTGTAAAAGAAAGGAATCATATGAGATGACAGGAAGAGGAAAGAAAAGGAAATTCGAAGAAATCGAATTAGAAGACATAAAAAGTGAAATATACAAGAAACTTAAGGGAAAAGACAAGAATAGACAGAGTAAAAATGAAAATGTGATAGAAAATTGTTAAGTTGGCATCTGGTTGTGGGTAATTTTGATGGCTCAGAAACGCCCTCAGAGAGGGGATTGATGGAGCAAGGACTCACCATGAGACTTGCTCGGAAGCAATCCTCTCACAGTATTAAAATAATTATATTAAAACCCATGTAATGTCTTACTAACAATGCACAAACACGACATTTGTTATACAAGTGAAGCTTGCCTATGTGTTTTCTACTAACAAATAACTCTTGTCTAATCCAAAATGGTTGCTAAAACGCGGGAACTCTACTGCGCATGTGTCAACCATATCACGTGGTATGACGTCTTTCTTTGCTTGGAGGGAAATCTTTGCTTCTGCGCAGTGTATGCTAAAATGGCCGCTTTAATGTTCTCACATGCTAAGCTTACGCATTGTTGCAATTAATAATGTGATATTTTAACACTATTAATGTGGGATAGACATTGATAATTAAATGGGATTAGAGTAGAGATAGGAGGTATACAGTGCAAACATTTATTTGTGATTTTAATGTTTTCTTCTTTGACTTTTCTATTAGTTCGTAAATGGGCCTGGGTTGGTTAAACTGCAGCTTGAAAACCACGTGTGATCTGCACATGCGCCCTGAAAACTAACAAGAGGAAGCGATGAAATCAACTTGGAAGATAGCCAAGGCCATGACCCATGGCACAAGTTCATCTGAAATGTACCACCAGTCGAAACAATTGTATACACTTTGTATTAAAGAATCAATGGGAAACGGGTGGGAAATAAAGCAAATGTATTAATTGAGAGGGGCGGTATTTTAAAGACAATGGGCTTAAGAAAATGAACTAAAATTGATATGGTGTGAGGATCAACCCCCTGTCCCCGTCCAATCAGAACTAATGGCACCATAAATTTGAAACATTATTGGAGGTACATGGGCGTAGAAGGGTATATTAGATATAGAATTAGCTAATTAGTTAGCTTAAGCATCAGATGTACGTCTTAGAGGTTAAGACTAGATGCTGAACAGCAGAGCACCGAGAGCACAGACAAGAGCTGATCGATTGCAGACTGAACCTCTGTCCAAGAGGTCCTGAGGTGGGGGCGGCGGATTCCATTAGAAAGAAGACGCGGAAATCGAGGAGGAACGAAGTGTCAGAGAGGGGAACGACGCAGGCGTCGTTGATAGAGAGGTCACCTATCCTGTCCTGAACCTGGTCCAGAAGTTTTTGGTCTTCATCTTTCGGGGACCCTTTTCCAACTCCTTGGCCAAGGGGTTTGGTTCTCTCACTTTTAGGCAACTATAAATGCAAACTTTAGAGAGTACTGCTGTCTCTATCTTCTCCTTTCTGAGGGACCCTCATTTATGATTAATAAGGTGATCTATAACTAGAGTGCTTCCTCCTTGATATACGATTAAGTGCCATGTGGCTTGTATTTTACTCTGCTAAATATTTTAGATAAACATTTTAAAACTTCTTGAGTCAGTGGTTATTTCAGGTGTTTATGAATTGTATTGTATCTTCTCATTTTAAACTTCCCAATTATCAAAGGGTCCATTGGTAAGTCATTACTCTTCATTCGGAAAGGTAATTGGTAGCAGGGATTTTTGATAAAGAGTACAACTGACCCACCAGCGGAAATTGCTAGCGTAGTAAGAATGAATGGGCCCAGGTGAGTATTCAGTGTATGAATGCTTGTTGCTAGTAACTCGCTGGATCACCGAGCAGCCCGGAACGCGTGCCTGAGTCTGAGAGTGGGTTGGAGAAACAGTAACAGAGGACTATGCTTCTGAAGGCAATCCAGTTGCCCATGAGACAAAAATAATCAGTACTTATGAGGAAAGGGCACATTCCGAGGGCAGCTGGACAAAGACAGGACTCAGACGAAAGAGACGGATATTCAAATCTAAAAGACCAGAACCTATAACTGAAGTTAGTGAGACGTAAGAACAAGAGTACCAAGAACAGTCAGAATTCAGTGAAGTAGCACTGACAGAACCGAAGAGATTGAATAGAGAAAGAAGGGTCAGCAGAAAATACACAGGCCCGACTGGACTTGCAAACTGACAACGAAACAGATGACTGTTTAACTGATCCTGACGAACCTCTGTGACCTGAGTTCCGTGAGCTGGAGGTTACATTTGAAGAGACACTTTGAAGAATCACAAAGCATATTTGTAAGACAGGGCAGTGGTTAGAGGACTAGAGGTTACTTAGGCATCCAGTTGATGTAGCAACAATCACTGTAGCTTCTGAAATAGGGTAAAGACTATAGGGTAGAAGTAGGAAGGGTAACAAACTTTGGTATAAGTACTAATCCTCAGTTGATCGGGTAAGAAATGACAATGGCACAGGAATCCTGCAAAATTGGCTTGGTAATTTTGGTAGCTGCGGTAGCTGTATCAGTGGCTGGATGGATGTGAGCCCTCTATCGAATGGAGGAATATTCCTTGCCAAAGTGAACTAACTATACCAGTATCATTGCTGCTAATAAAGAGCCCCACAAGAGTAGATTTTCCCATATTTCCCAGGCCTAGAGCATTTTCAATTATAATGTACACTAATTAATGTTGTCTGAATATACTAAAGTTATGAATATTCATGACTGCTTTGTTTCTTCCTATCTTTCAGCCTCTGCAGCGAAGGGTACAGCCTACTTTCACATACCGCTTTCCTGTGCATTTTCCTGTAGCGTATTCTTGAATTTGTTCTATAGACAGAGTTCCATTAAATTGTTTTATACAAATTATCAATGCCAGTTAGAAAATATACATTTTACTAGAGATTCAAATCTGTATCTTTGGGCGACGAGGAATGCTTAGTGTTTTTCTAAAACATTCAAGCGAATGGGCAGGCATGAGTATATGATGAAATTCTTTACCCCAATAACATGCCAACTTTACTAACACCAACCACATGCACTAACTTGCAAAATTAGGCAAGATAAGAGAACCTTTGTAGATAAGCTGAATGACAAGATTAGGAAAGAGAACAAAAAGATAGGTACAGAAGGTAGGGTAAGGGAAAGTGAAGGAAGAGAAAGGGGAGAAAGAAAGGAAGTGCACCCAAAGTTAAGCTTAGACATGGAGAAGACCCTGACGATGTATGGTCCGCAGACAAGAGGGAAACGAGACAGTCGAAGATGAATAATGGAGCGACTGTGAATATAGTCACTTAGCCAAAGGTAAAACCTTTGCTGAGTTAGAAGTGACTATTAGGGAGTTATATTAGGTGTGTGGTAAGTCAGCTTACATTCAACTGCTGCAAGGTTGGGTAGGAATTTGCTATGCTGCTTTAGTTTTTTCCCAAAGATTTACCACACTAATGACTTAAACATGAGACCAGACACGTACTTGAGGTGAAGCAGACACAGATAATGAGTCGCATTTTTGGTGCCATGCTAAACCAGTAGGCATAGCACTCAACGATGTTAAGATTACAAAACTAAACAGATTGGCAACTAACACAGCTGGCGTGCGGACTATCATTAATAAGGAACTGCTTGCAATGAGAGCTGTGATAATCCAAAATCACCTAGTGCTTGACATGATTCTAGCAAAGGAGATTGAGTTTGCAGACTAACCAATGCAAGGGAATGTTGGGCGTACATTCTCAAAGAAGATGACCAGCTTCACTAATATCACTAATGTGACTTCTGGACAGAAGGAATTAGAAGAAACTGATGCCTCGGAAGGAGTAGGCTTGGTATTTTGCGCTATTGGGAAGGGATTTACCAAGGTAGGCGAATGGTTATAAGGATCATGTCTTCCAATGCTGAGACCAATTTTTCATTTCAGTTTGAAGAAATGTTATTGAACATGTAACAAGTGATGTATTTCTATCTCCTCAAATGCACATTTCTGGCATGTGCTTTTATTCTGTAAATGTATAACAAACATGTCTGATAAGCAAGGTAATCAAAAACACATTCAGTGATAATGTAGTGGCTATTTAACTTAGACATTATTCCAGGAATGTCATATCTTATGACTGTTTTCCTCCATAATTCTATTATTTTAGCAATTTTAATCACTTGGGACACACACCATTATGCACATAATCTATGTCAGACATTTCTCAACTTATGTCAGAAATTCCAGTCTCTGATAAGATTCAGTATAGAAAACTGTCACTTAACCACTTAGTCAGGAGAGAAACTTCACCGAGGTCGCAGATGCAGATTGCAGATGAGCGTGGCACCAGATTCCATCTTGACCAAAGAAGCCTCCAGCAAGACATCCCAAGACTCTGCGAAGCATTCTATTCTGCCTTCACGAACTGATGCCAGAATTGTGTTCTCTTGTGGGCACAATATCCTAGCTCTTAGCCTTGTGCTTGAAATAGCTGATAAGCTATTCCAAACAGACAACACACCCTGTTGTGCAGGTATGCGGACCACCTCCGGAACTCAGGCTTTTTTATTAATTCATATGGTAGAACTAGCATAGCTCGTAGAGATAGCACAGTGAGGGTGCTAGGGCTATAAATTGTGATGTTATGATTTTTCCCTTTATTCACTGTTATTGAAAAACTTAGCTGCTTTTTATTATCTTCTGTTATGTTACAAATAGTATGTGCATTAGGTCCCAGCGTTATTAAAATAACTATTTTAAACTAAATATGTTGAAATACATATTTTGTTTCTCTTGATCTTGAGTGTGTAACTCATCAATGAACAAGTCTTTGGTTTACCGCTGCTCCCTGTTAGTAGCCCAAAAGCATTGACAGTACCTCATTCATATATTAGGTGGGGTTCTGTGGGGCTACAATAACCTGTCTTTTGTAGCATTTACCCCAGCTGCGTAGCACGCAAATGACTACGCCACACATGGTGCTCTGTAATACACGTCTTTATTCTTCAGCATGCAACAGTAAACTGAACGTACTGCATAATGGACTTTATTGACCACACCCAGACACACCCCAAATACCTCCCAACAGATTATGTAACTTTGTAAGTAGTCCACCTAGGACCACAAGGGTGCTACTGCACATGAGCACACAACATTACATCTCCCCCTTTGTTGAATAAAAATACAGACAACATAAATAAATTAAAGTTTTTCACTGAGTCGTTGAGGTGCTTGCACCAATCTTCCAGATCGAGTCATATGAAGTGAAGGAGTTGAATTGTCAACTGGCATTGTAGCTGTAGACTCAGATGCCTAACTTGAGCACTCAGATGGACTTGTTTCACTCGCAATGTCTGAAGCCGACGAACATCGAGGCAGATGTTTGAAATGGGATGAGTCTCTCATAATGGACTTTCCGGATGTTGAGCGGTCACCATATGTCCTTTACTTGTCATGACTCTCAATAGATCAGCTCTCGGATATGACAATTCTCGAACCTTTTAGTATGATACCTTCTTGGGTGACAGAAAGTTCTTCCTGCACATTCTTGAATTTTTGATATTCAACATCATCTGTGAAAGGTCGAGAATGTTTTCTCCATGATTGATCTGCAAATGTATCCTTGAGTGTGAGCATGTCGCTGTCTGTATTGGTAGCAACAAGAATCTGCTCAATGGATAGAGCTGCAGGGGTGCTGGACTTTACTATGAAATTTATGTATGCTTTAGCCATTTTAGATGTTGCATTGTGGTGCTGTACTGGCACTCGTGAGAAGTAATCTGCTGGGTTTTGAGCCTTCCGTGGCTTATGCAAAATAGTATAATCCTACTCTTGCAATCTCTACCTTAACCTCTTGATGCGAGGGGGTATCTTGGCTTACGGATTTCGAAAATGGTGAGCAACGCCTGGTGGTCAGTGACAAGGGTACAATGCTTTCCATACAGAAACACATGAAAATGTTCACAAGCCCACACTATAGCCAGGCTTTTTTTTCTGGCTGAGAATAGGCATGTTCAGTCTGAGAAAGACTTTGGCTAGCATAGGCCACAATGTGTCTTTGAGCATTTAGATGTCCATTGTGTTGAGCAAGAATGGCGCCCAACCCCACCTGGCTTGCATCTACAACAATTTCAGGGGGGTATGTACAAGGAAGTTGCGGATTGAGGCGTTAACCGTCATGGCTTAACGCCTCAATCCACCACTTCTGAAACGCAAGGCTGCATCATATTTACAATGATATGGTGCAACCTTGCGTTTCCCCCTGCGCTGGCACTACACTTAGCAGTTTAGCGCAAACGCAGGAACCCTTGCACCATAGTGCAAGGGTGTATGCGTGCAGGGGAGGATTGTTTATGTGTAGGAAGGTGTCCCTTCCTGCACATAATCCTGACATGCCATTTTGTCACTTTCATGTGTGCTGCTTTATGAAACACACATGAAAGTCACAAAATGGCATTTTTGTTAATGATTGTTTAAGTACAGGAAGGGGGACCTTCCTGTACGTAAACTCCATGGCATTTTGCTTTTTCGGTGTGTGCTGCACAAAGCAGCACACATGGAAAAAGCAAAAATGAAGAGAAATAATGCATTTCTCCTCATTTCGCCAACTTAAGACCAGGTTTTACCTGGTCTTAATTTTGGCCCTGCCTCCTATGTATGCTGCCCTTGTACATAGGAGGCAGTGTCAAAATCAATGGGTGTTGCGGTGGAACTCTCACCGCAACACCCACTGCCCACCCCTTTCACGCTAACCATAGCGTGAAAGAGGGCCTTATTTACAAGGCAGCGTTAAGCCACATTAAGTGGCTTAATGCTGCCTTGTAAATAAAGCTAAGCCCCTATCGCCACCATAGCATAGATAAAAGTGCCATTGTGGTGGTGATAGGGGCTTGAGTGCACAGATATAAGGCAACCAGAATGTAGACCTGAATTGGTATTTCTAAATGCGTAATGATTATCAGCAAGAACCAAGGACAACAATAGATGTATCAGAAAATGGAAAATTAACATTTATTAAATATTAGAACAATGAAGAGAATATTTTAAAGAATCATTCATTCACTTTCATATCTATCATTCAGACTTACAACCATACTGGGCACAGATTAAAAACATTTTTAGAATAATAACACCTTATAATCCATCAATTGATCAGCACAGCATATGTGAAGCAATGTCAGAAGAGTGGCACAAATTCGAATGACTGGTGAAATTCTCTACGCGCGTTTCGGCACAACCAAGGTGCCTTCGTCAGGAAGAAGGCCACAATAAAAACTGTTGATGAATCTGTGAAACGAAAGTTGTCTTTGTGAATAGGGAGGTTCTTTAATGATTACAAAAAATACAGGTTATCTAGACAATTGCATTGAATACCTAGGGACAGTACATGAAAACAGAGTTAAAAAAGAAGAAGAAAATAGAAAAATGTAAATGATGGATACAAAAAACAGTAAACAGTATAGCATATATGGATTCCCAATAGAATTAGATGGAATTGTAAAATTGAGGATCATATATAGCCAGCCACCGTGAAAAATGACAGAATGTCAACCAGTGAGTTTTAAAGATACATGATAGCTAGAACCTCCAGTGTATTAGAGTCCCATGATCAATTTATGATGTCAAAGAGAGGGTACCTACTCTGGATATAGGTAAAAAACCTGTAGCGATGAACAATGAAGAAAAAGCAGAACGATATTGGAATGATGGTCTACATGATGGAGATAAGAGCACACGTAAACACGATGATTAATGTACGGTACCTTTTATAGTTACAGGGTGAATAGATACACCTAACTAAATATTACCTTAAGAATATATTACGATGAAACACCAACAATTGCAATGGAATGTAGACGGGAGTATCTTCATTTAAATTTCGAATCTGATGTACTATAAAAAATATTAAAAGATGTGGACATATATACATAAACAAGGAAAAAAATGACAGAGAAAGAGATTTTTTAAGGAAAACTTTATATCTTTAATTGCTATTATATTAATTTGTTCTCTATAGGTACCTGTGGATCCAATAGGTAGATGTTGCCTGAACCATCAGACAAGATTAATGATGTATGCGGAATACTAGGTGTCCCATTCTATTCTTTCTTCACTAGGGAACCGTATGATAGTCCTAGTTAATATAATGATATATGTCACAATGAAAAATAGGAAATGTCGCTCCTTAGCTATACATCATATAAAGCGAATACAGTGCAAAGGGTAAGCAGTAATCTGTAAAGTAACCTGACACTTACTTAAATATATTATGATGTAAGAGAAGGGACTGAGTCCAATGCTATTGGCTGGTATCACAGGTAGCTGTAATATAGACAAGATCACAGTAAAGCACATCTGCACAAATATTTACATTTGTTACAGATTCTTTGAATCTGACACTCGACTTTGTAATACCATTACGCTAACACCCCATTCATGTTAAAAATGTATGAGAGACAGTAAATACATGGGGTGTCTCAGCTTCCTACAGCATATGAATATAAAATCTTATAACACATATAAAGAAATAAACATGGAAATGTCTAAATGGCCAGCATCACTTCAGTGCGAACATAATAACGTGGCACAAAGCTGGCTGGAGCTGTGTGAGCCAAAAACTTTGTTATCACAAAGAATGTGCCGAGCTGTAAAGATACCATTAAAACACAGACATCCGAAGACTCACAATTGCGTACTTACTCGAGGATGAGATGAGAACCTCCGGATGTGGGGATCCTCTTATCTGCACGTCTGCTAGATAACTAAGCCCGACACGTTGAAGTAACGGCGTTTTAAAGCGCAAATTGACGCATCACGTGGTTACGGGTGGTCAAAGGTGAAAGTGTTTCAACAAAGCTTTATTGAACAAATGAACATATCACAGCCGTGTTCTAACACTCAACGTTTGGTTTGACAGGCCGAAGTCAGGGTGATAAAAAGGACCACAGAACATTGTATACGCAGATAATATTGCGAAGTATAAACACACAGTCCTAGGTAGTGTATGTTTATAATACAATGTGTTTTGAAAAGAACTGCCTAGAATATATAATATGGACACATTGTCTCTAAAGCGATGCAGCAACAACGTAGCCACTTGTTATAGTTTGAATGTCGCAGATAAGAGAAAAAGATGACTTTATCGTGCAATATCGATACAATAATGAGACAGTTATTTATGAAAGGTAACTAATTATAATTCAATGGAGGTTATATAAAGAACAATGATGGGAATTCAGAATACTCACGATAATGTCATCACAAGAGTAAAGTTGCAATGAATCTAATCTCTAAAATGATGACACATGAAGTGCATATTAGAGATGGTAAAGGGTGACTGTCCAATCAGTTAGAACTCTATTTATTCAGTTTATGCTAACAAATGATGTAACATGAGATGCATATTAGAAATGCTAAAAAATGACTATCCTGTCAGTAAGTGCGCAATTTTTTCAATTTGTGCTACCGACAGGATAGTATAGTCTATTGAATATAGAGGTTAACGATGATACAGCGTGGGGGCCAGAGACTCAAATATATGAGAGAGTGAAAACAGAGAAAAGGAATATACGATGGTTTGTTATCGCCATCATGATGTTAGATAATTCCTCACAGGACTCAAGTGGCCAAAAGTTACAGTGCCACTGTAAAGTCTCGGTGACCTTCATGTCTCTACAGTAGAACAATTAAAAAGATGAACAACCAAAAAATGAATGAAACACTAAAAGACAACTCATGAGGGATTTAACCAGTGTAATATCGTATCGCTTGGTCCCAAGGGATTCCCTGATTTAGTCCGTTTTTCACTGTATCCAAAATAAAAATCCAAAAGACTTCTCTACATTTTCTAATGGAATCTGTGTCCATGCCCTCTGGGTTGTTTATTTTTTCCAGGACTAGCCATTGAATCTCTTCATGGTTATGTCCTTTTTCCAGATAATGCTTTACCAGGGGGCAGCCATTTTCTTGGTTCGTATAGCTGAGCGATGCTCTGTTAGCCTTGTTGCTAATGTTCTAGATGTTTCACCAACATATCCTAATTTGCACGGACAGCATAACAGGTAAACTATATTTTTTGTTTTACAATTTGTGAAGGATTTGAGAGTGAATGTTTGTCCATTATATTCTAGAGTCTTTGTTATAATCGCACTGTCGCATGCTTTGCATTTGGAGCATTTATTATTCCCAATGATGGGATTGCTACCATCTATTGTTTTTTGTATAAATGATGGTTTAGTATTGATGCGAGAGTGAACGATTTGATCTTTCAAATTTTTATTGCGCCGATGTGCAAACATCGGACGCAACAGCTTATCTTTTTCATCAGAGTTGATATTTAATATGTGCCAGTTGGCACATATTATTTGGCGTACTTGTTCATTGGCCGTTGAATGTCTCGTTACACAGACCAATTTAGGTGCTGTCTTGGGAACGTGATTTGCTAAAAGATGATCACGGTCATAGAATCTAGCACGTTTATATGCTTCTCTTACGACACGTCTAGGATATCCTCGTGTAATGAATTTGCTTTTCATGTTTTCTGCTCGACTATCGTAATCAGCGATGTTGGTACAGTTTCTTCGTAATCGAAGGAACTGTCCGAAGGGAATACTTTCTTTCTGTTTTGTCGGATGGAAACTAGCAAAGTGCAAGAGAGTGTTTCTAGCTGTCGGTTTTACGTAAAGGTCTACTTCTAGGACCTGATTATTTTCTCTAATCTGGATATCTAGGAACTCAATAGTTTTAGAGCTAGTGTGTGCTGTAAACTTAAGGTTTTGATCACAGAGGTTGATCCATGATAGGAACTCATGTAGTATATTGGGTTCATTGGTCCAGATGAAAAAAACATCATCTATGTAACGGGCCCAATTTTGGACAGATTCAAAAAAGGGAGCTATTTCATTATATATATAGATACTTTCAAAATGTGCCATATATATATTTGCTACAGTGGGGGCACAAGCTGCCCCCATACTGACTCCTTTTGTTTGTCTATAAAGGGAACCATTAAAGTCAAAGGTGTTCTCTTCTAATACAATTTTCAGAATCTCAATGATAAACTCAGAACAGCAATCTATTTGATGGTATTCTATGAACCATCTCACGGCCGTGAGGGCTCCCTCCTGAGGTATGTTGCTGTAGAGAGATTCGACATCTAACGTAACCATGATATCTCTGGAGCTATTGAAAGGTAATCCCTCCACTGCCTGTATCATGGCTTTAGTGTCTCTTATGTATGAAATGATTTTAGGTACATGAGGACATAAAATGCGATCAATGTATTTTGAAATTGGCTCAGAAACTGAGCCGATAGTAGTCACAATTGGGCGGTATGGGGATTCTGGCTGTCTTTGTGTATTTTTGGTACACCATATATAGCTGCCATTTTCGGATGCTCTATATTTAGGAAGTCAAACTCAGATTGACAAATGGTTCCTTTATCTAATGCTTTTTTAGTGATGTTAAAAATCTTTCTTTGAACTCTAGCCGTGGGATCTATCTTGACTGGCTGGTAATAGATGGTGTCACTTAAGAGCTCTTGCATGGTCTCTATGTATTTATAGGTGTCTACAACTACTATCCCACCACCTTTATCGCAATTTTTTTTCCTCACTTCAGTGTTGAATCTCTAAGTGATCAATTCTTGAAGTTCTTCTTTATTTAGATTGGGAGGGGGACGGTGCGACAAGGTTGTCAATGTTTTAAGTCGTTGAAGTACAATGTTTTCAAAGATTTCAACTTCTGGTCCAATTTGGTCTAATGTAGGGGTAAAGGTAGATATCGGTCGAAGACCAGACCGATTATCTACTTGATTATCTATGTTAGAGTTGGTATCATAAACCTTGGCAAAGTATTTCTTAAGACGTATCTTGCGGAAAAAGGACATAATATCCTGGTGGAGTTCAAAGATATTAATTCCAGTGTGTGGTACAAAGGAGAGCCCCTTTGATAGAAGGGAAATGGTAGAACTGGATAACTCTTGTCTCGACAAAATGAAGATGAAGATGGGAATTTCCGTTATGACCTCCAATACTGAGCATTGGTGATAGGGGCTTGTACATATGCCCCTCAGTATGTAACTTTGGATCAAAGTAAGCCATTTCAGTTGCATTTTCAATTGCATGTTTCCTTTTCTTGAAACTTCGTTTGCATTCAGAGAACCATTGCAAGTGAACATTCATCTTTGTCA
This sequence comes from Calotriton arnoldi, assembly GCA_963921515.1. Taxonomy (NCBI): domain Eukaryota; kingdom Metazoa; phylum Chordata; class Amphibia; order Caudata; family Salamandridae; genus Calotriton; species Calotriton arnoldi. The sequence continues at coordinate 788,007 of CAWUFW010008873.1, read as the reverse complement.
ACTCTCGTATGGGACACTCACTGTGGCAAAATCACGAATGTACCTGGAGTAATAGCTAGCCATGCCTCAGAAGAATCGCAGAATGGTTACATTTTGAGGGGGACAGGTGGATGACGATGCTAGTACTTTTCAAGGCCAGGAGCCATTCCCCCTTCAGAGAAAATATGGCCAAAGAATTTGAGTTCGGTTTTGTGAAACTCGCACTTTTCTGCATTTAACATGAGATCTGCATTGGCGAGGAAACAACACACTTACATAAGAGCTTTGTCATGTTCCTTTCGTGTGGCCCCAAATACTAATATATAATCAATGTAGTTAAAAGCATGTATGACCGGTTGAAGTACTCAGCGAATGACATCCTGAAAAAATTCTGTAGTTGACGACACACCAAAACTGAGGGGCCTATTAGCAAGACCGGCGATAAAATTATCGCCGTTTTAGCGGCAGGAAACTGCCGCTAAAATGGCGATAATGGGCTTGCTAATATGCAGTTATAGAATTCAATAGAAGCCCAGGTTAGATGTCCTGCACATCTAACCTGGGCTTCTATTGGAATTCTATAATGCATATTAGCAAGCCCATTATCGCCGTTTTAGCGGCAGTTTCCTGCCGCTAAAACGGCGATAATTTTATCGCCGGTCTTGCTAATATGCCCCTGAGTCTTTTGTATCTAAACAGACCAACATGAGTTGAAAAAGTAGCAATGTGCCTACAGTTCTCTTCCAGTTTGAGTTGATGGTATCCTTTGTTCAAATAAAAATGGGATTAGACTTTGGCACAATTCAGCTGTGTAATCATGTCCGCTATGTGTGGCCCGGATGTCTTTCTCTCTCAATTGTTTTGTTGGCCTGGCGCACATCAACACATATGCGCACTGCACCTCCACTGGTTTTTTTGGCACTACCACTATGGGCGAAACCTATGACGTTGGACCCTTGGAATGCCTGATGATGTCTTACTTTAATAATGTTTCCAGTTCTTTCTCAACTGCCTCTTGTAAATGAAATGCAATCCAACAATGTCACTGAGCAACAGGACAAATGTCCTCATTAATGTGAATTTGCACCTTCATTGCCTTCAGTGTCCCTAGTCCACGAAATAACGATGGGAATTGATCTACTATTTCAGAATATGCATTGAGATTGTAGTGGATGGATATCAATCTCATGTCAGCAGCAGTGCTGAAACTGAGTTGACATGCACTCGACGAAGTACCTCGGAGGCCATGAATTGTTGTTTGTACTGTCATTTTCTTATGGTTACTATAAATGACCCTTGACTTTACAATGGAGTAGAAGCAGCCCACGTGTTCACATTTGTTTCCAATGGAATTAGGCATGGTACCAGAGACAATTTGTTGCCTTTTTCTGCCGCCACGATATTTATCGATGCACCACTGTCCATAATGAAAGTTATAGGGCAGCCATTCACCTTTAGTGTGATCTTGGGGCATCAGCCAAATGATTTGAGTTTCTTCACATGGCGATCTCTCTTTGACTTGTGTACTTCTTTGCAAGCAGCCAATCCTATGTGTGCATGTTTTTCTGTGGTCGGCATCACCATTGAACACCCATCTCTTCACTGCTGCTCGATGATGACGCTGAATAGCCTTTGGAAGATGACTCTGATGATGATCGACTTTGTTTAGTCTCTACTTTCCTCAATTGATGTTGCTGTTTTGCCTTGTGGGCATGACTAGACTGCTTCTGGAACATTCTGGTACCCATTTTCCCTTCTCGTCGTGATTCACTTAGCTTCTTTTCTGCTTTGCAGACTGTTATGAAATGGTTTTCTCTCCCACAGCCTTTGCATATCTGTCCAATAGAGGGACATTTACCTTCATGTGGAAACGAGAATCCAAATTGGGAACAAAATTTATTTTTCTTCAGAGACATCGTCTTCTGGGCCTCCATTTTGTGTTTCTGCTTACTTTTCATGATCAATGCTGGTTTATTCTGGGTTGTTCTAGATGCCATATCAGCAGCCTGTCGATCAGCTCATTCCTCAGCTCTCGCAGCCATGAGTACCTTTTCTAGACTTAATGAGCTTATTTATGAGAGACCTGCGTCACTTTTCCACCACGTAAAGTGGTACATGCATGACGCAGGGCTCTAATAAAGATTTATGAAGCCACGTAAAGCCACACTGCATGGCTTTGAGTGGCCTCATAAATCATAATTTGCACTGCGTAGCCCTACTCTGTGACCGGAAGGCAAACCAAAGGTGATGAGGTGGGCTTTTCCACGCAACACCCATGGAATTTGACGCTGCACCAGATTTACAAAGTGAAGTAAACCTTGGGAAGCGCCAAATCTGTACACCTCCCGAGGTGAGGCGTAACAAGGAGAAATATGTTAATTTCTCCTCATTTTTTCCTGTTTCCATGTGTGCTGCATTCTGCAGCACACATAGAAAGAGGAAAACGCCTCGTAGGATTGTTTTTGTGCAGGAAGGTGCCCTGTCCTGCACAAAAACAATCATGCCTGCAACGAGGCACCATTGCACCATGGTGCAAGGGTTCCTACATTGGCGCTAGGTTGCCAAAACTGCGACAGCGCAGGCAGAAAGGGCAGGAATGCACCTTATTGCTTAAATACGGTGCATTCCACCCCTTTCACTTTGGTGTAGGGCAGCGCAGCAAGGTGCCTTGCTGTGCTGCCCTTCGCCAAAATGCTAGGAATGAGTCCCTGAGTGTCTCTCTCAGCATGCGTCATCTGAATGAATCGAAGAGGCAACCATTGATGACTCTAAGAAGCATTGCTTTATCATCATTTAATTCACTGAATTTGCAATGCTTGATGAGTGTATCAAGGGCCTGATTCACAGAACTAACTTACGTCAAAAACGTAAAGTTAGTACTTTTTGGTATTCACAGAATACACTTACTCATTTTGGTATTCACAGAATGAACTTACTCATTTTGTGAGCTAACTTTACTACTCCTAAACTACTAAACTACTCCTAAACTGAGAAAAATCCTAACTTTAAGACTTTCGGTATTCACAGAAGGCATTTAGGAGTCCTAAAGTTAGGAGTCCTAACTTTACTACTCCTAAACTGAGAAAAATCCTAACTTTAAGACTTTCGGTATTCACAGAAGGCATTTAGGAGTCCTAAAGTTAGGACTACTAACTTCTGTGAATACCGAAATGAGTAAGTTCATTCTGTGAATACCAAAATGAGTAAGTGTATTCTGTGAATACCAAAAAGTACTAACTTTACGTTTTTGACGTAAGTTAGTTCTGTGAATCAGGCCCCAAGTCTTTTTGACAAACTCATCCATCGTTTCACCAGCTTGCTGTTTTACCTGGTTGAAAATGTATCTTTCATAGTCAACATTCGGCATTGGATTGTACTTGGCTTACAACGTTTCCTTAAGCTTGTGATATTTTCCTTTATCACTTCTTTCACACCATCACCTGCAAGGTTCTTTAAGTATTGAATTATCTTTTTTGTCATCTACTTCTTCTAGAGCATGGGTACTCACAAACGTTTTCTTGGAGGCCAAAATTACAGTCTGGTTTGTAGCCAAGGGGTGAATTGATGGGCCTGCGGGTGGGGCGGGGTCAGGTTGGGTGCGGGCGGAGCTTCTTGACTAAAAAATAAATAAATCACCACCTTTTCAAAACATTACCAGACAATAATGTATTTCAAAAGCAGGTGTAACAACAATGCGACAAACTGCACAGTTCTCAATTGTGTCATATTATAAACACCTGCGCACAACCTGAACACACACAGATATGGAGGCAGCTCTTTTCACAGTACTGCCCACAAGAGTAATGTATTGCATGAAAATAACTGAAGAAACATCCTAGAAAAAAAAATAAACCACAGGGAATTCAAGAGTAAATAAAATTCAGCATCAGACTGGGACAGAAAATAGACCAGGCACCAAAATAAAAGTGGCCCCCATTTGTGAATTACATATGTAAAATAAAAGGGAAATCAACAGTAAACACTGGCCCAGGAGTCTGTAAAAAAAGTGGGCCATGTTTACAAGATAAAAACTGTCGTAATTTGCAAAGACATGCTATACACGTGTTTTTGCAAGGTATGGAAGACTGCATGGATTTGAGCTTCCTGCAGGCAATGTGAGTTTTGATATCAGGCAAATTAACAGTAAAAACGGACCCAGCAGACCGTAAAACAGGCCCACAAACAGCCACAAAATCACCACACTCGGGTTTGGGTGTCACGCCTGACTCAAAGTCATGTGGCACTTCCCTCACTCATGCTGGTAAGTACGTTTGTACTTTGTATACCTGGTTGTCACTGCCTTTAGTGTTTTCTCACACCTGGTTGCCACTGCCTTTAGCACTTCGTACCTGGTTGTCACTGCCTTTTGCTTTTCTTTGCACCTGTCGTCTCTGCCTCCAGTGTCGCTTCCTTTAGTGCTTCTGCTTTGTATGGATGATGGCTCTGTGTTACTCTGTGGCGCAGTATCTCTTCTTTCTGCCTTACCAGTAGTCTTCTGGTGGGCTTTCTGACAGTGCTCTTTTGTAGGACCTTCACATTCTTTAAGAGCCTTGTGCGAGCTAGAGTGGCGCTTTGACTCCACATACGCCAACCGTAGCTTGCTTCTTGGGGCGCACGTGGCACGCACAAGCAGTTTGCTGGACCTCAGCAAACTCTCAGGGAGAGCAGTCTAATTTCTTCAGGGCAAGTATCCCTTACTGGTCGCCAGTTGTAACATCCAGCCCAGCTCTGGAGCATGCAAATGACTATACCACACACAGAGCTCTGTAATATATGTCTTTATTCCTCGACATGCAACCGTTAACTGAACGTACTGCGTTATAGACTTTATTGACCATACCCAGACATACCCCAATACCTCCCAACTGATTCCGTAACTTTGTAAGGAGTCTGCCTAGGACCACAAGGGTCCTGCTGCACATGATCACACGACACTACCTCTTTCTCATTCAGCACTGGTGCATTGGAATAAGTTCACTCGTGTCACCCATGGCTGTGAAAACAAACCTTGTAGAGCTGAGCCAGAAATTCAGGAGAATATTTACAATATTTTGGCATAGGGCAGCTGTTAGAAATGGGATTTCTGGTTGGCTAGGGCATGCGCCTAAGCCAGGCAGAAACCACCACTCTAGTCAGGGTAAGGGAGTTACACACAGAAGATAACCCCTGCTCACCCCCTTGGTAGCTTGGCACGAGCAGTCAGGCTTATCCCAGAGGCAATGTGTAAAGCGTTTGCGCAACACACACACACACAGCAGCAACACACTAGGCACACCACAAAACAAACTCCACACAAGGTTATATAAAAAATAGCCTTTGTATTATCCAAAACACATTAGAATCATAATCACACAATATACACTGTGCCAACTGGCACTAGGCAATATTCACAGGGGATTATATACAGGACAGGGCCAATTGGGCCTCTGTCAGAACCATCACAAGCACAAGTAGTAGAAATAAAACACAACCAGTTACCACTGGTACAATAATGACCTCAGCATTATATCTAGCAACATAAACGCATTATGTCTGCATCACAGTAGGCATAAAACACATTAGGCCCAAGCCTCATAAGCACCCTCTGTAGGCATCACATTAGCATAAACACATTATGCATAAATACCATGGGTATAAATCACATTTGGCAATCATCATATTAGACATAAACACATTATGCAGTTTTGTAGAGCCTGGCGCTCTACCAATATCACCAACCTGTCCCCAGGCCAACTGGCCTTCCTGTGGGGCTCAAATGCCCTCTATCCCAAATGTCAGGGCTTGTACTGGGGCCTTCCACTGGCCCTTTGGCTGCCAATGCAGCGAACAAAAAAGTGCGCAATGCGCTGGGGCGTAGGGTGTACCTCACCCCTTCCTCCGCATTTAACAGAAATGGCCCCACATTGCAGCTGCTCGCGCTCTCGCGGTGCAGCTGATGAAATTTGGCCTGGCACCACTGTGCCTCTCAGGTCCCACTCGGGGAACCCCAAAATTGCCCAAAAAGGAATTCAGCCCTGGCACCACGGTGCCTCAGGAAGCGTTCACTCTGCTCCGCTCTGCCCCACTCACTGGGGTCTTCTTCTCAGCTTTCTGCCTCCTCTGGTCCCCTCCATTGGCACGCAGGACTCCGGCCACACTGGGGAGGATTCCGGGCAGCAGGACAACACGCGGCACTCTTCCTCACTGCAGTGCCGGTGCGCGGGACTTCTCCCCCTCCACATGGGGAGGTCCCGCCTGCCAACCACACGGGGCTCTCTCTGGTCACGGGAGCCCCGCCTTGGACCCGGCGGCCTTTTCCTGCCGTCCGCCGTGCCTCAAGCTGCTTCTCTTGGAGACGGGGTAGGCTCCTGCTCTCCTTCAGGTACGACGTGGCCTCGCCTCCAGTCGCGCTGCCATTGGCCTGCCGTCAGCGTACTTGACCTGGCCCCGCCTCACACCAGGCAGCATGCCTGGCTTCCGGGTCACCGCTCTCAGCGGCGGCTTCTCTTTTCCCGATAAATGCGGGGTGGGCTCCCGCCGGTAAATCAGCATAAATGCGGGGTGGGCTCCCGCTCGGCTGCAGAAGCACCCACAATGCGGGGTAGGCTCCCGCCGTCCACTGGCATCCCACAAAACGCGGGGTAGGCTCCCGCTCCGGCCCGGTGCAGGGTGGGAAAATCCCCACGCCGGGATTCCCTCTGCACTCGGTTGCAGCCCAGCGCTGCACGGCATACGTGCTCCTCTCATCTGGGAGCAAGGACACAGCGCCCACGAGGCGCTAGAAGCCAGAAATGTAGAGGGGCACAGCTGGGCCCAGGCAGGCCAGCTCACAGGGCCCTCCAGCAGGGAGGCAGTCCCTCGTGGCGGTTCCTCCTAGGGCCCCAGCAGCAGCAAGTCCCCCCGAAGTCACAAGGAAGCACCCTTCATGGGGTCACAGCCCGTGTATATATACATCATTTTCCTTTGTTCTGCCCTTGGCACAGGGCTTGGGGGAACCAGCCTCAACTGGTTCTGGGGGGTGTTGGAGCACTCTGTGTACAGTGCTCACACCCTCCTTTGTCAGATGGGGGCTCGGTCCTTAGACACACCACAGGGGGGCGGAGCCAGCATTCACCTAGGCAGGCACAGACCTATTCAGGGTCAGGGGACTACTCCTCCCACTACTCCAAATGCAGATCCCCTATTCAGCCTAGCGCTGACTCACCCTGCCCTCCCTGGAGCCACACACACCTCACCAGCCCCTGTCACTCCAGAGCCAGACATGCAATACACATCAGGCAGGCAGACACATAGCACAAAGAAATGCCAACTTCTAAAAGTGGCATTTCTAAAATAGTGATAATATGTTTGCGCACACCATTGCGCAGCATTTATTATTACTATTCCAACCATACCAAACTTGACCACGCTGTTCCTCTCATATCAGAAATTACCACTGAAACACTTATCAGGGAATCCCCAATGCATTCCTATGAGAGGGCAGCCTCACAGCAATGAGAAACCAAAATGGCTGTTTGTCACTACCAGGACATGCCACACACTTAAGGTACATGTCCTACCTTTTACCTACAATGCACCTTGCCCATCGGGCTAGCTAGGGCCTACCTTAGGGGTGACTGACATGCAGTAAAAGGGGAGTCACAGACGTGGCACACACTTTAGGTGTCACGTCACAGTGGCAGTAACACTGCGCGCACAGGCCCTGCAATGGCAGAGGCCTGAGACAGGTTTGAAAGGCTACTTTGGTGGGTGGCGCAATCAGCGCTGCAAGCCCACCAGTAACATTTAATTTACCGGCCCTGGGTATCTGAGATACCACTTTACAAGGGACTGACAGGTAAATTAAATATGCCAAACAGGTGTAGACCAATCTTACCATGTTTACCACAGAGAGCACACGCACTTTACACTGGACAGCAGTGCTAAAGTGCCCAGAGTCCTAGAACCACCAACACCATGTCAGAACACAAAGGCTAGGAGGAAGGCAAAAGGTTCAGGGATGACCCTGCAAAAAGGGCCAAGTCCAACAGCAGCACTGCAAGCCTTCTAGCTGTGCTGCCCTACGTCAAAAGAAAAGGGCAGGAACGCAGCATATCTACAAGATATGTAGCATTACAGTCCTTTTAGCCAGCGCACAAACTGCAGCTGAGTGCCAACGTGCTGGCATGCTTGTTTTCCTTCCTGCACAAAAACAATGAAAGGAGGATTTTTCCTCATTCTATGTGTGCTGCAGAATGCACCACACGTGGAAATAGGAAAAACCAAGGAGAAATGCAAACATGTCTCCTTGTTACGCCTGCTTTAGGAAGGCGTTAGTTTGGGTGCTGCCCCAGATTTACGCTATGTTGTAAATCTATGTTGTAAATATGGGGAAGTGTAAAAAACCATGGATTTTGCGTGGGAACACCAGCAACAACACACATGGAATGCCCCATTCCATACAGGAAGGCATTGCCTTACTCCATTTTTACAAAGCCATGAAAAGGGTGGCTTTGCGTGTCCTTGTAAATTTGAGCCGGCACTCTGCGCCTCCGGAGCTTCACAAAAGTGACTCTCCGGCGCCGTAAAAGTGCTGAAGGGGCATTGAAAATATGCCCCTCAGTTTACACAACACTAGGTAGTGTAGGAGGCGGAATACTAAAGCTGCTGCTAACCAAACTATTAGTAATACAAATAGGTGGTGCGTGCATGCTTTTGTTCTTTAAACTGTGAAGATCAATTTTAATCATTTCATCCAATGATGGGGTAAGATGTGGGAAAAAAATCTGAAATCAACAACCGGGAGAAAGAGGAAAAGAGCTGATGTTGAATTTGAAGCATTGCAGAGGGACATTCACGATGATGTGAAGAAGCTAGAAGGATCTAAATTCAAGAGCCCGAAACTGATGACTGTACTGTGATGGAGAGTGATGATTTCAAGAATCATCAGTTAGTTGTAAACGGTGATTGCATAAAATTCAATATGTTTATATACACAGTGTAAGAATTTATGGGGCATATTAGCAAGACCGGCGTTAAAATTATCGCCGTTTTAGCGGCAGGAAACTGCCGCTAAAACGGCGATAATGGACTTGCTAATATGCGTTATAGAATTCCAATAGAAGCCCAGGTTATATGCGCAGGACATCTAACCTGGGCTTCTATTGGAATTCTATAACGCATATTAGCAAGCCCATTATCGCCGTTTTAGCGGCAGTTTCCTGCCGCTAAAACGGCGATAATTTTATCGCCGGTCTTGCTAATATGCCCCTATATTTCTTTAACTTAGTACCACTTACGCCTCATTGTCCATCTTTTTTGTGATGTTGCAGTTTAACACGTGATCAGATCTGATGTTTTATTCTGTTTCATCATAAAGACTCATAGACTTCACTAGCTGAGAAATGATTTCCTGTGACTACTAAGGAGAGTGCACTTTCCAAGGAGACTGAATAACATACTATGTGACATTTCATGTACCTAGAACAGATGCGGTGAACACTAAAACTCCATGAACTAGAATAGTGATAAAATCTTCAAATATGTTTCCTTACCAACTGTTGCTTTTGCTTAATTTCCATTGATTGTGAGCATGTGAAACATGTACTAATGTAGTGAATGTGTGAAGCCTGTGTCAAGAGCACTATAAAAGGGTGAGATTTCTCTATGTAGGAAAAAGACCCTTCCTCATTGTTTGAAGGTGAATATATGCTAGATTTTACTAGAACTCTACTGAGTTTTGCTACTGAATCGAATGCTCATTGATTTAACCTAGATGGCCCAGCTTATGCATTTCTGTACTTTAATTCATTAAGTAAATCTTACAACAGAGGGCCCGATTCACAGAAGTAATCTGAGACGATTACTTCTGGGTATCAGGCCCACTGATCCTTGTCTGTCATTTTTTTTACTGAAAATGCTTTATTCTTGCCCTCTGTACTTTTGTCATCCAACTTACTGGGAGAGATGGGTCCAAGGGAGCACCAAGGTCCAGTAGGGACTACACTGCTCCTGCTCCGGTGCCATTGCGAAAAGAAGGAAATTGATGTATAGGTTTGCGCGCTGACACTTAACACTCCTCGTGGGGCTGGGACAACTTCCTGCAAGAACCCCTAGTACCAGCCAGTACCCCAGACCAGTGAACCACCCTGCTCTGGGGAAAATATTAGCAGGCCACCACCGATGCAGGCACACTTGCATCATTGTGCATGGGTGCTTGTGTTGTGGGGGATATTGTGTATGTGCAGTAAGGTCCCCCTACCTGCACATGTACAATCTTCAACTCAACTCAGGCCCCCTTGCACAATGGTGCATGTGTGCCTGCATCAGTGGTGGCCTGCTAACTTTTGCCCCAGAGCAGGGTGGTTCACGGGGCTGCATCATATTGTTGTCAATGAGATGCAGCCCTGTGTTCCCAATTTGGCTGAGTGTGGTGTTGAGCCAAGGAGGCCAAGAGGCCAATGCAACACTCTGCCACCTCTCCAGTCAATATGCCCCTTTGCTTGTTCATGATATGCAGCCCTGCGTTCCCAAAGTGACAAAGCATGTTGTGAGTCTTCGTGGCATAAACACATGCATCAACACTCCATAGTAAATATGCACCCTTGTGTCTAAAAGGTGCACATTCCATACTGTCAAAAATGAACATGCTGGAGGGCAAATGTGATGTTAACCTATGAGCAGAAGGGATATGAATCCAAAAGCACAGTGTAAGGACTCTGCATATCAGGAATGTGTCCCCTAAAACAACAACATGTTTGTTCTGTCTGCCATGCTCACAGAACCACACAGTCCCTGTCAGGTGCATGTCAAGTGAAGTATGACCCTGAGCAAGATTTACAATGTGGCACCAATGCATGTCATCTTGCTACATGTCACCTGCACCCGATACATCAGAATGCAGTCATCCACATCAAAGTATCTACATGTGTTGTACAGTTACCAGTATTGTATTGTTATCATGGTCTGGTGTGAGATGTCCAAGACGCATTGACATGCATGGAAACCAGTCCTTAGGTAAAGTCAACAGTGGCAGTGAACAAATGCATAGGCAGTCATGTCTGTAAACATCCTTACACAAACAAAGGCATCCAATTACCCTGAGCAGAACCTCATGTATCATCCATGTGTCTATCTGAGGGGCATATTTACAAGCCTCCATCCCCACGCCAATGTCACTTGCTGTGAAGTTGGGATGGTGATAGGGGCTTTGCACCACTTACAAGCCAGCGTAAACTGCTGCCATGTAATCAAGGGCCACTTACACACTTCACTTAGTGTGAAAGGGGAGGGTAATGGGTATTGTGTTGGGTGCCCCCCCGCAACACCCATTGAAAAACACGCAGCCCTATACTCACAAGGGTGAAGTCAATAGGAGGCTATTTCAAAAGTAAGGCCAGAAAAAACATGATCTAAAACATGCAAATAAATAGAAATCCTTCATTTCTCATCATTTTTGCGGTTTCCATGTGTACTGCATTGTGCAGCAAACATATAAACAGCAAATTGTCAATCATTGTTAACGTGCATGAAGGGGTCCCTCCCTGCACATAAACATTATTACCCTGAACCCAGACACACTTGCACAATCTTGCAAAGGTGCCTGTGTTTGCGCCACGCTGAGAAGTTATGCGCCAGTGCAGGCTGATACGCAGGGCTCCACCATAAACTTGTAACTATGGTGCAAGCCTGTATTACTGAAGTGGAGGAGTGCGGTGTTAATTCCGTAAGGAGAAGGCCTCACTCTGTCACTTCATTGTAACTTTGCCGCCCGTGAGTCAAGAAAAACGTCTGCAGTCCAACAATGCACAAGTTTCATAAGGCTGACCAAGAGTAATAGGTCCTCTGGCTTGGCACATATCACCATTGACAATGCACCAAAGTGCAAGGGTGACTGGGTGAAGTGAATAAGGGGCAATAAACAAAAATCTACCCCCTCCCTGCATATCAACATACATCAATGTGAATGACATGTGTCAATGTGATTTTGCCAAACACACAAAATGATGGACGGAATGCTGCACATTGGCAAACATTCACCCCCAGTCACAGATCTGGGTTTAATCCATCGTTATTTTGCTTCACCACGCCACCCCAGTTCAGACATAGCCATATGCAAATCAGTCTTGACACTGTGCCTCATGGGAACAGTCCAGACCGAACTGCCAAGCCATGTCTTCCCTGGACCGGAATCAAGCATCCTAGGACCGGTTTCAGGCTATCAGCCTTCATCAGCCAGGATAGCTTGACTCCAGTGGCGTAGTGAGCACGGGACCCACGTCTGGGCATACCCTTCCCACTTAGGGCGAAATGCAAAACACACAAAATGATGGACGGAATGCTGCACATTGGCAAACATTCACCCCCAGTCACAGATCTGGGTTTAATCCATCGTTATTTTGCTTCACCACGCCACCCCAGGTCAGACATAGCCATATGCAAATCAGTCTTGACCCTGTGCCTCATGGGAACAGTCCAGACCGAACTGCCAAGCCATGTCTTCCCTGGACCGGAATCAAGCATCCTAGGACCGGTTTCAGGCTATCAGCCTTCATCAGCCAGGATAGCTTGACTCCAGTGGCGTAGTGAGCACGGGACCCACATCTGGGCATACCCTTCCCACTTAGGGCGAAATGCAAAACACACAAAATGATGGACGGAATGCTGCACATTGGCAAACATTCACCCCCAGTCACAGATCTGGGTTTAATCCATCGTTATTTTGCTTCACCACGCCACCCCAGTTCAGACATAGCCATATGCAAATCAGTCTTGACCCTGTGCCTCATGGGAACAGTCCAGACCGAACTGCCAAGCCATGTCTTCCCTGGACCGGAATCAAGCATCCTAGGACCGGTTTCAGGCTATCAGCCTTCATCAGCCAGGATAGCTTGACTCCAGTGGCGTAGTGAGCACGGGACCCACGTCTGGGCATACCCTTCCCACTTAGGGCGAAATGCAAAACACACAAAATGATGGACGGAATGCTGCACATTGGCAAACATTCACCCCCAGTCACAGATCTGGGTTTAATCCATCGTTATTTTGCTTCACCACGCCACCCCAGTTCAGACATAGCCATATGCAAATCAGTCTTGACCCTGTGCCTCATGGGAACAGTCCAGACCGAACTGCCAAGCCATGTCTTCCCTGGACCGGAATCAAGCATCCTAGGACCGGTTTCAGGCTATCAGCCTTCATCAGCCAGGATAGCTTGACTCCAGTGGCGTAGTGAGCACGGGACCCACGTCTGGGCATACCCTTCCCACTTAGGGCGAAATGCAAAACACACAAAATGATGGACGGAATGCTGCACATTGGCAAACATTCACCCCCAGTCACAGATCTGGGTTTAATCCATCGTTATTTTGCTTCACCACGCCACCCCAGTTCAGACATAGCCATATGCAAATCAGTCTTGACCCTGTGCCTCATGGGAACAGTCCAGACCGAACTGCCAAGCCATGTCTTCCCTGGACCGGAATCAAGCATCCTAGGACCGGTTTCAGGCTATCAGCCTTCATCAGCCAGGATAGCTTGACTCCAGTGGCGTAGTGAGCACGGGACCCACGTCTGGGCATACCCTTCCCACTTAGGGCGAAATGCAAAACACACAAAATGATGGACGGAATGCTGCACATTGGCAAACATTCACCCCCAGTCACAGATCTGGGTTTAATCCATCGTTATTTTGCTTCACCACGCCACCCCAGTTCAGACATAGCCATATGCAAATCAGTCTTGACCCTGTGCCTCATGGGAACAGTCCAGACCGAACTGCCAAGCCATGTCTTCCCTGGACCGGAATCAAGCATCCTAGGACCGGTTTCAGGCTATCAGCCTTCATCAGCCAGGATAGCTTGACTCCAGTGGCGTAGTGAGCACGGGACCCACGTCTGGGCATACCCTTCCCACTTAGGGCGAAATGCAAAACACACAAAATGATGGACGGAATGCTGCACATTGGCAAACATTCACCCCCAGTCACAGATCTGGGTTTAATCCATCGTTATTTTGCTTCACCATGCCACCCCAGTTCAGACATAGCCATATGCAAATCAGTCTTGACCCTGTGCCTCATGGGAACAGTCCAGACCGAACTGCCAAGCCATGTCTTCCCTGGACCGGAATCAAGCATCCTAGGACCGGTTTCAGGCTATCAGCCTTCATCAGCCAGGATAGCTTGACTCCAGTGGCGTAGTGAGCACGGGACCCACGTCTGGGCATACCCTTCCCACTTAGGGCGAAATGCAAAACACACAAAATGATGGACGGAATGCTGCACATTGGCAAACATTCACCCCCAGTCACAGATCTGGGTTTAATCCATCGTTATTTTGCTTCACCACGCCACCCCAGTTCAGACATAGCCATATGCAAATCAGTCTTGACCCTGTGCCTCATGGGAACAGTCCAGACCGAACTGCCAAGCCATGTCTTCCCTGGACCGGAATCAAGCATCCTAGGACCGGTTTCAGGCTATCAGCCTTCATCAGCCAGGATAGCTTGACTCCAGTGGCGTAGTGAGCACGGGACCCACGTCTGGGCATACCCTTCCCACTTACGGCGAAATGCAAAACACATAAAATGATGGACGGAATGCTGCACATTGGCAAACATTCACCCCCAGTCACAGATCTGGGTTTAATCCATCGTTATTTTGCTTCACCACGCCACCCCAGTTCAGACATAGCCATATGCAAATCAGTCTTGACCCTGTGCCTCATGGGAACAGTCCAGACCGAACTGCCAAGCCATGTCTTCCCTGGACCGGAATCAAGCATCCTAGGACCGGTTTCAGGCTATCAGCCTTCATCAGCCAGGATAGCTTGACTCCAGTGGCGTAGTGAGCACGGGACCCACGTCTGGGCATACCCTTCCCACTTAGGGCGAAATGCAAAACACACAAAATGATGGACGGAATGCTGCACATTGGCAAACATTCACCCCCAGTCACAGATCTGGGTTTAATCCATCATTATTTTGCTTCACCACGCCACCCCAGTTCAGACATAGCCATATGCAAATCAGTCTTGACCCTGTGCCTCATGGGAACAGTCCACACCGAACTGCCAAGCCATGTCTTCCCTGGACCGGAATCAAGCATCCTAGGACCGGTTTCAGGCTATCAGCCTTCATCAGCCAGGATAGCTTGACTCCAGTGGCGTAGTGAGCACGGGACCCACGTCTGGGCATACCCTTCCCACTTAGGGCGAAATGCAAAACACACAAAATGATGGACGGAATGCTGCACATTGGCAAACATTCACCCCCAGTCACAGATCTGGGTTTAATCCATCGTTATTTTGCTTCACCACGCCACCCCAGTTCAGACATAGCCATATGCAAATCAGTCTTGACCCTGTGCCTCATGGGAACAGTCCAGACCGAACTGCCAAGCCATGTCTTCCCTGGACCGGAATCAAGCATCCTAGGACCGGTTTCAGGCTATCAGCCTTCATCAGCCAGGATAGCTTGACTCCAGTGGCGTAGTGAGCACGGGACCCACGTCTGGGCATACCCTTCCCACTTAGGGCGAAATGCAAAACACACAAAATGATGGACGGAATGCTGCACATTGGCAAACATTCACCCCCAGTCACAGATCTGGGTTTAATCCATCGTTATTTTGCTTCACCACGCCACCCCAGTTCAGACATAGCCATATGCAAATCAGTCTTGACCCTGTGCCTCATGGGAACAGTCCAGACCGAACTGCCAAGCCATGTCTTCCCTGGACCGGAATCAAGCATCCTAGGACCGGTTTCAGGCTATCAGCCTTCATCAGCCAGGATAGCTTGACTCCAGTGGCGTAGTGAGCACGGGACCCACGTCTGGGCATACCCTTCCCACTTAGGGCGAAATGCAAAACACACAAAATGATGGACGGAATGCTGCACATTGGCAAACATTCACCCCCAGTCACAGATCTGGGTTTAATCCATCGTTATTTTGCTTCACCACGCCACCCCAGTTCAGACATAGCCATATGCAAATCAGTCTTGACCCTGTGCCTCATGGGAACAGTCCAGACCGAACTGCCAAGCCATGTCTTCCCTGGACCGGAATCAAGCATCCTAGGACCGGTTTCAGGCTATCAGCCTTCATCAGCCAGGATAGCTTGACTCCAGTGGCGTAGTGAGCACGGGACCCACGTCTGGGCATACCCTTCCCACTTAGGGCGAAATGCAAAACACACAAAATGATGGACGGAATGCTGCACATTGGCAAACATTCACCCCCAGTCACAGATCTGGGTTTAATCCATCGTTATTTTGCTTCACCACGCCACCCCAGTTCAGACATAGCCATATGCAAATCAGTCTTGACCCTGTGCCTCATGGGAACAGTCCAGACCGAACTGCCAAGCCATGTCTTCCCTGGACCGGAATCAAGCATCCTAGGACCGGTTTCAGGCTATCAGCCTTCATCAGCCAGGATAGCTTGACTCCAGTGGCGTAGTGAGCACGGGACCCACGTCTGGGCATACCCTTCCCACTTACGGCGAAATGCAAAACACATAAAATGATGGACGGAATGCTGCACATTGGCAAACATTCACCCCCAGTCACAGATCTGGGTTTAATCCATCGTTATTTTGCTTCACCACGCCACCCCAGTTCAGACATAGCCATATGCAAATCAGTCTTGACCCTGTGCCTCATGGGAACAGTCCAGACCGAACTGCCAAGCCATGTCTTCCCTGGACCGGAATCAAGCATCCTAGGACCGGTTTCAGGCTATCAGCCTTCATCAGCCAGGATAGCTTGACTCCAGTGGCGTAGTGAGCACGGGACCCACGTCTGGGCATACCCTTCCCACTTAGGGCGAAATGCAAAACACACAAAATGATGGACGGAATGCTGCACATTGGCAAACATTCACCCCCAGTCACAGATCTGGGTTTAATCCATCATTATTTTGCTTCACCACGCCACCCCAGTTCAGACATAGCCATATGCAAATCAGTCTTGACCCTGTGCCTCATGGGAACAGTCCACACCGAACTGCCAAGCCATGTCTTCCCTGGACCGGAATCAAGCATCCTAGGACCGGTTTCAGGCTATCAGCCTTCATCAGCCAGGATAGCTTGACTCCAGTGGCGTAGTGAGCACGGGACCCACGTCTGGGCATACCCTTCCCACTTAGGGCGAAATGCAAAACACACAAAATGATGGACGGAATGCTGCACATTGGCAAACATTCACCCCCAGTCACAGATCTGGGTTTAATCCATCGTTATTTTGCTTCACCACGCCACCCCAGTGTGATTTTGCCACCTTCAAATTGATAGACACTTGTCGGAGCATGGCAATTCAAGCACATCTACTTGTCAAATCATGGGTTACATCACAGCAACCCTGATTTCAAGTGCATGATTGCCCTCCTCATGCCACAATAACAATCATGTGGCAGTGGCAACATCAAGGTGGGGTGCTATCCAATCTACACCTCTAAAACTAGGTAATGAAAAATACATGTAAACTTGAATGAGTAGGGGTGGACAACCACAATGAAGTGTACAGGCACATTAATCAGATAAAATCAGCATTGTCAAGAATGTGATACAACCTCACTACTGTCACTATTGAACAGAGGATAGGTGCAGGTAACAGGTGCAGCATGTGTGTTGAAACAGTCCCCTCACAGTTGGCATACATTGTGACTTATGCCGATGACACCCAACTGGTTGTTGCACTTAACCACTCAGACAGGGTTTCCACCTCCCTATGTACCTGCCTTGAGGAAGTAGCCAGGTGGATGAAACACTCTTATCTGAAATTGAATGGTGATAAAACCGAGCTTATGCTCCTTGGCAACCTCTCTCTTTTCAAGGCAGACACCATGTGGCCAGCCTCGATGGGCGCGGCACCTGTTCCTAAGTCAGAAATAAAAAGCCTTGGCTTTTGGCTGGACTCTGACCTCAGTTTTAAAGTCCAGGCCAGAAAGGTGGTGGCCTCTTGCTTTGGCATCATAAGGATGCTTCGTAAAGTGCTCCCCATGCTCCCCTTTCAGGCAAGAAAGCTCATGGTCCAGGCACTTATTCTTTCACGCCTGGTCTACGGCAATGCCGTACACCTTGGAGCCCCGAGTTCGGTCCTCGTCAAACTGCAAACAGTACAGAACTGCGCCGCAAGGATTCTCATGGGGACTCAGAACCGGCAGTCGGCAAAACCAGACATGAAGGCTCTCCACTGGCTCCCCATCCGGGAGAGAGTCCACTTTAAGGCCTTGTGCATTACCCACAAACTGATAGGAGGGAAAGGACCAGAGATTATCTCCTCTATGGTCAAGCCCTATCGAGCTAACAGGCGACTACGCTCAGACGAGCAACACCTGGCAGTCGTCCTCCGAATTCAGAGAGTCAGAAGTGGTGGTCGGCTATTCTCTTATAATGCTGCCAAACTTTGGAACTCCCTTCCTCTTCAGCTACGTGGGGAACCTAATCATCCTGTCTTCCGCAAGTTGCTGAAAACATGGCTTTTCCCTAAGTGATTCTTTGAAGCTTCAGTTATCCGCCAGCGCTGGGATGCCTACGGGTAGCTATGCGCTTTATAAATGCTGCTTCATTCATTCATTCATTCATACAGGGAAACTGTCAATATGTCCAACCCAAATGTCACATCAGTGATGTTGTACGATTATTTACAAACCTGAATGTAATAGTTGTAGCTTTTTAAAAAAGTGAATGGACATTGTCATGCAGTATGCCTGTAAACTGCTTAAATGCCTGACCAGACTTGAGATACACACACAACAGCATATCCCCTTTACATTGCAGATTGAGAAACATCACCTCCTGTTGAGCAGCCTGTCCCACTCTTCAATGATGAAGATGAAGAAGACATCTCAACCATCGACCAGGACACCCTCCAAGAGCTGCTCAACTCAATTGGCAGCCCATCTCCGGAAGTGGGGATATCCAACAGCGTTGTGGATGCTCCACCACCTGCAAAAAACACCCAGCAGCAAGCACCTACCACCACAGCTGTCTCCCAGGACTTTGAGGACCCACTGTTAACATTTCAACATAGTGCAGTAGAAGTCCAGGGTGAGAGGACTGGTCAATGGCGGGTGGGGTTTGACAGCCTGGCGTCCAAAATGGATGGGATCCGTGGGTGTCTCAGTCCCATTAGGGACCACCTAGAGTCCATCAGAGGCACCCACAGTCCGCTCCATGCTCTCCAGCATTCCATGGCTGACATCGCTGGAGTACTAAATCAGAAACAAGAACAACTGTCCAGTCAAAGTGGCTCCAGCGATGTCACCAAGGAGTTGCATGAAATGCTAAAGATCATGGAGCGGATGCAGGCTTCACATTTGGCTGCCATGGCTGCCTACCACAGAGATGTTGCTGGAGTCTTGCAAGCCCTGCAGCTTCTCATCACTGCAGTGATGCCTCATCATTTGGAACAGATGAATGCTGGTGCACCTTCAACATCTACCTCTTACCCCCTGATGTGTTACTCCCTCACAGTGCTCCAGCAAATCCACCATCAGGCACACGGGAGGCACATGACACATCAGAGGAGGAAGATGTGAATACAAGTCAGCGGTAGCATTCATCTGTGAAAAATTGACAGTTTCTGCTTGGACCTGTGCTTACCATCATGCCTCGGAACATCAGCTTCCGCTGTCCTCTGAATGAATCTGCTACACTCACCTTGGACTTTAATACAGACTGCCAATTTTGCCAATGTTCCCAATGACACTGCAATCAGCCTGCTGACTGAACCCTACCTCTTCCTCAACATGTCTCTGGACATGTTCCCCCCCAAGGACTCTGTCTGGCCCTCCACTAGGCATTTACACAATGAGGTATTGTTGTACAAAGAACTGGATGAGTCTGCTACCTCAGTTAATGCATGTGTAAATAAAATAGCTTAAGTCACTAAGATGTGTGTTGCCTGTGACCATTTACTTTTAAACGTGCGGACAATGCATGGTCAGTTTAGCCACCACTACAAATCAAGGGACATTTGGAAAAGGGAATATGCTGACTGTGTCCCTGATAGGCATTGAGAAGCCAGGACAGGTGTGACCCTACCAATGCTCAGATCTGTAAGACAACACTGTTTCAGCTACATAAGAATACTCTATGCTCAGGATGTTGATCGTGACTGGGAACAATAATCAGGTCAGTGTCAAGCCATATGAAGTGGCTCAAACTTTCTGTAAAAAACAAGGAATACTTAGAACATGTACTCATTGTCAATGTGGTGGACAATTGTTGAATAGATGGATGTCATGCCATGACACATGTAAAGACAGTTCCCTCAACATGTCACATATGACGACAAATCTATCTAGCTGAAAGAAGAGAAATGGTGTAGGATAGCATATGTCAAAGTGTGTTTCTGGATCAAATCCTAGCGCTGTTGTGCTGTAACACACATCACAACACCCCTTGTCCTACACTTGTATGCAAAATATTTCCCAGTGTTGTCCACAATCTACAAGGCTGTGTTGAAACACGTACAGAGGCGTTAGGATGACTACTAAAAATGGAAAGCACACATCCCCTGCACTCCCACATGGAAAGTGAAGCTGTTGTGTGGACCGGTGTTATCAAAGATGACCCAAAGTATCCGAACAACATACCTACAGCATGTAACCAATACTGTGTGAGCATAATGTCTACAGTGCATCCTGTGTAAATCAGTACTTGCAAAATAGTCTCATATGGATACAAATTTTAAAGACCACTCCAATTCTCCAAACTGAACTTTGCTACCCTAAACATCAATCAGTTTGGTTCAATCACATTCAAAATGAAGATTGACGGTAGCCTGTCCCTTGAAGGTGGTGTAATTACATTTGTAGACATTCAAATTGATTGTGCGGGTGATGCATCTGTTGTAATCCACTACAAATTTAACAGTAGATGTCCACACATCAACAATCATTGGCAGCACAAACCATCAACCAGTAGCAATTTATTATTAGAAAATACAATCTTAACAAACTAACTACACTAACCTAACTTGAACTAATATTAACCTATACTAAACTAACTAGCTTACCTAAGACTATACACATAACAGCATATATTATACATCAACCCACCTCCCCCTTACGGCACATCCAGGGACGGAACAAAGACAGCTTAACCTATACATGAACTAACTAAACATACATACTAAACAATTATATAAATTGTTTTGATTTTTTTTCAAAACAAGTCCAAAAACACATCAACCCCCCACCCTAAGGAAAAGGAAACTTAATCAAAAACACTAAGTAAAGATTCTGAAAAAACTAAGAACTAACTACACCTAACACTATTCTAGCCCTACACTGAAACTACACTTATCACTAAATAACAAAATATTGTACAAAATAGATGGTAAGTGGGTGAGGGGAATTGAGGGACTGTACAGGAGGGACAGCAAAAATCCTTTGGTCATCAATAGGGAAGCCTCAGGGCCCCCTTAATGTCCTTGAGGTGGCTCTTGAACTCATCATTGTCACATTCCAGACGGGCCACTCGAACGTTCAAATTGTAGAGTAGCCTCCTCTCCCTCTTTGTCAGGACTGATGTAGGAAGGTTGGATCTGACTGCATGGTTACCCCCACTTTTTGCCTGGTATTTTGCTGGTTTTTGACTAGTCTGACTGGGATCCTGCTAATCAGGACCCCAGTCTATCTGCTTTCTCCCTAAAATGTTATGCATGTACTTAGGTACCCTCCAGATTGGATACTGGAGTACCCTTATCAGTCCCTAGTATATGGTACACATGTACCCAGGGCATAGGTACCCCAGAGGCCTCCCATGGGCTGAAGCATGTATTATGCCACCCATGAGAGGCCATGCAAAATAGAACTACAGGCCTGCCATTGCAGCCTGTGTAAGATGGTGCATACACCACTTACTTAAGATATAGGTTTACTATATCTATAGGTCACTACACTTAAAACCTATAGGTCACCCCTATAGCAGGCCTTGATAATCCCGAAGGCAGGATGCTGGGTTTTACGTGAGAGGGTGCCCTGCATGAGCAGAGCACCCCTGCAGCCTTTGGAGACCATTCTCCCGGGTTGTCAGTGACGCAGCACGACATATAGGTAGAGGTGCATTATATGCTCGTGTAAAATGCTACCTCGAAAACGGCTGCAACAAACCATGTCGTGTTTGGTATCAAACACCTTGGAATCATACCTCAAGACTGGTAACCGGTGTGGGAGGTATGACTCCACCCTTCAGAAGCAAGCTTCATGGGGTCCCTGGTCTTCCCGGTACCAGCCTTCTCGACCAGGACAGCACAAAATGGTTGCTGCTGACCAGAGACACATTGCTGCACTCCTGCTGCTGAGCCAAGTTCGAGCAGAGGAAGGCAGCACAATAAGCATCCTGTCACAGGGAGGTGTGACCACCTCCCAGACAGGATTTAGTGTATTGGAACTGGGTGGGTGCACTTCCAAAGTGCCTGAAAGTCTGCTCGAGGGGCACATGTGGTGTCCCTGTGCACAGTCCAGCTCAAACCAGTTCTGGGAGCCGTTGGCTCCTGCTCTGGCGCGAAACTGGACAAAGGACATGGGAGTAACCTTCCCACTGTCCTGACCCTCCCCTGGGAGGGTCCCCTGAATCTGTCCAACCCTCTCCCGTGGGTACAAAATGGCTTACCTGGCTGTAGGACCCTAGATTCGACGTGGACAAGATTCTGAACAAGAAACCACTGACCTTCGACCATCTGGACACTCTGGACTTCGCTGGACTTCGACTGGGCCCGACTTCATCTCCCTCTCCGTCCAAAGCATCGTCTGTGCCTGTGCACCATACAGGCTCTGTACAGGACCTGTGGAGCATCAAGGACAACTGAAGTATCTCCCTTGTGGTGAAGGAGTCACTCCCCTGCATTTGCAGGCACCGTAATGCAACTGACTGGTCTGCTGATCCTGAGCTCCTGCAGACTCTGAAGGCTCCAGCAACACAGGAGGTGGGTTCCTACTTTCCTTGAGGTTGAACTTCCCTCTCACCAAGATTGAGGCCAGTATCCCTCCTGGGGACCGCATAACCCGAACCCCTGTGCACCGTGTACTTTTGCAAGTGTATATGCTTGTTGGTGTTCTCCAACTTTGTGCATTGGGCTGTCGATAGCCCCAACCTCTGTGCACATTTTGTGCAAAGGACTCCAGCCTCCTCACACTCTGTGCTCTGCAAGCTGTGACTTTGTGAAACTGCTAGAGGTCCCCTTGCGACTCCTGTGCCTTCGGCCTGTGGGTCGACTTGAGGGGCAACACTTCTTTTCTTGGGCTCCCCTGGTTGCTCCAGGCCTGCCCTGACTCCCCTTGCTGTGGTGAGTCCTCTGGTCCTTGCTGGGCCAGACCATGACCTTCTTTGACCTTCTTCATGGGTTGCCGCTGCCAAGGCTTGTTGGTGCTCCCGCCGGACACCGACCCCTCAGCACTTGACATCCTTTGTGGGACAGCTCGTATCCAGCTCCTGGTCATCCTCGATGTCTCCTGGTCCCTGCAGCTGTAGAGTCAAGGTCTCCTTCTTTACACCTGAAGCACCCGACATTGGTGGGCATTCGTCTACTGAGCCCCTGGTCACTCCTGAGTGACCCAGACTCTGTCCCCTCTGCTTTCAGGTTTCTTCCATCAAGAATCCACCTGTGGGTTCCACCGGACACTTTTCTTCTTTCCAGCAGTGGCGTTTCTTTGAAGATTCCCATTGAGAATGACGGCGGTTTCCGACACCACTTCAGCCCTATGCACCCGGCTTCCCTGGGATAGGTAACTCTGGTACTTCATTATCCACGGGTGGGGTGGCTGTCCAACCTTCTATGTTCCAAAGGGTTGCCTCGTAATCCACTGGGAAGGGTCCTTAAACTTTAAAACTGCAACTGCCACTCTCCCATTGAATTGTACGTAGCATGCGGTCGTGTTCTCACACTGCACCCGTCCTCCGTGGGGTCTCTAATTACTCACCTTGAGTGGTTCCTTGAGGTCCCAGCGATTCTACATCCTCTAGACTCTGTCTTGACTCGAGTCGTGGTTCTTATACCACTATTTTAGTATATGGTTTGGTCTCCCCGGGATCCCACTGTGTATTAGTGCTACTTACGAGTGTTTCTGTGCTACAGTATTGTGTGCTTTGTGTTTATCTGCGTGTAGCAGATACTGTGAGGTATTTAAGGTGTTATAATAATAAACATATATTCTTATAACTACTGTGTGGTTCTCCTTTCATTTAACCAATACAATAAGATTGCATTCTGGTAAAACAAGCTGCTTAGCATTCCTTCAAGACTAAGCCTGAAGGCTGCTCTCCACAGCTACCACTTGGATAGCTTTCTAAGGTTATCTTTGACCTCTTAAATCACCATAAGGGTTGTTTGGACTGGTACAAGGTGCCCACTTTAATTAGTGGACATCATATACCAGGCCAACTTCTTACAACTGACCTCTGTTGTTGTCCTGCAGGTCTTGATGGTGTGCGTGGTTGAACACTCTGGGGCAGATTTACAAGCCCCTTGCGACACATTTGCGCCGCCATTGCGTCACTTCTGTGACGCAGCGGCGTCGTAAACAATGCGCCACTATGCAACATATTTACAACGTGACGCATCTAGGGAGATGCGTCACGTTGTAAAGCCCTGCGCTAAATTATACCTGCGTCAGGTATAATGTATGCAGGGTGGGCGTTCCGTTGCAAGAAAGCCTGGTAAAAGTGACGCAGTGAAATCTACAAGATTTCACTGAGTCACTTTTACGATGCCGCTGCTTCAAAACCTTACGCCTGCTTGAAGCAGGCGTAAGGAGTGATGCAGCACAATAGGTATAGGCCGCCCCTGAGCATTGCTGGAGTTGTGTCGCGCTTGCGACACGAATCCAGCAATGCGCTGCCCTTAAGACAAAAGATGCGACACGCATCTGTCTATCCTTGCGCCACGGTGCGCCGCATTGTAAATGCGATGCATCCGTGGTGGCGCAAGGGTATTTTTGCGTGTCGCATCTTTACTGGCGCATCCCTGCTATTATGCAGAGATGCGCCAGTCCTGTAAATCTGCCCCTCTCTGAGGGGGCTACAATGGTTTGAGTAGAGGTGGGTGCAGCATGTTGAGCAGGTGTTGATGGACCTGGAACAGCCGAGGTTTGTTGCTGTGTGCCACAATGTCGTACACCTGATTGGCCAGGGATTGGCTGTGTCTGGCTCTGGTGTGCCGAGGATGCAGGCAGGGTAGCATGTCTTTTGCCACCTTTCTTGGTGCTGTCAGAAATAGACTTCCACTTGCCAGAAGCCGTCTCCTCACTGTAACTTCGTGCCATGTCATTAAAGCCCTTTGCCACACGCCTAATGTGTTGGTACCTTTTATTACGCTGTAGGAACTGCCACTGTTCCTCCGGTGACATATTGTCTGAAAACAAAGTAAACATGTTATGTTTGCTGACTCCAAAAACATGATGGCATTTTGAATAATTGGCACAAACAAAATTCACACAATATGCTCTATTAACACCATCATAAAAAACACGGTACCTCAAACATGACCTGACAACTCCTAAGTAAATAATACCAGCAATCCGAATAAGATGTTGATGACAACATGTAGACTCCTGGGATGGGACAAAGCAAGCGCAGAGTGCAGTGACAACAGTTCTAGAACAGCTGTTTGCAAGTAGGCTGTGGCCACAAACAACGATCGAGTCCAACAGAGGGGAGTTCCGTATGGATGAAGTTTAACAGGCCCATAGCAGACCCTGACCATTCCAACTACACAAAGACAGTAGGCTGCACTGTCTGCAATCATGTCAGACGACTAATCCCAACAGTGTAGTACATTTACATGTAGTACATTTGAGGAAATGGAAAGTCATTGTATTAAGGACACTTTGGAGGTGTCAACACAGCTACACATCCATTAGAGATGATGTATACATTTACTTGCAAATCTGTGGAACCCTGCAGATAAAGTGACATGAATGCAAGTGAAGAGGGCATATGTTCCATGAATCATTGTGTAATGGTATCAGCCTGCTCTGCACCTTTCTGTGCTATGACCCAATGGGACAACAAAACTGCTGCATTTCAACATCAAATAGGGCTGCACTGCTTTTCAACCAGAGGCAGTGTGAAGCCCTTCATGCTAGTGCTAAGGAATACCCCTTGCACAACAGTGCTATGTTGTTTGAATTTAGCAGATGATATTCAATGTGATACAAGAATCACCGTCATGCACTTGAATAATCATTGAACCATAGTGTTTTTCATGTGTGTCACACTCTGATGACCAACTCGTCACATATACATTGATGATCTGTTGAGCATTTCACAGTAAAGAGCATGTTAGAAAAATATTTGGGTCACAGTCTAATATTTTACGCACTCCGCAATATTCAAGGTACTCCTGTGGAAATGGTTCTGCGTGATGATGAATGGGCTTAGCAGTGTAACAATGCCCACCCCTCATCCCCTAAATGTAGTGTGAAAGGGTGTCTAATGCATGAGTTGACATTGCCCTACGTTGAGTTGGTTATCACTGCTTTGGCACTGAGTCTGAGACAGTCTGGACAAGACAATGTTGTGCCACCAAACTTTGCATTGGCTACAGAGGCCTTCTGACTTACATCAGCATGGAAATGATTCACAAGATTCATTATCAAATTTGAAAGTAATCTATGGAACAGATTCAGGTACCATCAATCTGTGTTACATTGGACAAGATTCTTTTGCCAAAGTTGTTGACGTTTGATCATGTCAGTCAGCCTTTTGTGAGACGTACTCACGTTGTAATTGTGATTATGTGACCTGCTCTTTGGACAACTAACTGTCAATGTCAACTGTAACTGGTAAAATAAATGACAATTGTTGACAGGCACATCAGTGCTGGGTGTCAACAGATTCCAGGTCTGTTCATACACATCAACAACATTACTCAAGTGTATCCTCTGAAGTATGTACACTCTGAGATGTACCTCCAATAACTGGAGTGATGTACAAATTTCATATTAATGGGCTCAGAAATTCTGTATCTGAAACTATACTATATTCTTGTGACAATTAATTCCATGTACAGTAAACATATTTAACTTGATGTAGCAGTGGACATGCAACATGCCCCTGAGCTGACCTGTACACATTATACCATGTCAAGGAGCCATGATCATTTGGACTTTTGGATGAGATCATGCACAATACATCACGAATGTGTCTGTCCATTGTTTAGAAATGACATACCCCATTCAATGTGGCATGAGTAGCCACAAACACAGCTTACATCAAATCATTCAGTTGGGGTGACACAGTTGATACCATGGGGGCAAACATCATATAGTAATGGTTGTACATTGCCAAACGTTTGAAATAAGGTTGTATTTTCATGTTTGTCACGAGGTAATGTCAAAATGCTACAGCACGTAGCAAATGATGCTCAACAACAGATGTGACATGTTCAGGAGTAGGAACTTATCATCATTTACAACAGTCTACACTTGCAATGGCCAGCACCACTGCTGGCCTCCTTGCACAATCATGTCAGGGTGCATAGATGCTTGAGATGCTGCATGATCTGCTCAATGACATTGCAATGAAATCATCAAAATCATGGACTATTTGCTTGTACATGGCTAAGATGTTGTGAATCATATGAGGAGTTGCAATATCAAGTCAGGAAGGGCAATGCTGTCCTCCATCAGCACATGATGCTGATGGGCATTACTCTTGACTTGATGCTGCACCATCACACTAGAGGTGAGGTCCATGTGATGCACATCCAGACTGTGTATAACAACGTACAGGGCTTGTGGCATGACTTGTATATGTCAACACATACTATCCAAAGGTAGGAGCAAGGCATCCACATCTCCTTGTGTGAGCAAGGGTCTTCCAGCTGTGGAAAAGCATGGAAAGGAAGATAAATGTCATTAACATCACATTTCACATGACTCACATACACCATTGATGGCTTCATGATACAATTTCATTCACTGTAACAGTCAGGTGTGTATCCACATTAAATACATGTTGCAATGTGCTTTGCCTGTCTGACCCACAACACATGTCAATTTCAGCCTTGTGGTCTAATGGACATCCCTGCCACAATCTGTGGGACAAAACAGACTACAACTTGTTCCACAGCTTCATGATTAACTTTTTTCATCACCAACGTCAATAGACGTGATGTTGTTAGGTCAAATGGGTTCATTTTACTCCCCACAGGTGTATCACGACCCTTGACATGATGATGACCCACATTGTGTATCTCACAGAGATTGACAGCCAGTTGATCATGTGAAGTGCACCAATATCAAAGCACGTAGGGATGGACAGTATATCATGACAGGCATTTAATGTAGCGAGGTAGCACATTCCATGAGGGGTGCATAGATGTTGTCCAGAACCTAATTAGTGTCCAGTGGATTTATCCTCTGATGTGAAACAATGTTGGTCATGTACTTACCACCTTGCCTGCTGACGATGAGTCCCAGGTGATCCAGAAGGTCTCCCTCACGCCCCACGCAATCCTGCCAACGGTGCTTCCACTGCTGAACAGTCCTGCCCACACCAAACATTTTCAACATTTTCTCATGGATGTGCTCCCACCACACCTTCTGTATTTTAACATTGTATCCCTGGAGGTACGTCCCCCAGGCTCAACCATCTTTGGCAAACAAAACTTTACGAGCCATAAGAAGCCCCCCAAGCCCCTCAGACACCCTGCCCTCCCTACCCTGACCCAACATCTCAAAAAACACAGGTGACCCCAGGAAAACAAAAATATTACCCACAAATTACCCCTATGAACTGTGAAAATTACAAAGAGACCCCTAAGACGTACACCCGACAAAACAATCAGACAGTCACCAAAACATGTATGGACAGAGACACAGGACTCAACAAGGACAGTATGGATAGTACACTACACACAGAACTCTCTCCAAAACACCAACACCAGCAGACACCTTCAAGTTCCAACACCTCCACAACTCACAACAGACACTAACAGTGTGGTTGAAAGAGAAAGTGAATGTGTACAGTACTCCTCCATGGAACAGGATGCAGACTGACATCACTGCCTGGCGGTTTGCGGCCCGTTTTAGAGTTTGCGATAAACTTTTACCCGCCATGGGGTAAGCAGGAATATTTCATGTGTATACATGTATTTTGCGAGTATTTTCCGTGGCGGATATGAAAAATATTACAGCTAACATGGATTTGCGTAACAATTTTATACGCATATTGCTACTTGATCAGAATATATACCATTTTACCAGATTTGGCAGGCCTAATAACACAATATGGAAATGTGATGTGATCTGTGTGGTATACTGGAGTGTAGTCTATCTGAACTGTCCTGATATGAGTGATCATGAGCTGTCAGTAGGCACTAGTCACTCACATTGATGTCTGTCTATGACTGGTCATGTGTGTAAGTAAAAACATGCCTCAGTGTCACCCATTAGGGTTAGCATTGGTGGTATGTGTCACTACATGTGAGACTCTTACATCACACATTGCTGTGATGTCTGTGCCAGTTAGATGGACTTGCTACACACATGTACTTGACCAACAGGCAGTCACTACTTGTATATGATATTTGTGATGCAGCATACAATGCGCAGCTATGACTAGACATTCACATATGAGTATTTGATTAGCTAGAGGCACAGAGGGGCACATTGATGACAGTTATTGCAAAGGCACTCATGGCTTCATTTTCAAAAGATAGATCTATGCATTTCATGCTGTGCTATGCATGACATGATCTATGACCGGTGTCTAATGACCAGCTCCATTGTCACCATTACAAAAAATGCTAAACAAGGTGTTACATGGTGTTAGTATCTTCTTGTGCAAGCAACATCTCAAGATCAGTCTAGCATGACAGCAATGAGCAGATAGTAGCTGGTTTAGACAATAATGTTACGGCTGGACAGACACCAGTACAATTTATTTATGTTAGTGTGCCATCCCATATTTTGTATACCCTAAGGGCTACAAGAGCTTAATGAGACACCTCAGATAATGCTTAGTTAAATGTGTGTGACAGATAGCAGAATGGAGCAGCCAAATCCAAATTATGCATAGGTCAACATGCCCCACTGAGCCATGTACAAACATGTTGTGGACCCAGATTCACATGTGAACATGACATTGTTACTTTGGAACAGCAAAGCAGTACTTTGCATGTCACAATCCTTGCAACAGCAAAGCTACTGATGCCTGTAAGCGCAAACAGTCCGCACGGCCTGGAGACCATACTGTGCTTTTGTATGAGACCCAGGTAGCTAGACACAGACACTGCTGAGTTACAGCTGACTGGCATGGATGTCAATGCCTGCGTTGTGCGTGAGATGGTGGGCCCAGTCTCTTGCCATCGGTCTGTAAGCAATGAACATTACCTGTTGACAAGGAATGGCAGGTTGTAGGTTTAAACATTGCTGGCATGAGAAGTATGCATGGTGCAACTTGTGTTGATCATTCAAGATGCTACTGATCATGTACAAAGGGTGGTGTGCATTGCATGACACACACCACGAGAACACTGGTCTGACAGGATAGGCATCCTATATCTTTGAAGTGCCTCTCAACGTCATTATGCCCCAGTAGGTTGTGCTGTCCGTCGCTGTCGAGGATGAGGCCCATCTACTCTACAAGACTTGTGATGCAGGGGACCTGTGAGTAGGCAACTAAGAGGGTCCACTTGCATCTCCTGTATCAGTACTTTCAAATGCATACTTAGAGTACCATGCTGTACCCAGGCTTGTATGGTCTGGACTGACCAAGGATTATGCTGGCTGAGTCAGTGACTCAGAGAGGATGTTGTGATTTGAGGCCTGGTGTAGTATTCAAGTTTTGGAGATGGTAAGCTGTGAAGCAGAGGAGGCCCAGGGATTGTATCTGCACATTAGCCATAACTGCTTGCACAAAACAGTTTTCCATGGACAATATGGAACATGTGATCTGCTTGCCAATGTTGCCATTCATGAGACAAAAATGTGGTGCAGCCTATTATACCCACATGTTATGGAGCACTTTGGTGTATGTTGGATTTCCATGGATGCTATTGGGACAGATATTTCTGTCAGGCATACTCCTGACTGGAGTGTCCTGTTGTCCACACTGTACTGGTACATGAACCATACATGATGGCTGGCCAGCTTGCACAACACCGTTTCATGATGAGTATTTGTACATTGCTTGAGAGATGCAACATTGTATGACATTAACATTTCTTCTAAGAAGCATGCTTGTCTATGTGTTCAACTGTCCCTGCAGATGTGTGGCTATTTTGATTGTTGTAGTTGTGCTGAAGAGCAAAAGTACACACATCATGCAATTGACATGTGTAAACTTGTAGTGATAATCCAGATCTAGGTGGTGCACCTTCTGGGGGCTAAAATAATTCATTTCATGTCGTATGACCCAAAACAATGTCCATTAGTGTTGTCATATGTTGCATGTTGTTGGCATATTATGGCCTGTACTTATTGTATTCCCTGTAGCACTTCACTCATGTGTATGTCTGTTCTCTGTCTTGGGGGTGTGAACACAGAGCAAGAGTTATTGGATGAGTATGTAGCCCATTCTACCCCTTTATTGCCATGACACACTCATGTTGTTATGCATGTGACATCAACAATTTATTGACATTCCATTGGCAGGTACATGGTCCTACATATACGTTGTTGTGTGCTGCTGTCTTGCCATTTGGCCCATGGCTGACATATGTATCATCGTTTGTGCTTATGTGACTACAGCATTGTCAGATCATTGCTGTATTGTAGGATGATTCAGGCACAGTGTCAGTGATGCATGACATGTGCTTATTGGTCATTCCAATGGCACATGTGTCATCTTTTGATGTATTCCCACTTTCTGTTGTTGTTTGACTCTGTATGCTTGGTGTTTGAGACATTCCCTGCACTGTATTGACACATCAGTTATTGTCTCTGTACTATCCTCTGTATCATCATCCTCCACAACCCACAAGTGGATGCAGAGCAGATTAGCAATGTATATTTGATACTGTTGTCAGTTACCTTTATTCCTGTGCCATTGAATTCACAGATATGTTGGATTACACATATTATGATGGTTTTTAGCTATGTGGCCACAGCTACAATTATACATCAGACATACAGTGTATGTTGTACTACGCTCTTGTATGTAAACAGACATGTATGTGCTCCTGTGATGACACAACACACAGTTATTGATTCTCACTGAGGGACCATACAAATTAATTGGCTCAGATGCCCAATACCTTGTTCCATTCCCACTCTTCGTTTAATTGGTGTCATGTCCCCTGCTAGATGTGAGAGCTGTGTGGCACTGTTTTTTTGTTAACTTTAACTTAACCGATAGGTAAACTTCAGAAGTCAGAAACCAAGCATACGAGACTTTTGTGTAGTGATATTTTATTTTTCAAAGTAACATTCTGTAGACTTTTTTTCTTTAAAGAATTGCATGTGATGAGACATTTGTTTATTGTGATTAGGTAAAAGAATTGTGGATGATGGCATCCCTCCTTGCTGTTCCAGAAGCAGAAGCTGTGGTATGTTTAGCATCAGCTTCTTCGTCCTGGCCATCCTCTGGATTGTCCTGCTCCTCCTGATTTTCATCCAATGGTGTGTTTGTCCATACACAAATATTGTGCAAAATGCAACATGCCATTATAATTTAGCAAACCAGTTCAGGACTGTACAGGAGTCTCCCCCCCCCCTCGATATATAAAGGCACCGGAACCTTGATTTGAGGACTCCAAAGGTCAGTTCGACAATTGCCCTTGTGCATCCCAGTGTAAAGTTGTAGTCTCTCTGGGCATGTGGGTGGGTCACTTTGATGGGGGTCATCAGCCATGGTGAGAGTGCATATCCTTGATCACCTGAAACATATGATGGAGAGATGTGTCCATTGGTATTTGTGCCTGCTGTGTTTGCAGAGTGTCTTTTTTGGTGTGTGTGCATTGTGCAACTTTGTAATTTCTGCTTTGTCATGTGGTGATTCAGACCATTAACCTGCATCACTGAAATTGACTTGCCTATACTTGACAGCCTACACATCACCATGATGTCATTGGCAAGGTCCTGTGTATTATCTCCATGTTGTGACTGTCAGGATGTCTGGGTCACTCAAAAAGATTTGAGGTTATTTACAGGCCTGTTGCACCAACAGTACGTAACTTATGCACAGATTTTATAGTGTGCACCGCTGGCGCATGGGCCTGGTGAAGCATCCACCTTGACTTTTGGCAGATTACTATGTTTGAACATCATCAAGATACCTCGTTGGGAGTGATTGTGCTGAGGGTAGCTGAGAGCGAAAATCCTTGTCTGCTGAACGTTATACTCATTGTGGGTTCTTTACATCCAGCTTGCCCCCAAGGTGGGTCAGTGTTTGAGTGACAGTGACACTGCTACCTGGTACACTTGACTTACTGGGACATGTGAAGACAAACACACATATGTATTGATGTCCTTGTGCATGAGTTATCTTTGACTCTGCTTTTATGTATGTTGGGGTAATACCCATCAATATTGCCATGTGTGTGTCTGTTCCCAATCAATACAGATATAGTTTGCTAAATTTGTGCATCAGATTGCTACACCTCACCAGGGAAGTCATATGGATGCACAACATGTAATGAGATTGAGATTTCGATGGTATGCTCTTTCTATGCATGCTCCATTCTGCAACGACCCAGACTGATGTTTAATCAACTTTGGGGATTGTTTGTGTGCAGTTGGTGCTCCCTTCATGCAGCAATACTTGCAACCCCATGAGGCAGGCACCCCTATTGCATGGTGCATGGCTGACTGTGTTTTTGCATGTCAGCTAATTGTGCACCATCACAAGTGAGAGCAGGGTGATCTGTCATCTTGTTGTACATAAGGCACATGTGTTTATTTCAGGATGAATGTAGCCCAGCAGAAACATATGTCTTGTGTCATGTGCTGCATTGATCATTTTCAATTTCTGTCTGAGGAGTTCTGCAAAATCTATATTCTGAGAGTGTCATAAAGGTTTGTGAGAGATTTTCTGGGCTACTCCCTTGTTGGGCCGACTTACACATGTCTTGATTATTTTGCATTGGGTGCTTGTGTATAGTAGTTTGACCTGTTACAAGGTATGTCGTATTACATTTGCTACATGTGCATTATCACATATTTAAGCTACATGCTTGGTGACTTGAGGTGTGTGGTGTGTTCAGCTTGTACTTACCAACAAGCAGTCCATTCCCATATGTGCCAATCTCAAACCGCTGGTTGATGATCAATTGGCAAAACATGTAGGAGTCATGCACACTCCCTGGAACCTTTGCAACAACATTGATGAGCAGGCCCAGGTGGTCCACGATTGCCTGCATATTCATTGCGTGTGTGTGCTTCCTGTTCCTGTATATATGTGCAGTGTCCGCAGGAGGCACAAGTTGAACATGGGTGCAGTCAATTGCCCTCAACACATGCGGAAACCCAGCAATGTCATTGAAGCCTTGCTTGTTGTCAAGTTGTTCCTGCGCAGTGTTGGGGAAGCGTAGGTGCTGTGGCGTCAAGCTGATGATGGCATCCAAGACAGTCGGGAGGAACCTGGAAAATGATGACTGTGAGACTCCACCACCTCAGGCAGTGGTTGGTTGGAAGGTACCAGAGGCCAACATGTGCAGCATTGCAAGTAGCTTTGTCTGCAGAGGGACATTTTTGTGCAGCGCTGTGATGGTGCCTGCAGCCTTGGCACTATCTGGGTGAGTATGCGTAGGATGGAGGTCCTTTTAGCCTGTAGTGGGCTATCACATCCTCTGGCTGGAGGTCTATCAGGGTGATGCGTTGGAGGTAGACCTGCTCTCTTCTGCGGCGCTGCCTCTGTGGTGGTGCTGGTGGTGCTGGTGGCGGTGGTGGTTGTGGTCTTCTTGGAGCTCCAAGCCGCAAGAGTAGGACGTCCATGGTGTCATTAAGAATGCAAATGAGGGTCTGGGGTAGTCTCCCTTAGGTACAAGTTTGTTTGCACCATTTCTTAGACCAGCTTTTTTCTGGTCTTAAAAACCTGCCACTAACTGGACTTAGCGGCAGTTTTGGAGGATTATCGCCGGACCGAAAAATCATTGTAAATATCGCGAAGTGGGGTCAGCGGCAGTTTTTTCATGGGAATGCCCACCTTGCATCTCATCTTTGTAAAGTCCCGCTAACACAAGTGGCGATCATAAAAATTCACATTTACGCCAGAAAAATGCTGCTAACTGCGGTTAGTGACAACTTGTAAACACGGCGATAAAAAATCTGCCGTAACGCCAAAAAATTGATGCTACGGCGGCGTTAAGTTCTTGTACATATGCCCCAGAGTGTGGTGGTCTGATGTTCCTTGCTATCCAACATTCATGTGTCTGTACCCAATCACAGGGGGTTGCAAACAGCAACCTGCTTAATTAGTGTTCCTTAAGCAAGTCATCCTGCAACCACCGTGACTGGAGATTTTGAAATGCAACATATTAGTCCACAAATTGCATCACTAATTCAAAGACAGGTCACAAAACGTCGGTGCGCAATTTGTGACCCCTTTTTGTGGCCTGTCTCTTAGTACATCAGGAGGCTATATCCTTCCCAACTAATGCTGCAGATACGATGAAAGTGATGCGTCATGTAATTGGCAGATTCCCAAATGTCATGGGTGCTGTGAACTCTACTCATTTGTGACTGGTGGGACGTGTACATTGGAGCATTCCTTTCACAATAAAACAATGTCCCACTCACTGAATGTGCAGATGGTTTGTACCTCCTCACTGATCGTGCAGATGGTTTTTATCTACTCACTGATCGTGCAGATGGTCAAAACCTAGTCATTAAATGTGCAGATGGTCTGTACCTACTCATTGAGCGTGCAGGAGGTCTAGCAGCTTTGGCAATCACACATTGCTATGGATCAGCTCACAGTTGCTTTGTGTGACACATTTGCTGCCTTTCAAGCATCGTGAAAATATGTCACAGAATCATGGTTGGCTCATACTTATTGTTGTCAGATTGCATGCAACCAGTAAATTTATCACATTGCATATTGAGGGGGAAGGATTCTTAGGATGTCAAAGATTAGGATAACCCATACTTGGTTATTCTTACTATAACATTTAATGTGGTATGTTTTACTTCTGCGTTATGTTTTCAGTATTATTTTGGTGTTATCACTAGGACTTTGAGTTGGTGGCTCTACCCACTCTAAGGTCTATTTTAGAAAAATGGTATTGGAATTTGATCTTAATTAAAATTCCATAATCTCAAACGAAAGTAAATATGTTATATGTTTTAAGATAAAATAAATGTGTATTGTGGTTTCGTTTGTCCACAGGCTGCATATTCACTGAAGTCCTGATTATTGACACCTGTCCATTACCCAGGGTCACCGGAAGGTCAAAAGTACAATGCTTTGCGCATACACATTATTTTCATCACAAGTTTGCCATGATTCTGCATTAAATTATTTTCAAACGCTAACATATCTTATTCAAGGAGTCATTGATAGTGCACATACAAAGCCAATTTCACCAAAATGTTGAAATATCACAAGTGGGATTTCTGAGAACAGAGTCACTTTTCAAAAAACATTCCAACAAGGGTTGGAAAGGGAATTGTATGAATGCGTCCAATTTAAGATAATGAATTAACAGATTAGAATTGTCTTTCGTGTCTTAATCTGTTAATCAATTGTCATAACTTTGGTCCCTTCATACAAATATGTCTCACTCCCGCGTTTTAGGGCTATCAGTTATAGTTACACCAAGTCCCCAGGAATTTCCGCAGCCAGCTTTTAGAGCCATTAACTCAGTTCTCAGCCTTGACAGTTAAGTGTGACTAATATTGGTCTTGTCTCCCCCTTCAGCTGGACCTTTGTATTTCCAACCTTTCCAATATGGCTGTCGTACTAGGCTTTTCCACCATTTCCACCTCTAGGACCAATCCAGAGAGCCCACACAAAACATATAAAGAGGCATAGGGGGCAACTACAAAGGCTGTCAGTCACTCACCACCCTTACCAATTATCCAGAAGTGAACTGAATCTTTGACTAGGAGAAGTTTCCACTACTCCCTTCTCCTCCACTCCTACCACAACCCATAACTTTTTGACTTACCTTGGGATAGAGGGATTTTACATAAATCACGTGCTTTAATCCCTTATTTTCCATAAGCGTCCTTCCATTATGGGAACGACAATACAAACATACCTGTCACTGGTTCACACTTTTATATTTCCATAAGTAACCCATTTTACATTTTTCATATACTTCACTCTGGCGTTACTATCCTTGTTTCCCCCTGCCCATCAAACACACAATACTCTGAAGCATGCAACATGCAACTAAACAGTTGCCAGAAAACATTACAGCCAATTTCAACATTACCTGTCCTGGAAAATTGTTTACACCTCTGTAGAACCCAAAAATACAATAGATCATTACTGGGTCCTCAGTTTCATACGAAAACAGACATTTGTACACCATTAATAACTTCATGGTGATTACCATTATCACACATTCCAACATTTAAGAAGTGGAGAGTGAGAGATTTAAAAATATAATCGGGAGAATGTACTTCTCCCATTGACTTATGCAATTTCAGGCGGCAGACATTAAAAGAAAGCAATTTTTGCCTAAAAATCTGGAATCTCCCACCTGAATCGGGTCTTTTGTCATGTATGCTTTATTATGAAACAGACCAGTGTCAGCGAGCAAATCGGTAATAAATTCTGGCTCATGGATGCATGCCAACTGCTAGAACCAGGAGAGGTGTAGTCCCGATTCGGACTTTGGTGCTCCCCGACTGGAACCGTCACACTGTCTAGTTAAAGGAAGACATATAATCTGGCTCAAACATTCTTATAAGAATGACAGTCAAGGATTTTTAGTTCAATGCTTTATGTAAGGAATTAATAGGCAAAGTACAATAAAGGTGCCATGAGCAAGTTTAGCAGCAAAGTATATGAATCATAAGAATGAAAATTAAGTGGAAAAGTGATATGGTAGTTATCAGCCACAATCTAAACTATAAAACAAACATGCCCACTCATTGGATGATGTCATCAGTGATGTCATCAATTATCTCATTTGTTATAAATTATGTCATAGAACATGTCGGGCCTGATTCACAAAAGTAAACTTAGTCCAAAAGTCTAAGTTTAGACCTGAAGTCCAAGTTTAGACCTAAAGTCTAACTTTACTACTACAAAAGTAAGACTTTAGGTCTAAGTTTAGACCAAAAATCGAACTTAGACCAAAAGTCTAATTTTACTACTACTAAAGTTATACTTTTGGTCTAAGTTTAGACCAAAAGTCTAACTTAGACCTAAAGTCTAACTTTACTACTACTAAAGTTAGACTGTTGGTTAAGTTTAGACCAAAAGTCTAACTTAGACCAAAAATCTAACTTTACTACTACTAAAGTTAGACTATTGGTCTAAGTTAGACTTTTGGTCTGAACTTAGACCAAAAGACTAACTTTAGTAGCAGTAAAGTTAGACTTTGGGTCTAAACTTAGACTTTTGGTCTAAGTTTACTTTTGTGAATCAGGCCCTACATGTGTGATGCCACATGTGAGGTCATAAGCAGTGCATTGCGGGGGAGCAAGTTAAAGATAGCGCTGCTAACTACAAATGGTGAATTTCTGTGTTTTTTTTTTAGAACAATGCACTAATGTTCCCACCAACATATTCCCCTAACTATAACCTTACTTTAATCTTTGTTTTTTTTGGTGAATGTCTAAGTTTTTTTTTAACCCCTTCGATGCTCATGACGAGCTCAGCTCGTCATGCTGCGCGGTCGCGCTGTGCGCATGACGAGCTGAGCTCGTCACGACCACACCCACGATCGGAATGTCCAGCACCTGGGCGGAATTCCGATCGCGGCGAAGCGGTTAAAGGAAACCAGATATGTTTGTAACACCTAACTATAACCTTACTTTAACCTTTGTTTGTTCAGTGAATTTCTAGGGTTTTGTAAAAAGTAAATGAATTATTTTTGTGAGTGTATGTATTGTAGAATGACTTTAAAATATATGTTGTGTTCTGACATTGTTTCAGCAAAATAATGTTTATTTATTGTAACAAAACAGGATATAGTTCACAGTTTGCAAAATGTTTGTAAAATGTGTGTGTTAAACAGATAAATATTCAATAGAAATGTTTATTTGCTCACCGATTGTAACTCTGATATCAAGACGTCATCAGCAATCTTTTTTGAGGTGTCATTACTCTTGCACTGACGAGTGTGAGTAGTAGGGTATGTAGAGGGGCTGCCCGCTCAGCTGAGACCTCTCTCTGTAATGATGGGTGTGCGTAGTAGGGTGTGAAGGGGGACTGGCCTCTCCTTTCAGACCTCTCTCACAGATGACGGGTGTGCGTAGTAGGGTGTAGGGAGGGACTGCCCTCTCTTTTTAGACCTCTCTCTCAGATGACAGTTGTGCATAGTAGGGTGTGTAGGGGGACAGGTCTCTCTGCTGAGACCTCTCTCTGTAATGATAAGTGTGCGTAGTAAGATGTGAGGAGAAACTGGGCTCTCCTTTCAGACCTCTCTCACAGATGATGGGTGTGCGTAGTAGGGTGTAGGGAGGGACTGCCCTCTCTTTTTAGACCTCTCTCTCAGATGACAGTTGTGCGTAGTAGGGTGTGTAGGGGGACAGGTCTCTCTGCTGAGACCTCTCTCTGTAATGATGGGTGTGCATAGTAGGGTGTGGCGAGGGACTGGGCTCTCCTTTCAGACCTTTCTCTCAGATGATGGGTGTGAGTAGTAGGGTGTGTGGCTGGACTGGCCTCTCCTTTGAGACCTGTGTCTCGGATAAAGGGTGTGCGTAGTAGGGTGTATGGATGGACTAGCCTCGCCTTTGAGACCTCTCTCTCACATGACAGATGTGCATAGTAGGGTGCATGTAGAGACTGGCCTCTCCTTCCAGACCCCTCCCTCAGATGATGGGTGTGTGTAGTAGGGTGTGGGGAGGGACTGGCCTCTCCTTTCAGACCTCTCTCTGAGATGACGGTGCGCATAGTACGGTGTAGGGAGGGACTGGCCTCTCTGGTGAGACCTCTCTCTGTAATGATGGGTGGGTGTAGTAGAGTGTGGAGAGGGACTGCCCTCTCCTTTTAGACCCCTCTCTCAGATGATGGGTGTGCGTATTAGGGAGTGTGGAGGAACTGGCCTCGCTGCTGAGACCTCTCTCTGTAATGATGGGTGTGCTTAGTAGGGTGTGGTGAGGGACTGGACTCTCCTTTCAGATCTCTCAGATGACAGGTGTGTGTAGCGGAGTGTGGGAAGGGACTGGGCTCTCCTCTCAGACCTGTCTCTCAGATGATGGGTGTGCATAGTAGGGTGTGTGGAGGGACTTGTCTCTCTGTTGAAACCTCTCTCTGTAATGATGGGTGTGCGTAGTAGGGTGTGGAGAGGGACTGGCCTCTCCTTTTAGACCTCTCTCTCAGATGACGGGTGTGCTTAATAGGGTGCGTGGATGGACTGGTCTCTCCTTTGAGACTTCTCTCTCAGATAACAGGAATGCACAATAGGGAGTATGGATGAACTAGCCTCTCCTTTGAGATTTCTCTCTCAGATGATGGGTGTGTGTAGTAGGGTGTGTAGAGGAAGTGGCCTCTCCTTTCAGACCCCTCTCTCAGATGACTGGTGTGCATAGTAGGGTGTAGGGAGGGATTGGCATCTCCTTTCGGACCTCTCTCTCAGATGATGGGCATTCATAGATAATAGGGTGTGTGGAGGGTCTGGCCTCTCTGCTGAGACCTCTCTCTGTAATGATAGGTGTGCGTCGTAGGGTGTGGGGAGGGATTTGGCTCTCCTTTCAGACCTCTATCTCAAATGATGGGTGTGAGTAGTAGGGTGTTAGGATGAGCCTTGACTCTATTTACAACTCTTCTCAAACCAAATGAGCAAAACTATTAGTCTGAAAAACACCATCTCCGGTAAGACTCCTTCATACAGTAGCGAGTATGCATAGCAGAGTGCATTCAAACATCACCTACTCATTTTCATGATCCTGCGAGAGTCAATTGATATCGTAAAATAAAAAAATAAAAAGATTTAACCTTCTATTCGTCACAGTAATTATGTCTTACACACTTTCTCTCAAAATTAAGGACCACAATATGCATTCCCACTAATAGAGTGTATCGAGAACTCATCTACTGCTTTTTACTATTCACAATCGCGTGAGAGTCCCGCAACATCATAAAAATGAGTGGCAAACAATATAAATACATTTTCTTCAGAGCAGTTAT
Organism: Calotriton arnoldi; assembly: GCA_963921515.1. Classification (NCBI taxonomy): domain Eukaryota; kingdom Metazoa; phylum Chordata; class Amphibia; order Caudata; family Salamandridae; genus Calotriton; species Calotriton arnoldi. Next base: position 746,870 of record CAWUFW010008873.1, on the reverse strand, counting down.
CCCTTAGACACCTCCTCTCTAAATCTAGGGGGAGGGCATTCCTTTCTGCTGCCCCCTTATATAGCTTTTTACTTCATTTCAACAACACCTCCAATTTTTCCCAGTAAACAGTAATGGTGACCATTTCATTTCTAACATTCCAACAGCCACCCAATCAGAGCGCTCGCAGGACTCAGTGTGAAGGCTCGCGGGCAAAACGAGCCTCTAGGCCAACCACAGAGCACAATTTTTGATGCAGTGCTCTTGTGGGACACCCACGAGACTCTTGCGAGCCCAACTGCCAAAATACACTATTATTTTTTACCCTTAATATCTCAAAAACTACTGAACGGATTTACACCAAATCATAAAAAGCACAATATGTGGACCAAGATCTAACTTCCTGATAAATTTGGTGCAATTCTGTTCATCAGTTTTTGCTATAGCCGTGTCTAAATAGGTCTATGTAAAATGCAAAGAGATTTTATGTTTTGGTATCCCCCTTTTTTCTCGAATGCCGCTGGACAGATCCCCTGAAATTTTCCAGGAAGGAGCTGAGGTGGATAAACTTTTTTTTACCTATTGCCGGTATATATATATATTTTCACGGAAAAAGCCAAAGGTTACAGGGTCGTTATACTTAGGCTCGGATTTCACTTGTACAAAACCAGTGAAATTCAGCAGTTATATAGACAGGCGCCCACAACCTGGCCGGCCCAGTGGCCTATTCAAAATGAAGCACAGGAGCCTGTGCTTCATTTCTTTTTAAAAATGTTGCCGGGATTTGTGGATCCAGAGCAACGTCTGCCTAAATTTGCTTTTTTTATAATGTTTTTTTCTCCCCTGCTGGGTCCCTGTGAGATCCCCCAGGAGGCCTAGGGGGTCAGGGTGCTTCTACCCTGCCCCCTTTTCTTTTTTTTAATGTTTTCTTCTGTGACTCAGTTCAACCAAGTCACAAGATGGCTGCCAACACTTCTGGTTTGAAGTGTTGGCAGCCAATCAGATCTCAGCACGTGATCGGGAGGGGTCGCCAGTCCACTGCGTCCCTATATATACAACTGGAAATTTCTTTAAATAACTCAGCAACTGCTGAACGGACTTACACCATTTAACAAAAAGGACTCTTTCTGGACCAACAGCTACCTTTCTGCCAAAATTGGTGTAATTCTGTTAAGCAGTTCGGGCTGTAGCTGTGCCTAAAGTTTCCTATGGAAATTAACATGGGGAAAATGCATTTTGGGACCACCCCTTTTTGTCTCCCCCTACTTGACAGATCACCTTGAAATTTCCAGCACTGCAGGTAAAGAGGGTGGTGAATTAGTTTTTAAAATTTCACGAGGATTCGTCAAACGACCGCAAAGTTATTGGCAAAGGAAAAACGGTCTTCCTATGGAAACTAGGTCCTATATATAACTACCTACTGGCGACCACCAGTAGGTAATGTATGTATTATATATGTGTGTGTGTGTGTATATGAGTGTCTGAGCGGGTCTGGGAGTGGGTGTGTGAGTGTCTCAGTGGGTCTGGGAGTGGGTGAATGAGTCTCTGAGTAGATTTGTGAGTGGGTGCATGAGTGTGTGAGTGGGTCTGGGAGTGGGTGCATGAGAATATCAGTAGGTCTGTGAGTGGGTGCATAAGTGTCTGAGTGGGTGAGTGAGTGGGTGCATGAGTCTCTCAATGGGTCTGTGAGTGGGTGCATGAGTGTCTGAGTGGGTCTGTGAGTGGGTACATGAGTGTCTGAGTGGGTCTAAAAGTGCATGCATGAGTCTCTGCATGTGTCTGTGAGTGGGTACATGAGTCTCTGAGTGCATCTGTGAGTGGGTGCACAAGTGTCTGAGTGGGTCAGTGACTGGGTGCATCAGTGTCTGGGTGGGCCTGTGAGTGGGTGTATCACTGTCTGTGAGTGGGTGCGTGGGTCTGAGAGTAGGTGCATGAGTGCCTGAGTGGGTCTGTGAGTGGGTGTGTGAGTGTCTGAGTGAGTTTGTGAGTGGGGGCAAGAGTATCTGAGTGGGCTTGTGAGTGGGTGCATGAGTCTCTGAGTAGGGCTGTGAGTGGCTGCATAAGTGTCTGAGTGGATCTGGGAGTGGGTGCATGAGTGTCTGAATGGATCTGTGAGTGTGTGCATGTGTGTTTGAGTGGTTCTGGGAGTAGGTGCATGAGAATATGAGCAGGTCTGTCAGTGGGTACAAAAGGATCAGAGTGGGTGTGTGAGTGGATGCATGAGTCTCTGCATAGGTCTGTGACTGGGTGCTTCAGTGTCTGAGTGGGTCTGTGAATGGGTACGTGAGTGTCAGACTGGGTCTGTGAGTTGGTGCGTGAGTGGGTCTGTGAGTGAGTATATGAGCGTCTGAGTGCATCTGTGAGTGGTTACCTGACTCTTTGAAAATGTCTGTGAGTGGGTGTGTGTCTTAGTGGGTCTGGGAGTGGGTGCATGAGAACATGAGTAGGTCTGAGAGTGGGTGCATGTGTCTGAGTAGGTCTATCAGTGGGTGCATAAGGGTCAGACTGGGTCTGTCAGTGGGTGCGTGAGTCTCTGGGTCTGTGAGTGGGTGTGTAGGTCTGAGAGTGGGTGTGTGAGTCTATGAGTGGGTCTGTGAGTAGGTCATGAGGGCCTGAGTGGGTCTGTGAGTGCCTGTGTGGGTTTGTGAGTGGGTGCATGTGTGCCTGAGTAGGTCTGTGAGTGGATGCTTGAGTCTCTGAGTGGGTCTGTGAGTGTGTGTGTGAGTCTCTAAATGGGTCTGTGAGTGCCTGAGTGGGTCTGTGAGTAGTTTGGGCATCACTGAGTGGGTCTGTAAGTGGGTGTGTGAGTCTGAGTGTGTCTGTGACTGGGTACATCAGTGTATGAGTGGGTCTGCAAGTGGGTGCATGAGTGCCTAACTGGGTCTCTGAGTGGGTGGGTGAGTCTCTGAGTGGGGTTGTGAGTGGGTGGGTGAGTCTGTGAGTGGGTGCATGAGTGCCTGAGTGGGTCCATGAGTAGGTGCATGAGTGCCTAAGTGGTCTATGAGTGGGTGCATGAGTTTCTGAGTGGGTGCATGAGTGGGTGCATGAGTCTTTGAGTTGGTCTCTGAGTGGGTGCCTAAGTGTGTGAGTGGTTCTGGGAGTGGGTGAATCAGTCTCTAAGTAGATCTATGAGTGGGTACATGAGTGTCTAAGTGGGTATGTGACTCTGAATAGGTCTGTGAGTGGGTGCATGAGTCTCTGGGAGTAGGTGCATGAGTCTTTGAGTGGATCTGTGAGTGGGTGACTGAGTGGGTCTGGGAGTGGATGCATGAGAATATGAGTAGATCTGTGAATGGGTGCATGAGTGTCTGAGTGGGTGTGTGAGTGGGTGCATAAGTCTTTGAGTGGGTCTGTTAGTGGGTGCTTGAGTGTTTGAGTAGATCTGTGACTGGGTGCATCAGTGTCTGAGTGGGTCTGTGAGTAGGTTTGTAAGTGTCTGACTGGGTCGGAGAGTGGGTGCTTGAGTCTGTGAGTGGGTGTTTGGGTGGGTGTATGAGTATCTGAGTGGGTCTGTGAGTAGGTATATGACTCTCTGAGTAGGTCTGTGAATGAGTGTCTGAGTAGGTCTAGGAGTGGGACATGAGAATTTGAGTAGGTCTGAAAGTGGGTGCATATATATCTGAGTGCATGTGTGAGTGGGTGTATGAGTCTCTGAGTGGGACTGTGAGTGGGTGTATGAGTGTCTGAGTGGGTCTGTGACTGGGTGCGTCAGTGTCTGAGTGGGTCTGTCAGTGGGTGCTTGAGTGTCTGACTGGTCTGTGAGTGTGTGCTTGAGTTTCTAAGTGGATCTGTAAGTGTCTGAGTGGGTCTGTGAGTGGGTTGGTGAGTTTTTGAGTGGGACTGGAGTGGGTGCATGAGTTGCTGAGATAGTATGTGAGTGAGTATGTGAGTCTCTGAGTGGGTGCATGAGTCTTTGAGTAGGTCTGTGAGTGGGTACATAAGTGTCTGAGTGGATCTGTGAGTGGGTGTGTGCGTGTTTGAGTGGGTCTGGGAGTGGGTGTGTGAGTGTCTCAGTAGGTCTGGGAGTGGGTGCGTGCATCTCTGAGTAGATCTGTGAATGGGTGAGTGAGTGCATGAGTGGCTCTGGGAGTGGGTGCATGAGAATATAAGTACATATGTGAGTGGGTGCATAAGTGTCTGAGTGGGTGTGTGAGTGGGTGCATGAGTCTCTGGGTGGATCAGTGTGTATAGACATGAATATCTCAATGGGTCTGTGACTGGGTGCTTCAGTGTCTGAGTGGGTCTGTGACTGGGTGTGTGAATGTCTGACTGGGTCTGTGACTGGGTGCTTGAATCTCTGAGTGGGTCTGTAAGTAGGTGTCTGAGTGGGTCTGTGAGTGGGTACATGATTGGGTGTGTGAGTGTCTGAGTGAGCCTGGCAGTGGATGCATGAGAAAATGAGTAGGTCTGTGAGTGGGTACATAAGTGTCTGAGTGGGAGTGTGAGTGGGTGCATGAGTCTCTGAGTGGGTCTGTGAGTGGGTGTATGAGTGGGTCTGAGAGAGGGTACGTGAGCATCTAGGTAGGCCGGTGAGTGGGTGCATGAGTGTCTGAGTGGGTCTGTGAATGGGTGCATCACTCCACTCCATGCCACTCTAATGTATGCCACTCCATTGTACGCTATTCAACTGTATACCACTCAAATCTAGAACGCTCCACTGTATGCTATTTCACTGCATGCCACTACACTGTATGTTGGCGAGTTATAGTTAGTGTTGTCTGGTTAGTGAGCTAAAAATAGTGTGTATGGAGGTGCGATACTTATAATAATTTAAAGGTGGTGGATAAATTGTAAATGAAAGTTATAACTATAACTTCAGAATTTCTAAAGTTTGTGTAGTTTAATAGTTTGATTTGTATACTGAAAACAGATTTCTAACTATAACTAAGCTTTAAATTTTGGCTTTTTCAATGATTTTTTTTTATTTTTTAATTAATAAAAATGTGTTTCAAATCGTAGTGTCCAGTATCGTCGAGTGGAGTGTCATTATGTGGAGTGTCATTCAGTACAGTGGAGGAGAGAATTTTAAAGTCTGTTGTCGTAGAGTATTATAGAGTGGAATAGAGTGGAGTAGAGTTGAGTGGTGTAGCATACAGTGTAGCAAAGTTTTATATAGTGTAGTGGGATGGTGTCTCATATACTGGAGTCAGCTATTGTAGAGCGGAGCAGCGAGTTGCACAGTGGACTGGCGTGTCATACAGTAGAGTAGGGTGTCATAGACTGTCATAAAGTGGAGTACAGTATAACAGGGTGAAGTAGAGTGTCACAGAGTGGAGTCTTATCAAGTAGAGTGTCGTAGATGAACAGTGGAGGAGAGTGTTGTAGAGTTGAGTGCTGTGTCATATAGTGGAGTGGCGTATTGTAGAGAGGAGTGGAGTGGCATGTCATTGAGTGTCATACAGTGTAGTACAGTGGCATAGAGTGGATGGGCATAGAGTGGAGTAGAGTGGCATAGAGTGAAGTACAGTGTTGTAGAGCGGAGTTGCATACAGTGGAGTAAAGTGTCATATAGTCATAAGCGTAGAGCGGAGTATGGTACAGTGGCATAGAGTGAGATAAAGTGTAGTAGAGTTGAGTATAGTGCAGTGGAGTACACTGGAGAGGGGTAGCATTGAGTGGAGTAAAGTGCCATAGTGTGGAGTGGAGTGTCGTAGACTATAGTGGCGTAGAGTGCAGTAGAGTGGAGTGGTGTAGTATACAGTCAAGTAAAGTCTCATAAACTGGAGGACTGTGTTGTACAGTAGAGTGTAGAGGCATGTCATACAGTATTTGAAAGTGTTGACAGTAGAGCAGAGTGACATGCAGTCTAGTAGAGTTTTGTAGAGTGGAGTGGTGTACGATGTAGTGCCTTGCAAGTTTTATGAAAGAACCCTTTTTAGCTCCTAATGGACTTCATAGTGCTGTGACGTAGGTGTCAGAACTGAATGCAATGACAGCTGGTTTTAGAATGCTGAGTTTGCAGTTACACACAGACGAATAAAGATGTGTAATATTAAGCTCCCTGTGTGCCTGTTTGGTGTAGTCATTTGCTGGTACCCAGGCTGGGGAGGACGCTGCAGCTGGCGACGAGATAGGGGATAAGTAACCCAAAGAATGACCGTGGTCTCCCAGAGAGATTGCTGTGGTCTAAGTAAACTCCTTGTGCATCCCACGTATGTCGCTGTCGAATTTGGAATCGATTCATCATGCATATGGAGTCAAAGTGCAACTCCAGCTACTGTGCAGCAGGTGAAGACAACGGAAGAGTTGCAAAGAATCTACACGCTGATGGCCGAGAACCTACTGGTTAAGCCATACTTCAAGTAGTTGGTAAACCACTCGCAAACAGGAAGGGGTCCCCAGGGGACCCCTACCCCTTTGTGAATGGGTGCGAAGATATTTTTTAAGAGCAAGCAGTGGTCCTAGGGACCACTGCCTGCCCTTAAAAAATGAAACTGAAAAGTTTCATTTTTCTTTTTTAAATGCATCCTGTTTTCCTTTAAGGAAATCGGGCTGCATTTAAAAAAAAACTGCTTTATTTAAAAGCAGTCCCAGACATGGTGGTCTGCTGACCCCAGCAGGCCACCATCCCTGGGAGTGCTAGCCATTTCCAATGGGGTCACAAATTGCGACAGCCTCATTAATATTCATCAGGCATGCAATTTGCGACCCCATTGGGAATCGCAAACAGTGTCTGAGACACTGTTGTACATTAAGTTTAGCGAGTCGCAAATTGTGAATCGCAATTTTGCACAATTTGCGACTCGCTAAACTTAATGCTCGTACATCTGGCCCATGGAGTGTTAACACTGAAGGTGGATTCAACCCAGTTTATGAAGCGCAGCCAATGATAATCTTAACTTGCAAAGTAACGCTGCAAACAGAAGCGCTGTAAGGCGGAGATCAACCAGGTGTCAGAAAATGCAAAGTGACATTAAGCAGAGAAGAAATACATGACTTACTGAATACACTAAAGAGAGTCATTGTATCACGGTTGACTCAAGGAGAAGTGCTCAGGTTGTGCTTACCGAGCAGTTCATACTCGAAACTTCATTCACAAAACTGCAGAGTGAGGCTCAGAACAACTTCACAGGTCTTCAAAGAATAAAGAGACGAGAACGACTCTCAGAATAGTGACATTTTTCAGATGGCAGCAAAGAAAGTCATGTTTCCACCTATCATTAAAGATGACTCAAAGGCCAGGATGTTGGTTGCAAGGTTTTACAGATGAGTTGCCTAAACCATGTCACAGTGATCCACCAGTGGTGTCATTAAGTTCCAGACTGAAGTACAAAGTTGATGCATTCCTGAAACCACCACCACCTTTCGATACCACCAAAAAGCAAAATATTGGCAATAGATGGACTGCTTGGTTAGAGACATTTGATGATCTCATTGATGCACTTGAAGACACTGATAAGAAAAAGATTATCAAGTATCTCAAAAATCTTGCTGGTGATGGTGTGAAAGGAGTCATAAAGAAAATGTCGCAAACTGACTAAGAAATCACATACCATCAGATTAAAGAAACAGTGAAAATCAAGTTCAATCCTATACCAAACATTGATTATGAAAGATACATTTTCAGTCCGGAACGCCAAAATGTTGGTGAAACTATTGATGAGTTTGTTGCAGGGATTCTGCGAAATTACAGAACTATGCTTTGGACCATAGAACCTTAGTAGGCAGGGACTGAGCTATCCTAACACCTTAGTACCTGTGAGCCCGGGACTGACTAGCTGTAGTGTCTCACTTTCCCTCCTAATCAGTCACAGAGGAACAAGTGATTAGACACCCCAGAACACAACACTCCCGACTCTCTCAGGAATCGTGGTGACAGGACACACCTTTTCGCTCTCACTCTCGTACTTGTCCACAATAAGATCTGACAGAGACAGCAAAAATGTTTAGAATATTTATTTTATCTATCGTGCGCTAATATGAAGTATACGTGCCACAATAAGTAAGAAGATGCCTAAACACAGATACGGTCAGCATAGTAAGTAATCCATGAATCATAAAAGGAGCTGTCATGGTATTAGACAGAGTGCCTAAACCCTCTGTTACACCCTCCTCCCATTTTACGGAAGCAAGGTGATTATATATCAGAAGATCTCTGGGTTTTTGCAGCCCACCTTCTACCTTAGCATGCACAGATGAAAGTTCTACATCTCAGGTGTAGTTGCAATCTCTTCTCTGAATCTCTCTCCAAGTGTGTATTTGCAGGTGTGTGCTACCTATATGACAAAGAGTACATGTTCCCAAACAACAGCTGCATTTGTGTGCTGTGTCTAGGTGCTAGAGCCTGCCCATAACAGAATGACAAGAGGCATTGTTGTTTGACCTTGTCTACCATGTTCAGACTAAATCCCAGGAAAGAACAGAACGCAAAAACAGCAGGTTCTGTGCAAAAGGACAGTGTGGAACGAAGCAAGATACGTTTGTATATTAACATGTGTAAAGCAAAGAGCAGCCTGCTACATGCTCAGGCTAACACAAGGGAAAACAGCAATGGGCCTGCACAGGACATATGACACCCTCCCTTTGGTCAGGACAGTAGCACCAAGATGACGACAGAGTTCAGGTAATAGGCAGAAGCAAAGTGTTTGAGTCACAGAGCAGTCATGATTTAATAAATTGAGGGTGTAGACAAAAAAATAGATAGTTGAAGAATTAGTAAGCAAAAATATTGTCAAATCATAACAGTCAATTAGAGCGTGTCGCCAGGGCCCAAAATGTGGGATGCCAACTGAGAAATCAGCGATTCCAATACGAGATCCGGACCTTCCGAGGTACAAATATCAGCCATCCAGTTGAGCAAGACAAAGGAACAAACATGTGTAGGAGAGTAGGATCTGCTTCACAGGGGTACCCCCACTTTTTGCTGATACTTCACTGGTTTTCGACATTAGTCTGGCTGGGGCCCTGCTATTCAGAACCCCAGCCTAGCTGTTTCCTCTTTAAAAGGGTCTCCATGTGCCTTAGGCACATCTCTGATTGGGATCTGGAGTGCCCTTGTAAGTCCCTAGTATATGGTATACTATGTACCAAGGGCATAGGTACCTCAGAGGCCTGCCAGGGGCTGCAGCATATATTATGCCACCCCTGGTAGGCCATCCAAACTGACACCACAGGTCTGCTACAGCAGCCTGGGTAAGGTGGTGCATGCACCCCTTGCTGTGGTATAGGTTACCTATATCACTAAATGCATACACACATATAAACCTATAAGTCACTCCTAAGGCAGGCCTTATCAATCCTAAAGGCAGAGTGCATGGTTCCTATGTGAGAGGGTGCCCCTGCATGAGCAGGGCCCCTCTGCAGCGTTCGGAGACCATCTCTGATGCTGTTTGTAGTGCAGCCTGACCATATACTCTTAAACGCATTATATCCTCGCGGTAAAATGCTAACTATGGAATGGCTGCACCGAAACATGTCGTGTTTGGTGTCAAACATCTTGGAATACTACCCCCCGCCAATTCTGGCGGCGGGGGTAGCATTCCACCCTTCTAGAGGGAAAGGCATGTTAACTCTGACGAGTCCGGTAACTTCTTTCCAGAGCCCTGGCATCACAAAATGGATGCTGCTGCCACAGACACGAGTCTGGCCTCCTGCTGCTGGACGAAACTCCGGCAGGGGAGGCCTGGACAATAGGTTTCCTGTCCCAGGGAGGTGTGACCACCTCCCCAGACAGGACAATGTGTATTGGGGCTGGGCGGGAGCACTTTCGGGTGCTTTGAAGTCCTGCACTGGGGGCACATTTGGTGTCCCTGTGCATACCCCAGTTCAAACCGGATCAGGGGCTTGCAGCCCCTGCTTTGGCGCGAACTGGACAAAGGGAAAGGGGTGTAGCCACCCCTCTGCCCTGACCCACCCATAGGTGGGGCCACAGAGTAGTCCATCCCCTATTTTTAGAATAAAGGTAGGAACCCAGTCCTTAGGACTTTAGATTATACCTGGACGAAACTCTGAAACAGAATCCTGGACCTTCGACGCTCTACTCACGATTAGAGGACTGAAGAATCTCCCTTGGGGTCAAGGAGTGACTCCCCTGCTTGGCAGGCACCAAAGAAGCATCTGTCCGGTTCGCATCACTGAAGCTCCCGTCGGACGCCGAAGTCATCGCATCACCAGAGGTGGATTCTCAGACTTCCCCGAGGCTACCCTGAGTCCCCAGCAAAGCTGAGGCCCGTGGCTATCGTGGGTGACTTGAGACCGTGACCCCTGGACACCGAGCACACTTGCAAGTGCACCATCTTCTGGGTCTCCCAAGAAGTCGTGCTTTGGGCTCCGAGTAGCCCTAGCCTCCAGCACCACCTGCACCGAAGATCACTGGCCCCCACTCCACGAGTGTCCTGTAAGCCAGCTCCACGTGCGGCGTCACGAGGCTCCTTCGCGGTCGCTAGCCCGTTGGCTAGTAGCCCTTACCGAAGGCCAATCTTTTCTTTACTTGGCAGTCTGGTTGCTCCAGGCCTGCCCTCACTTACCCTTGCTGGGTGAGTTCCCCAGACCTTGCTGGTCTGCATCATCGACGATCTACATCTTACTCGAGACTTGCCGTTGCCAAGGCCTGTTGGGTCCAATCTGGTCGCCGACACCTCTGCACTCGACAGACATCGAGCAACAGCCCGAATCCTGCTCCTGGTCGCCGACAACGCCTCCCGGACCTCGTGGCTGAAGAGTCAAGACGACCGTCAACGAACTTGAAGCACTCGACATCGGTGGGCATCTGTCCATCGCCCTCCTGGTCACTGGCTAGTGACCCAGACTCTGTCCCCTCTGCTTTCAGGTTCTTCAGAACTCCGATCCACTCTTGGATCCACCCGGACACTTTTCTCCTGGTCGCCAGCAGCACTTTGCAGCAGATCGCCATAAGAACCGACGACGAAACCCGACCCCGAAAGGCACCTATGCACCCGGCTTCCCTGGGTGAGGTAACACGAGTACTCCGGTGCTCCCGTGGGTAGAGACTCTTCAAAGTCCTAGATCTCAAAGGGTTTTGTCCTAGTCCTCTTTAAAGTGTCCCTTTCCTCTATTTTCCCGATCCCGACTTTCTCCATAGAAGTTAACGGCGTATCGCGGTTGTGTATTTACACTGCACGCGTCTCCCGTGGGTCCCCTGTGTCACTACCTTGGGTGGTTCCTTGTGGTCCAAGCACTTCTAGAGGCTCTAGGCCTAGTGTCTAGTTCAGTCGTGGTTCGCATACCACTTTATTGGTATATGGTTTGGTACGCCCCTAGGGCCCAAACGTGTATTTGTGCTATTACTGTGATTTAAGATCTTATAACCTATGTACTTCGAACTCTAGCCTCATAAAGAGACTAGAGGGGTGTGTTTAGTAATAAATACATATATTTTGAATATATACCTGGTGTGGTGCTCTTTCATTTGATCACTCAAGAGATTATAGACTGGTAAAACAAGCTGCTTTACATTCCTTCAAGACTTAGCCTGAAGGCTGCTCTCCACAGCTACCACTAGGATAGCTTTCAATAAGGTTGTCTTTAACCTACCTACCATAAGAGTCGATTTGGACTGGTGCAAGGTGCCCACTATAATTAGTGGACAGCATATGCCAGGCCAACTTCTCACATTGGTGTGCAGCGTGTGGGATTCCAGCTTGCTATTGTTTTACCAGATAATCTCAATTGAATTGATCAACTGAAAACCACTAAAGGTACCTAAGGTACATATAATTTAAGCTTAGAATATCAGTAAGTTCTACTGAACTTAGAGTTGTGTGTTAAGGGATAGCACAACCCTTTCTACAACTCAAGAGAGTTTAGTAGGCCACACTAGAGTAGGTAGTGCATACACCACACCACACTAGTAATGTCTTTAAAAGCAGGATCTAGAGATGCCCTGCAGGAAGCCATTGAGCTTCCCCCTCCAAGTATGACACACTCCCATTCTTGGAACTGAGAGCTTTGTGTAACGTGAGGAAATTAAGGACAGGCCAAAGTCCCACCACCCAACACCTCCAGGAGATGTTGGTGGCTTATGATCTTAGTAAGTCCTCAGAGACTGAAGGGGTAGGAGCAGAGGGTGGGCCAGCAGATGAGGAAGGGGCCAGGGGTACTACTACCCCCAGCCCCCCTCTGAAACTGACCAGGAGGGTGACAATGACCCTGACCTGGAAAACCCAATCCCTTCTGGGGAAGATGAAGATGAGGATCTAGAGAACCACACCTTTGTCCCCCCAGGAAGGATTATGAGTGTGCTCAGAAAGTCTAGGTCTCCTTCTCAGGAGTCTAACCACTCTGGCACCTCAATAGGGAGCTCTGTTTCTTCTCACAGGAGGGAATCCTCTCATGAGAGAAGAAAGAGACTGGTCCAGTATGAGGAAACTCAACTGGAGATCAGGAAGAAGCAATTGGCTTTAGATAGAGAATCCCTAGATCTCCTTAAAGAGAGAAGAAAGTTGGGACTAGAGTCCCATGGTGGCAGCCATATCCCTAGAGATAGGGAAAGGTCCTATGACCATAGGAACCTGAGCAAGATTGTCCCTCCCTACCAGAGTGGGGATGATATCCACAAATGGATAACTGCTTTAGAGAGGGCCTGTAAAGTACAGAAGGTCCCTCAGGAGCAGTGGGCAGCAATCTTGTGGCTCTCCTTTGCTGACAAAGGTAGAGACAAGCTCCTCACTGTTAGAGAGGAGGATGCTGACAATTACAAGGTCTTGAAGAGTGCTCTTATTGATGGGTTTGGCCTAACCACTGAACAGTACAGGTTGAAGTTCAGAGACACCCAAAAAGCACAGACTCAAGACTGGGTAGACTATGTGGATTGTTCTGCCAAGGCTCTGGAAGGCTGGTTGATGGGCAGTAAGGTGTGTGACTTCTCAGGATTGTATAATCTGATAATGAGGGAGCAGATTCTTAATAACTGTCAAAACCAGCTGTTGCATCAGTACCTGGTTGACTCTGATCTGACCTCTCCCCAAGAATTGGGAAAGAAGGCAGACAAATGGGTCAGAACCAGGGTGAAGCAGAAGGTACAGAACCAAGGTGGGGAAACCAAGAAGCAAGATGCTAAGAACTCTGACAAGGGTGGGGAGAAGGGTAAAGATCAAAAGTCTTCATCAGGCCCCCAAAAATCTTCTTCTGGTGGGGATTCCCAGTCTACCAAGGGTAAAGGCCAAAGAAAACCATGGTGCAAGGTCTGTAAGCAAAAGACCCACTGGACCAGTGATTGCACCAAGTCCAAAGACTCCAGTCCAGCATCCACCAATGCCCCTAAGGCACCTGTTCCCCCTAGTACAGTTGGTGGAAGTGCTCCAGCAAAGGGTTTAGTAGGGTTCACCCTGGGAACTGAGTTGGGCTCTGACTTAGTCAGGGAACTGACTCAGGCTGTGTTAGTCTGTGATGGAGGCATGGATGTGACCTCCACTGTGAGTCCCAGTAATCTGGGCAAGTACAGACAACAGCCTTTAATCAATGGACGAGAGGCTTTGGCATTTAGGGACACAGGGGCAAGTGTCACAATGGTGACACAAGACCTTGTGCTACCTGGGCAAGTTATACTTGGTGAGATGTACCAAGTGACCAATGCTAGCAATGTCAGAACAGACCATACTCTGGCAGTTGTTAACTTCTCCTGGGGAGGGGTAACTGGCCTTAAGAAGGTTGTGGTAAGTGCAAACCTACCAGTCGAATGCTTGCTTGGCAATGACTTAGAAACTTCTGCTTGGGCAGAAGTGGAGCTCAGGACCCATGCAGAAATGCTGGGGATCCCTGCAGATGTGTTTGCTGTGACCAGGTCACAAGCTAAACTGTCTAAAACTGAACAGGCCTTGGATTCTGGAAGAATGGACCAAGTGCCTTCCAAGAGGAGGAGTAGTAGGGTTAAGGCAGTGCCTTCCCCCTTGGCTCAGGAGGAAGATCAGTCCCTTGAGGGGGATGATCTCAGCCCTGAAGAAGGAACTGTCCCAGAGGAACTTGAACCTGAACAGGTTGAGTTCTTGGGGACAGGGGGACCTTCTAGGGCAGATCTGAGCCAGGAGCAGCAGAGCTGCCCCTCCCTTGAACCCCTCAGACAGCAAGCTGCTGCTGAGGCTGCTGGGAAAGCTAGTGGTCCCCATACAGTGTATTGGGATGATGGACTCCTGTACTCAGAGAGTAGAGACCCCAAGCCTGGTGCTACCAGGAGGTTGGTAATACCTTTGAAGTTCAGGGGCTTCCTATTGACCCTAGCCCATGATATTCCCTTAGCAGGACACCTGGGCCAGAACAAGACTTGGGACAGAATTGTCCCTCACTTTCACTGGCCCCACATGTCTGAAGACAGTAAGGAGTTTTGTCGCTCCTGTGTAACCTGCCAAGCCAGTGGCAAAGCAGGTGGCACTACAAAGGCCCCCCTGATACCACTACCTGTGGTGGGGGTGCCCTTTGAGAGGGTAGGGATTGACATTGTTGGTCCCATGGATCCCCAGACAGCCTCTGGGCACAGGTTTATCCTGGTGGTAGTGGATCATGCCACCAGGTACCCAGAAGCTATTCCCCTTAGGACCACTACAGCACCTGTGGTGGCAAGGGCCCTCCTGGGAATTTTCTCAAGAGTGGGCTTTCCTAAGGAGGTGGTATCAGACAGGGGTGCAAACTTCATGTCTGGGTACTTAAAAGCAATGTGGAAGGAGTGTGGAGTTACTTATAAGTTCACCACACCCTATCACCCACAATGCAATGGTTTAGTTGAGAGATTCAACAAAACCTTGAAGGGCATGATTAAAGGGCTCCCAGAAAAGCTTAGGCGTAGATGGGACATACTCTTGCCCTGCCTTTTATTCGCATATAGGGAGGTGCCTCAGAAGGGGTTGGTTACAGCCCTTTTGAACTTCTGTTTGGCCACCCTGTGAGGGGTCCACTGTGCTTGGTGAAGGAAGGATGGGAGTTACCTCTCAAGCCCCCAAAGCAAGATATAGTGGACTATGTACTTGGTCTCCGCTCCAGGATGGCTGAGTACATGAAAAAGGCAACCAAAAACCTTGAGGCTAGCCAGGAACTTCAAAAGGCCTGGCATGACCAAAAGGCTGTTCTGACTGTTTACCAGCCAGGACAGAAGGTGTGGGTGTTGGAGCCAGTGGCCCCAGCAGCTCTCCAAGACAAATGGAGTGGACCCCACACTATTGTTGAGCAGAAGGGTGAGGTCACTTACTTAGTAGACCTGGGAACACCCAGGAGTCCCCAAAGGGTTCTCCATGTCAACAGACTTAAGCCATATGTGGACAGGGCAGACATGGGCTTGCTCATGGCTACTGATGAAGGGCAGGAGGAAGAGAGTGACCCACTCCCTGACCTGCTCTCACAGAACCCTGACGATGGGTCAGTTGATGGTGTAGCCTTGTCAGGCAGCCTCACTACCCAGCAACAAACTGATTGCAGGCAAGTCCTCAATCAGTTTAGACATATGTTTTCACTGACACCCAGTCAGACCACCTGGTGCACTCATGAAGTGGACACTGGGGACAGTCTGCCTATTAAAAACAAGATTTATAGGCAACCTGACCATGTCAGGGACTGTATCAGGACTGAAGTCCAGAAGATGTTGGAATTGGGAGTGATTGAGCCCTCAGATAGCCCTTGGGCTAGTCCAGTAGTCCTAGTACCTAAACCTCACACCAGTGGTGGGAAAAGAGAGATGAGGTTTTGTGTAGACTACAGGGGCCTCAATGCAGTCACCAGGACTGATGCCCATCCAATACCAAGGGCAGATGAGCTCATAGATACTTTGGCCTCTGCCAAATATCTCAGCACATTTGACCTAACAGCTGGCTACTGGCAGATCAGACTAGCTGATGCTGCAAAGCCCAAAACAGCATTTTCAACCCCTAGTGGGCATTATCAATTTGTGGTGATGCCCTTTGGTCTGAAAAATGCACCTGCCACTTTCCAGAGGTTGGTGAACACAGTTCTCACAGGACTGGAAGCCTATAGTGCAGCTTATCTAGATGATATTGCTGTCTTTAGCTCCACCTGGGAGGATCACCTGGTCCACCTCAGGAATGTTTTACAGGCCCTGCAAAAGGCAGGCCTGACTATCAAGGCCACTAAGTGCCAGATAGGGCAGAGTCAGGTTGTGTACCTGGGCCACCTTGTGGGTGGAGGCCAGGTTCAACCTTTGCAGAGCAAGATCCAGACCATCATGGACTGGACTGCTCCCACTACCCAGACTCAGGTGAGAGCCTTCTTAGGCCTGACTGGGTACTATAGGAGATTTGTCAAGGGGTATGGATCAATAGTGACACCCTTGAATGACTTAACTTCTAAGAAAATGCCCAAAAAGGTTCAGTGGACAGTTAGCTGTCAAAAGGCATTTGATGACCTCAAGCAGGCCATGTGCACTGCTCCAATTCTGCAGAGTCCTGATTACTCCAAGAAGTTCATTGTTCAAACAGATGCATCTGAATTGGGGGTAGGGGCTGTACTGTCACAATTGAATGAAGAAGGTCAGGATCAGCCAGTAGCTTTTATTAGCAGAAGGCTGACCCCTAGAGAGAAACGTTGGTCAGCCATAGAGAGGGAGGCCTTTGCTGTGGTCTGGGCTCTGAAGAAGTTGAGGCCATACTTGTTTGGTACACACTTCCTGGTTCAGACAGACCATAAGCCCCTCTTATGGCTAAAACAAATGAAGGGTGAAAACCCCAAACTGCTTAGGTGGTCCATTTCCCTACAGGGGATGGACTTTACAGTGGAACATAGGCCTGGGAGTAACCATGCGAATGCAGATGGACTCTCTAGGTATTTCCACTTAGAACATGAAGACTTAACTGGGCAAGGTTAGTTTAATGTCCCTACGTTTGGGGGGGTTGTGTAGGAGAGTAGGATCTGCTTCACAGGGGTACCCCCACTTTTTGCTGATACTTCACTGGTTTTCGACATTAGTCTGGCTGGGGCCCTGCTATTCAGAACCCCAGCCTAGCTGTTTCCTCTTTAAAAGGGTCTCCATGTGCCTTAGGCACATCTCTGATTGGGATCTGGAGTGCCCTTGTAAGTCCCTAGTATATGGTATACTATGTACCAAGGGCATAGGTACCTCAGAGGCCTGCCAGGGGCTGCAGCATATATTATGCCACCCCTGGTAGGCCATCCAAACTGACACCACAGGTCTGCTACTGCAGCCTGGGTAAGGTGGTGCATGCACCCCTTGCTGTGGTATAGGTTACCTATATCACTAAATGCATACACACATATAAACCTATAAGTCACTCCTAAGGCAGGCCTTATCAATCCTAAAGGCAGAGTGCATGGTTCCTATGTGAGAGGGTGCCCCTGCATGAGCAGGGCCCCTCTGCAGCGTTCGGAGACCATCTCTGATGCTGTTTGTAGTGCAGCCTGACCATATACTCTTAAACGCATTATATCCTCGCGGTAAAATGCTAACTATGGAATGGCTGCACCGAAACATGTCGTGTTTGGTGTCAAACATCTTGGAATACTACCCCCCGCCAATTCTGGCGGCGGGGGTAGCATTCCACCCTTCTAGAGGGAAAGGCATGTTAACTCTGACGAGTCCGGTAACTTCTTTCCAGAGCCCTGGCATCACAAAATGGATGCTGCTGCCACAGACACGAGTCTGGCCTCCTGCTGCTGGACGAAACTCCGGCAGGGGAGGCCTGGACAATAGGTTTCCTGTCCCAGGGAGGTGTGACCACCTCCCCAGACAGGACAATGTGTATTGGGGCTGGGCGGGAGCACTTTCGGGTGCTTTGAAGTCCTGCACTGGGGGCACATTTGGTGTCCCTGTGCATACCCCAGTTCAAACCGGATCAGGGGCTTGCAGCCCCTGCTTTGGCGCGAACTGGACAAAGGGAAAGGGGTGTAGCCACCCCTCTGCCCTGACCCACCCATAGGTGGGGCCACAGAGTAGTCCATCCCCTATTTTTAGAATAAAGGTAGGAACCCAGTCCTTAGGACTTTAGATTATACCTGGACGAAACTCTGAAACAGAATCCTGGACCTTCGACGCTCTACTACACGATTAGAGGACTGAAGAATCTCCCTTGGGGTCAAGGAGTGACTCCCCTGCTTGGCAGGCACCAAAGAAGCATCTGTCCGGTTCGCATCACTGAAGCTCCCGTCGGACGCCGAAGTCATCGCATCACCAGAGGTGGATTCTCAGACTTCCCCGAGGCTACCCTGAGTCCCCAGCAAAGCTGAGGCCCGTGGCTATCGTGGGTGACTTGAGACCGTGACCCCTGGACACCGAGCACACTTGCAAGTGCACCATCTTCTGGGTCTCCCAAGAAGTCGTGCTTTGGGCTCCGAGTAGCCCTAGCCTCCAGCACCACCTGCACCGAAGATCACTGGCCCCCACTCCACGAGTGTCCTGTAAGCCAGCTCCACGTGCGGCGTCACGAGGCTCCTTCGCGGTCGCTAGCCCGTTGGCTAGTAGCCCTTACCGAAGGCCAATCTTTTCTTTACTTGGCAGTCTGGTTGCTCCAGGCCTGCCCTCACTTACCCTTGCTGGGTGAGTTCCCCAGACCTTGCTGGTCTGCATCATCGACGATCTACATCTTACTCGAGACTTGCCGTTGCCAAGGCCTGTTGGGTCCAATCTGGTCGCCGACACCTCTGCACTCGACAGACATCGAGCAACAGCCCGAATCCTGCTCCTGGTCGCCGACAACGCCTCCCGGACCTCGTGGCTGAAGAGTCAAGACGACCGTCAACGAACTTGAAGCACTCGACATCGGTGGGCATCTGTCCATCGCCCTCCTGGTCACTGGCTAGTGACCCAGACTCTGTCCCCTCTGCTTTCAGGTTCTTCAGAACTCCGATCCACTCTTGGATCCACCCGGACACTTTTCTCCTGGTCGCCAGCAGCACTTTGCAGCAGATCGCCATAAGAACCGACGACGAAACCCGACCCCGAAAGGCACCTATGCACCCGGCTTCCCTGGGTGAGGTAACACGAGTACTCCGGTGCTCCCGTGGGTAGAGACTCTTCAAAGTCCTAGATCTCAAAGGGTTTTGTCCTAGTCCTCTTTAAAGTGTCCCTTTCCTCTATTTTCCCGATCCCGACTTTCTCCATAGAAGTTAACGGCGTATCGCGGTTGTGTATTTACACTGCACGCGTCTCCCGTGGGTCCCCTGTGTCACTACCTTGGGTGGTTCCTTGTGGTCCAAGCACTTCTAGAGGCTCTAGGCCTAGTGTCTAGTTCAGTCGTGGTTCGCATACCACTTTATTGGTATATGGTTTGGTACGCCCCTAGGGCCCAAACGTGTATTTGTGCTATTACTGTGATTTAAGATCTTATAACCTATGTACTTCGAACTCTAGCCTCATAAAGAGACTAGAGGGGTGTGTTTAGTAATAAATACATATATTTTGAATATATACCTGGTGTGGTGCTCTTTCATTTGGTCACTCAAGAGATTATAGACTGGTAAAACAAGCTGCTTTACATTCCTTCAAGACTTAGCCTGAAGGCTGCTCTCCACAGCTACCACTAGGATAGCTTTCAATAAGGTTGTCTTTAACCTACCTACCATAAGAGTCGATTTGGACTGGTGCAAGGTGCCCACTATAATTAGTGGACAGCATATGCCAGGCCAACTTCTCACATTGGTGTGCAGCGTGTGGGATTCCAGCTTGCTATTGTTTTACCAGATAATCTCAATTGAATTGATCAACTGAAAACCACTAAAGGTACCTAAGGTACATATAATTTAAGCTTAGAATATCAGTAAGTTCTACTGAACTTAGAGTTGTGTGTTAAGGGATAGCACAACCCTTTCTACAACTCAAGAGAGTTTAGTAGGCCACACTAGAGTAGGTAGTGCATACACCACACCACACTAGTAATGTCTTTAAAAGCAGGATCTAGAGATGCCCTGCAGGAAGCCATTGAGCTTCCCCCTCCAAGTATGACACACTCCCATTCTTGGAACTGAGAGCTTTGTGTAACGTGAGGAAATTAAGGACAGGCCAAAGTCCCACCACCCAACACCTCCAGGAGTTGTTGGTGGCTTATGATCTTAGTAAGTCTTCAGAGACTGAAGGGGTAGGAGCAGAGGGTGGGCCAGCAGATGAGGAAGGGGCCAGGGGTACTACTACCCCCAGCCCCCCTCTGAAACTGACCAGGAGGGTGACAATGACCCTGACCTGGAAAACCCAATCCCTTCTGGGGAAGATGAAGATGAGGATCTAGAGAACCACACCTTTGTCCCCCCAGGAAGGATTATGAGTGTGCTCAGAAAGTCTAGGTCTCCTTCTCAGGAGTCTAACCACTCTGGCACCTCAATAGGGAGCTCTGTTTCTTCTCACAGGAGGGAATCCTCTCATGAGAGAAGAAAGAGACTGGTCCAGTATGAGGAAACTCAACTGGAGATCAGGAAGAAGCAATTGGCTTTAGATAGAGAATCCCTAGATCTCCTTAAAGAGAGAAGAAAGTTGGGACTAGAGTCCCATGGTGGCAGCCATATCCCTAGAGATAGGGAAAGGTCCTATGACCATAGGAACCTGAGCAAGATTGTCCCTCCCTACCAGAGTGGGGATGATATCCACAAATGGATAACTGCTTTAGAGAGGGCCTGT
This sequence comes from Calotriton arnoldi, assembly GCA_963921515.1. NCBI lineage: Eukaryota > Metazoa > Chordata > Amphibia > Caudata > Salamandridae > Calotriton > Calotriton arnoldi. The sequence continues at coordinate 726,373 of CAWUFW010008873.1, read as the reverse complement.
AAAGTACAGAAGGTCCCTCAGGAGCAGTGGGCAGCAATCTTGTGGCTCTCCTTTGCTGACAAAGGTAGAGACAAGCTCCTCACTGTTAGAGAGGAGGATGCTGACAATTACAAGGTCTTGAAGAGTGCTCTTATTGATGGGTTTGGCCTAACCACTGAACAGTACAGGTTGAAGTTCAGAGACACCCAAAAAGCACAGACTCAAGACTGGGTAGACTATGTGGATTGTTCTGCCAAGGCTCTGGAAGGCTGGTTGATGGGCAGTAAGGTGTGTGACTTCTCAGGATTGTATAATCTGATAATGAGGGAGCAGATTCTTAATAACTGTCAAAACCAGCTGTTGCATCAGTACCTGGTTGACTCTGATCTGACCTCTCCCCAAGAATTGGGAAAGAAGGCAGACAAATGGGTCAGAACCAGGGTGAAGCAGAAGGTACAGAACCAAGGTGGGGAAACCAAGAAGCAAGATGCTAAGAACTCTGACAAGGGTGGGGAGAAGGGTAAAGATCAAAAGTCTTCATCAGGCCCCCAAAAATCTTCTTCTGGTGGGGATTCCCAGTCTACCAAGGGTAAAGGCCAAAGAAAACCATGGTGCAAGGTCTGTAAGCAAAAGACCCACTGGACCAGTGATTGCACCAAGTCCAAAGACTCCAGTCCAGCATCCACCAATGCCCCTAAGGCACCTGTTCCCCCTAGTACAGTTGGTGGAAGTGCTCCAGCAAAGGGTTTAGTAGGGTTCACCCTGGGAACTGAGTTGGGCTCTGACTTAGTCAGGGAACTGACTCAGGCTGTGTTAGTCTGTGATGGAGGCATGGATGTGACCTCCACTGTGAGTCCCAGTAATCTGGGCAAGTACAGACAACAGCCTTTAATCAATGGACGAGAGGCTTTGGCATTTAGGGACACAGGGGCAAGTGTCACAATGGTGACACAAGACCTTGTGCTACCTGGGCAAGTTATACTTGGTGAGATGTACCAAGTGACCAATGCTAGCAATGTCAGAACAGACCATACTCTGGCAGTTGTTAACTTCTCCTGGGGAGGGGTAACTGGCCTTAAGAAGGTTGTGGTAAGTGCAAACCTACCAGTCGAATGCTTGCTTGGCAATGACTTAGAAACTTCTGCTTGGGCAGAAGTGGAGCTCAGGACCCATGCAGAAATGCTGGGGATCCCTGCAGATGTGTTTGCTGTGACCAGGTCACAAGCTAAACTGTCTAAAACTGAACAGGCCTTGGATTCTGGAAGAATGGACCAAGTGCCTTCCAAGAGGAGGAGTAGTAGGGTTAAGGCAGTGCCTTCCCCCTTGGCTCAGGAGGGAGATCAGTCCCTTGAGGGGGATGATCTCAGCCCTGAAGAAGGAACTGTCCCAGAGGAACTTGAACCTGAACAGGTTGAGTTCTTGGGGACAGGGGGACCTTCTAGGGCAGATCTGAGCCAGGAGCAGCAGAGCTGCCCCTCCCTTGAACCCCTCAGACAGCAAGCTGCTGCTGAGGCTGCTGGGAAAGCTAGTGGTCCCCATACAGTGTATTGGGATGATGGACTCCTGTACTCAGAGAGTAGAGACCCCAAGCCTGGTGCTACCAGGAGGTTGGTAATACCTTTGAAGTTCAGGGGCTTCCTATTGACCCTAGCCCATGATATTCCCTTAGCAGGACACCTGGGCCAGAACAAGACTTGGGACAGAATTGTCCCTCACTTTCACTGGCCCCACATGTCTGAAGACAGTAAGGAGTTTTGTCGCTCCTGTGTAACCTGCCAAGCCAGTGGCAAAGCAGGTGGCACTACAAAGGCCCCCCTGATACCACTACCTGTGGTGGGGGTGCCCTTTGAGAGGGTAGGGATTGACATTGTTGGTCCCATGGATCCCCAAACAGCCTCTGGGCACAGGTTTATCCTGGTGGTAGTGGATCATGCCACCAGGTACCCAGAAGCTATTCCCCTTAGGACCACTACAGCACCTGTGGTGGCAAGGGCCCTCCTGGGAATTTTCTCAAGAGTGGGCTTTCCTAAGGAGGTGGTATCAGACAGGGGTGCAAACTTCATGTCTGGGTACTTAAAGGCAATGTGGAAGGAGTGTGGAGTTACTTATAAGTTCACCACACCCTATCACCCACAATGCAATGGTTTAGTTGAGAGATTCAACAAAACCTTGAAGGGCATGATTAAAGGGCTCCCAGAAAAGCTTAGGCGTAGATGGGACATACTCTTGCCCTGCCTTTTATTCGCATATAGGGAGGTGCCTCAGAAGGGGGTTGGTTACAGCCCTTTTGAACTTCTGTTTGGCCACCCTGTGAGGGGTCCACTGTGCTTGGTGAAGGAAGGATGGGAGTTACCTCTCAAGCCCCCAAAGCAAGATATAGTGGACTATGTACTTGGTCTCCGCTCCAGGATGGCTGAGTACATGAAAAAGGCAACCAAAAACCTTGAGGCTAGCCAGGAACTTCAAAAGGCCTGGCATGACCAAAAGGCTGTTCTGACTGTTTACCAGCCAGGACAGAAGGTGTGGGTGTTGGAGCCAGTGGCCCCAGCAGCTCTCCAAGACAAATGGAGTGGACCCCACACTATTGTTGAGCAGAAGGGTGAGGTCACTTACTTAGTAGACCTGGGAACACCCAGGAGTCCCCAAAGGGTTCTCCATGTCAACAGACTTAAGCCATATGTGGACAGGGCAGACATGGGCTTGCTCATGGCTACTGATGAAGGGCAGGAGGAAGAGAGTGACCCACTCCCTGACCTGCTCTCACAGAACCCTGACGATGGGTCAGTTGATGGTGTAGCCTTGTCAGGCAGCCTCACTACCCAGCAACAAACTGATTGCAGGCAAGTCCTCAATCAGTTTAGACATATGTTTTCACTGACACCCAGTCAGACCACCTGGTGCACTCATGAAGTGGACACTGGGGACAGTCTGCCTATTAAAAACAAGATTTATAGGCAACCTGACCATGTCAGGGACTGTATCAGGACTGAAGTCCAGAAGATGTTGGAATTGGGAGTGATTGAGCCCTCAGATAGCCCTTGGGCTAGTCCAGTAGTCCTAGTACCTAAACCTCACACCAGTGGTGGGAAAAGAGAGATGAGGTTTTGTGTAGACTACAGGGGCCTCAATGCAGTCACCAGGACTGATGCCCATCCAATACCAAGGGCAGATGAGCTCATAGATACTTTGGCCTCTGCCAAATATCTCAGCACATTTGACCTAACAGCTGGCTACTGGCAGATCAGACTAGCTGATGCTGCAAAGCCCAAAACAGCATTTTCAACCCCTAGTGGGCATTATCAATTTGTGGTGATGCCCTTTGGTCTGAAAAATGCACCTGCCACTTTCCAGAGGTTGGTGAACACAGTTCTCACAGGACTGGAAGCCTATAGTGCAGCTTATCTAGATGATATTGCTGTCTTTAGCTCCACCTGGGAGGATCACCTGGTCCACCTCAGGAATGTTTTACAGGCCCTGCAAAAGGCAGGCCTGACTATCAAGGCCACTAAGTGCCAGATAGGGCAGAGTCAGGTTGTGTACCTGGGCCACCTTGTGGGTGGAGGCCAGGTTCAACCTTTGCAGAGCAAGATCCAGACCATCATGGACTGGACTGCTCCCACTACCCAGACTCAGGTGAGAGCCTTCTTAGGCCTGACTGGGTACTATAGGAGATTTGTCAAGGGGTATGGATCAATAGTGACACCCTTGAATGACTTAACTTCTAAGAAAATGCCCAAAAAGGTTCAGTGGACAGTTAGCTGTCAAAAGGCATTTGATGACCTCAAGCAGGCCATGTGCACTGCTCCAATTCTGCAGAGTCCTGATTACTCCAAGAAGTTCATTGTTCAAACAGATGCATCTGAATTGGGGGTAGGGGCTGTACTGTCACAATTGAATGAAGAAGGTCAGGATCAGCCAGTAGCTTTTATTAGCAGAAGGCTGACCCCTAGAGAGAAACGTTGGTCAGCCATAGAGAGGGAGGCCTTTGCTGTGGTCTGGGCTCTGAAGAAGTTGAGGCCATACTTGTTTGGTACACACTTCCTGGTTCAGACAGACCATAAGCCCCTCTTATGGCTAAAACAAATGAAGGGTGAAAACCCCAAACTGCTTAGGTGGTCCATTTCCCTACAGGGGATGGACTTTACAGTGGAACATAGGCCTGGGAGTAACCATGCGAATGCAGATGGACTCTCTAGGTATTTCCACTTAGAACATGAAGACTTAACTGGGCAAGGTTAGTTTAATGTCCCTACGTTTGGGGGGGGTTGTGTAGGAGAGTAGGATCTGCTTCACAGGGGTACCCCCACTTTTTGCTGATACTTCACTGGTTTTCGACATTAGTCTGGCTGGGGCCCTGCTATTCAGAACCCCAGCCTAGCTGTTTCCTCTTTAAAAGGGTCTCCATGTGCCTTAGGCACATCTCTGATTGGGATCTGGAGTGCCCTTGTAAGTCCCTAGTATATGGTATACTATGTACCAAGGGCATAGGTACCTCAGAGGCCTGCCAGGGGCTGCAGCATATATTATGCCACCCCTGGTAGGCCATCCAAACTGACACCACAGGTCTGCTACAGCAGCCTGGGTAAGGTGGTGCATGCACCCCTTGCTGTGGTATAGGTTACCTATATCACTAAATGCATACACACATATAAACCTATAAGTCACTCCTAAGGCAGGCCTTATCAATCCTAAAGGCAGAGTGCATGGTTCCTATGTGAGAGGGTGCCCCTGCATGAGCAGGGCCCCTCTGCAGCGTTCGGAGACCATCTCTGATGCTGTTTGTAGTGCAGCCTGACCATATACTCTTAAACGCATTATATCCTCGCGGTAAAATGCTAACTATGGAATGGCTGCACCGAAACATGTCGTGTTTGGTGTCAAACATCTTGGAATACTACCCCCCGCCAATTCTGGCGGCGGGGGTAGCATTCCACCCTTCTAGAGGGAGAGGCATGTTAACTCTGACGAGTCCGGTAACTTCTTTCCAGAGCCCTGGCATCACAAAATGGATGCTGCTGCCACAGACACGAGTCTGGCCTCCTGCTGCTGGACGAAACTCCGGCAGGGGAGGCCTGGACAATAGGTTTCCTGTCCCAGGGAGGTGTGACCACCTCCCCAGACAGGACAATGTGTATTGGGGCTGGGCGGGAGCACTTTCGGGTGCTTTGAAGTCCTGCACTGGGGGCACATTTGGTGTCCCTGTGCATACCCCAGTTCAAACCGGATCAGGGGCTTGCAGCCCCTGCTTTGGCGCGAACTGGACAAAGGGAAAGGGGTGTAGCCACCCCTCTGCCCTGACCCACCCATAGGTGGGGCCACAGAGTAGTCCATCCCCTATTTTTAGAATAAAGGTAGGAACCCAGTCCTTAGGACTTTAGATTATACCTGGACGAAACTCTGAAACAGAATCCTGGAACTTCGACGCTCTACTCACGATTAGAGGACTGAAGAATCTCCCTTGGGGTCAAGGAGTGACTCCCCTGCTTGGCAGGCACCAAAGAAGCATCTGTCCGGTTCGCATCACTGAAGCTCCCGTCGGACGCCGAAGTCATCGCATCACCAGAGGTGGATTCTCAGACTTCCCCGAGGCTACCCTGAGTCCCCAGCAAAGCTGAGGCCCGTGGCTATCGTGGGTGACTTGAGACCGTGACCCCTGGACACCGAGCACACTTGCAAGTGCACCATCTTCTGGGTCTCCCAAGAAGTCGTGCTTTGGGCTCCGAGTAGCCCTAGCCTCCAGCACCACCTGCACCGAAGATCACTGGCCCCCACTCCACGAGTGTCCTGTAAGCCAGCTCCACGTGCGGCGTCACGAGGCTCCTTCGCGGTCGCTAGCCCGTTGGCTAGTAGCCCTTACCGAAGGCCAATCTTTTCTTTACTTGGCAGTCTGGTTGCTCCAGGCCTGCCCTCACTTACCCTTGCTGGGTGAGTTCCCCAGACCTTGCTGGTCTGCATCATCGACGATCTACATCTTACTCGAGACTTGCCGTTGCCAAGGCCTGTTGGGTCCAATCTGGTCGCCGACACCTCTGCACTCGACAGACATCGAGCAACAGCCCGAATCCTGCTCCTGGTCGCCGACAACGCCTCCCGGACCTCGTGGCTGAAGAGTCAAGACGACCGTCAACGAACTTGAAGCACTCGACATCGGTGGGCATCTGTCCATCGCCCTCCTGGTCACTGGCTAGTGACCCAGACTCTGTCCCCTCTGCTTTCAGGTTCTTCAGAACTCCGATCCACTCTTGGATCCACCCGGACACTTTTCTCCTGGTCGCCAGCAGCACTTTGCAGCAGATCGCCATAAGAACCGACGACGAAACCCGACCCCGAAAGGCACCTATGCACCCGGCTTCCCTGGGTGAGGTAACACGAGTACTCCGGTGCTCCCGTGGGTAGAGACTCTTCAAAGTCCTAGATCTCAAAGGGTTTTGTCCTAGTCCTCTTTAAAGTATCCCTTTCCTCTATTTTCCCGATCCCGACTTTCTCCATAGAAGTTAACGGCGTATCGCGGTTGTGTATTTACACTGCACGCGTCTCCCGTGGGTCCCCTGTGTCACTACCTTGGGTGGTTCCTTGTGGTCCAAGCACTTCTAGAGGCTCTAGGCCTAGTGTCTAGTTCAGTCGTGGTTCGCATACCACTTTATTGGTATATGGTTTGGTACGCCCCTAGGGCCCAAACGTGTATTTGTGCTATTACTGTGATTTAAGATCTTATAACCTATGTACTTCGAACTCTAGCCTCATAAAGAGACTAGAGGGGTGTGTTTAGTAATAAATACATATATTTTGAATATATACCTGGTGTGGTGCTCTTTCATTTGATCACTCAAGAGATTATAGACTGGTAAAACAAGCTGCTTTACATTCCTTCAAGACTTAGCCTGAAGGCTGCTCTCCACAGCTACCACTAGGATAGCTTTCAATAAGGTTGTCTTTGACCTACCTACCATAAGAGTCGATTTGGACTGGTGCAAGGTGCCCACTATAATTAGTGGACAGCATATGCCAGGCCAACTTCTCACAACATGCTCCTCAGTACCAGTAGTCGATAAAATCATCATGGGGCAACCTGCGTTAAATTCGATAAAACTGAGATCCAGAAGACGCTGTGCCGTTGCACAGGATCCACTGCCAGCCAATGGCCATAACACCAGGTTATGAACGAGTTGCATGCCCAAGGAGCAATCCTGGTACTGGGCCACTAAGTGACTCTTCAACAGTTCGAAATCAAGGGCAGCTTGTGATGGCGTAGCTAGGCAGACGTCCAGAGCTTATTGAAAGGGTCACCGGATGCAAGAAACACAGGTTGCACATAGGCGAAGTAAGAATATCGCAAGGTCAAACAAACCTCAGCATCCAGAGCGTCCAGAGCCACTACTCCAAAGAGCTGTAGCATACATTCACGGTACAGCTGCAGTGATGCCTGCCCTGGAAGGACCACAAAGGGAACATGCATTGTGGAATAGCAGAAAAAGCAGAATAGCGCCCAAAATCAAGACAAGCAGCAACGGTAACCCACCGAACATGCTGGAAAAAACAGAATGTATAAAAGCTGGAATTACTCCGAATATAGTTTGAAAAGATGTCACGAGGCCAGAGCCCACCTGTTCAAAAAAAGTGTGCCAGGCCTGTGGTATCAGACGCATTAAATATTTTATGTATCAATTCACACGAAGTGTTGGGGGAGATTTGTGTTTAACACTAACTGTATTTCACTGGAAGTTCTCGCCACCTGCAATTCAAAGGTTTTGAGAGCTGAAGTTGAGTCTGACCATGATACAATGTAGACACATCATTTTGTACAATATCAATTACAGGTGATACAATATTATCTAAACTGTAAATACAAGATGACAAAATATTAATACTGTTGTCTACCACAGCAAGTACTTTATCCAAATTATGTTGATCAATTTGGCGTAAACGTACTTCCGCTTCCATCTTCGACAATTTACAAAATTCATTAAAAGCCGCATAACCAAATTGTTTAGAATGGCATAATTTTGGACCCAAAAGGAAATCAGACAGATTCATGTCTTTGGATAGGAGGGAAAGATGTCATTTCACTGCAGACAATGTGGAATGTTCCAATCACTGTTGACATAACTTACCTACGGAGTAAGTAGTAACAGTGTTATATTATGCTGATTGTGAACATCATGGATCAGGTCTGTTTGATTTGAACCCAGAAGTGGAGTTTAAAAAACAAGCATGACAAACATTAATGTCTATCAGTCATAATAACAATCCACCCGGAGCCATAACTGAAGAACTAAATGTATCATTTTGTATCATACTATTTAGTTGATCTTCAGTATAATTCGTATAAAATTGCGGATCACAAAATGGACAAATGAGGGAATTCTAGAAGTAGTCAAATCTTTAATTTTAGTCAATCCCAGGAAATAGTCTATTGGACTGTATCATATAGAAAAAGTATTTGTGTAGGTATTAGACATGCACGAAATAGAGATTATGTACCTTGGACTTTCCATGACTTAGTGCCCCAAATTGATTTCAAGTCAATTATGTCCTTCCAATAATCATAGCTGCTTAGGGCTAGTTTCTCAATGAAGGATGCTGTATAGATTAGCTTGGTCTGAGTAAGCATATATTTCTATGAGGTAGTGGGAACCAATTTTAAAAAGTATGATTTCGGGTCTGAGGCATTATAACTGGTGAAATATGTATACTTCATCTTCTGTGTTATTGAGCTACCTTGAGGTGGAGTTGGGCAATGCTCCCATTGAGTATAATTATATTGAGGACACTGTCCATTAGTTTTATGCAAAACATTATGTCAATAATGTTGATAACAGAACAATTCGGCATAGTTAGCGGAATTTAAATATAAATACTCAGACTCAAAGGCAGTGTAATATTGCAATTCAGAAAACATGGAAATCAAAGTATCAACATCCGAATGCAACCCAGGCACTATTACATCACCCATGGAAACTGGGTACAAATATGATATCTGAAGGGTCTCTGTAGGACCAAATACATCGAATGGCACTTTATCCCATACAATGACATCAGTGACTGGGACCGCTGAAATGTTAACAAGGGACTGGTCTCTTTACATTTTATGTGAAGAAGAATGTGGGGCCAACACCCGCTGACTAGTTCTGCAGCAGAACGTTCTGAGGTAATGGCCGTTGATCAAAAGGAAAAAAACAGTCACAAATCCTATCCACATGAACAAAAATACCATTGAAAATACGATCCAGATATATAGCCATGGTGGAACCAGATAAGTGCGTTTTCACCAAGAGATAAAAACAAAAATTCGTGCTGGTGGTGTGGGCAAAACAGAAGACAACGAAGAACTGTCCAAAGGAAAGTTATCCTGATCGATATAGTAACCAAAGAACTCATCTGGAATAAAGGAGGCTGTGATTTTGCATGTAGACCTGAGGATTACATAGCATCAGGGCCTCAACTGGAGGATTTCAATAAACAATGTCCACTAAAGAGTGTGAAGATGGTGTAACAGGTACTAGGTCAACTGAAGACTCGACATCCCCCTTCTGTAGCTGGGGAGAATCGAATTGAAATTATGCTTTATTCGATATCACTTTATGAATCACAAAAGCGTATAGAAATATATACAATATTCAATTTAAAAACTAAGAAAAAGAATGAAAACAAGAGCCATATAGGTAAAAACAGAAGAATACATGTTCCTTTTGTCGATAAAATTTCTACAACAGCTTCCTCTGTCTAATAACAGCCCATAAAAACTGAGACAAAACAGCACATGTATACAGATTTGGAAGGGATTGCAAGAAAATAGAAGCTGTTCGACGTTGCAAAAATCTTAGAGGTTTTAACAGGGGCTTGATTAGACAATTCATCACATCGGAGTAATACTTACAAAAAAAGATGCTATGCAAGGTACTCTGTGTGGATACATTATCACAGGGGCATTAAACTAATTCATGTGGCCAGTTATTAATGGTGGGAAAACTGGTTAAGCGGTGAAAAATGTCCCACCGGAAGCGTGTCAGAACAAATCTATGCTGTGTATTGTATACATTTACTAAATAGGGGTGCATACCATGTGTCGTTAAAATCAGTTGGGGAGAATCAGCAAAGATGGAGCTCACTATCTGTAAAGTGACATTCTGTGTATGGACCCTTCTAGAAATACTATTTAGGATTGGCCATATGGTGTAACTTGACATGTTCAATGGAAACAAAGCGAGTGTCTTTGTATCTGGGAAGTGGAGGTAACATCACAGTTCTGGAAGCTTGAAGACCAAGGACTGGAACAGGAGCACGATAGGAGGGACCGAATTCTTTCTTGATTGCCACCTTTTCACGAACCAGATCACCAACTCTAGGAAGCCAGCCAGAAACAGGAATCTGAACAGCTGCAGCCGATGAGAGTCGAAGGCAAATGGGTATTAGTCAGAGCATCACAACATTTCTGTAGATCCTATAAGACAGTATAGTGGTTATCTACGTCAAAGGTTGCAGAGGATGCCACAACTTCTAGACCATCAAGGTCCGGATCATACATCTTGATGCCAAAGAACATTTCATACGGGGTCCGCCCACCCAGAGGTCAATTAGGGTGGTTATTAAGTGAGGTTATTAAGCGCATATTGAACCCCTTAAAGATAGGTTAACCAGCCATGCCCCGTACCTAATACCCTCGCTGTTAAAGATTGCTTTAAGGCACGGTTCATCCGCTCCACAACACAATTGCCCACTGGCCTATATAGAGACGAGAAATGCACCTGCACTCCCATGGACGTCACAGAATCACGGTACGCCATAGAGGCGAAAGCTGTACCCTGGTCTGAATGGAAAGTGCCACAGGCATAAGTTCCGACAAAGACCTGCAAATCCTTCTTAACAGTTTGAGCGTCAGCCAAGCACTGTGGCCAGACCCAGAGGAATCTAGAGCAAGAATCCACTGCAATCAAAATATATTTGAATGCGTTGTCTGAAACAAGGGGACCGCAATGATAAAGATAAACACAGCCAAAGGGCTGTTTGGAAATATATAGGTGTGTTTCTGGAGGGTGGGACACTGTAGAACTTTTAATTTGTTGACAAACATCACAACAAAGGACATAATGGCGAGCTTGCTTGTATAAGTCTCGCCACCAATAACGTCGCTGTAAGAGTGAAACAATGGCAGCAACTCCTGCATATACAGAAGCTATATCTTGATGAACGGCCACTATCAAAGAGCGTCTGTGGTCCAGGTTGGGTATTAAGTGGTTCCCAACCCCAGGGATTGTTACAAAGGGACCTTTATCAGTATCAAACTGATAAGTGTATTTAGAAGGAAATCCTTGAGGAACAGGTGTACCATCCCGAGACGGGGCGATGGAAGCCAGAATATTATCATCAATTTTATTCATAGAGCGCGTAATAGCAGCTACCTTAGTTGTGGCTACTGTAGATTTGGCTGCTTCATCAGCCATTGGATTTCCAACACCATGCGCTCCCGCACGCTGATGGCCCAACCTGTGTACAACATGCGTAAGATGTAGGCGATCTTAAAGAATAGCCACCTTAACCCAAAGTGTTTTATGCTTTATTGTTCTACCTTTAGAATCCCGAAAGTAATTTTATTTCCAAAAATGCTAATTATCATTAAATGATTGCATGCAATAAAAAGAATCACACACTACAAGGGTGAGCAACTCAGGATCAGAATGTTCGAGAGCCAAAAGCAAAGCTCTCAGTTCAGCCAACTGTGCCGTACAGTCACCAAGTGACTGTGTATGAAACAAAGTGGAGTGGAAAACTCCATTGATCATAGTGCCTACAACAATAGCGCAACCCACAGGATAAGTCTGCTTCGAACTGATGGCAGGTCGTGCCAAAAGGTCAGTGTAAATTATACATTTGTTCTGATCAAGAGGAAGAAACGAAGAAGGCAAAGGATGAACATGTTCATATTGAAGGGGAACTCCTGCGTTTGCAAGGAAGGGTCAAAAACAAAGGCAACATCAATGGATGTCAAAGATGTAGCCCATTGAATCCAGCAGGGGGTGAAGGGCTTTTTAATTAGGAATACTAGCCTTTGTGACCACCTCTAAGGCAGGCACAAGTGAAACGACTGAGATGCGTTTACCCTGAACAAGTGGCCATTCTTTAAGTATGGTCATTTGCACCGCAGTCAGAATTTTTTCAGTGGAAGAAAAACGCATTTCAGCAGGAGTGTACAAATGCAATGTATAAGTGATGGGCACTGTGTCCCCCTCATTGAATGTAAAACCAATTGCACCCGGCAAGATCCGGATGACCAAATTCGTGGTATTTAGCCTGGTCTGTTGGAACTGCATAGCCAGCAGATCTGACTACAAATCACGTAAGACTGCAGTATGTTCTGGAAGCCAGAACGAAGTGGAAAAAGTAGGATGCATCAAAGAATAAAGAGGTTTAATCCGCTGAGCATAACCCGTAATGTATGTTCTGCCAAAATTTAAAAAAAACAGCAGAGACTGCAGTTTTTTGTGGGTTGAAGGGGGCTGCAATTGTGCACATTTCTCCAAGAAATGAGGGGTCAAACATCTACCCTCATTGGACAATTCATAACCAAGGAAAAAGACAGCAAGAAACACAATGTGCGACTTCGCAAAATTTAACTTGTAACCAAGTCCAGCGAATCGTGAAATAAATGCAATTCGCTTTTGCCAAATGAGGATTCAGTTCATCATCGGTAAGGTAAATGTCATCGACATAGGACCAAGCTTTAGGATCAATGTCATGTAAAAGGGACACAATAAGTGCCGCAAAGACACCAGGGCTATTCTTATACTCCATAGGTAAATGGGTGTCTCGCCTCTGGGAACCGTGGGCGGTAAATGCAGACCAGTCACGGCTCTCAAGAGCCAGGCTGTGACTGAAAAAAACATTAGAAATATCAAGCATAGTCTTGAATTTTTTTACGAACGATATTGTTAATCAGAGCCGTACTATGCGTATTTTGCACTGCGAAAGTGCATGTATGACTATTTAAATGTCTGTAGTCTAAGACTATGCAATAGGAACTATCAGGTTTCAAAATCGGAAAAAGAGGATTATTCATAGGAGAGACACAGAGCTCAATCACACCCTGATACTCTAATTGCATAAGGATGTCCTTAACAGATGCTTTAGCATCACATTTAATTGGATATTGAGGCTGAGGCTGTGGGATGGAACGTATCGGAATAACATGTAACGGGGAATCCTTGTCCCAACCAGCTGGTTGCAGTATAGGGCAGGAACTAGAGCTAGGGCCCATTCAGAACCATAAACATACTTGGTCTCATCCGGGACGAGATGAGAAAAAAAAAGGAGAATCGCCTCCTCGCCTCGGGACAGAAGAGTACAAAAGCGGGAGGCCAATCAACCTCTGCCAGCAAAATGTCATAAGAAGAAGTCAGATTATCCCCAAAAATTGCATTAATGGTGCGTTCAATATCACCTTTGATCTGAATGTCTAAAGTCAGGAGGTGCAACGCGGGAGTCTGCGGTCTCAACAGTCACAAAGGTGCCAGTTGCTCTCGCCTCCAAAAACTGGTGGAGTCTCTGGCGCACCAAGATGACTTTAGCTGCGCTGTCGAGGAGAGTCAATGCCCAACTCTTGTCCAGGAGAAGTGTTTTCACCGTCTGGGGCATATTTAGCTGTTAGAGCCACAACTTTCTTCTTTTGAAAAGGGGCTCTATACAGGGGCGCTTCCTTTCTCTTGACATTTGCGCCACAATAGAATTGCGTGTCCCGCTTGGCTGTACGGACTCACCTTGCCTGCGAGCTTGACGACTGCCTCTGTCATAATGTTGATCAGATGATTCCTGAAAGGAACGAGAAGAACAAGGATCAGGAACCTGAAAATGCTATGAAGTTTTAATCTTAGTGCAATCACACATGTCATATCATTGCTCAGAAGGGTCTGGCGCTGTGACCCGCCACTAGACCAAGGCTTCTGTTGTTGTTGTCTAGATTTATCCCAAGACTTCTTAGGAAAAACCGGACAACCCTCCTTTTCAGGAGGCGGTTTGCCCAAAGATTGTGCCAATGGTCTGGACCCCAAGCTATTACGACTCAAAGATGTGTAAACATCAGCGATAATAACTGGCAACTCATGCACGCGGTCGACTGCAGCCACAGCGGAGAGTCGTTGGAGTATAATCAAGGACACTGCTTCACCTTTAACATTAGAAAGAATCATTTTGGAGACCAGTGAAAAATTACTCTGTAGCTTCATCCCCAAATCTAGGGCAGGACCTGCCCCATGTTCTTTCTGTACATGTTTGAGAATGTTCGGAAGAACGGTCATCGAGGGGTTGCCATAACATAGTGTATACACTGTAGCGAACAATGAAGAAAGAGAGCCTAGGCGAGGCGTTAAATAATGCAAATGTGGGCAGAAAAACCTAGTGCAATGACAATATGATGGATACCAAATAGAATAACATACGATAATCTTGATATTATCAAATTTGTTTATTAAATATATTTTTTTCTTTTTTTTAAAAACACATTATTTGTTAATAAATATATACAATTTTGCGAAAAACATGACTTGTGTCAAAAATATCCACAAATATACATCAAATATTATACCTGTTGTTACAAATTTTCAGTGAGTACAGATTTCATATATTGATCCTAACTTTGTTTTGATGATTTGTTTGTATCCATGAAAACATATCAAAAATATTTGACAACCATTACTCTTATGTTATACATTCACAATATCATGGTACAGTAAAACAACTGGCGGTATGTTGGCACTACGCGCGTTTCGGCGAAGCCTTCGTCAGGGTTCTGTCACAGTAAACACAATATAATGATGGTTCCTTTGAGCTGACAAACTGTTGTAATAATCAAAGGGATGTCATCCCAGAAGGGAAACTTATCCTTGGGGTAATAATTTGTCAAGGCCAATCCTTGTAGACTGAAGTCATATTCATATGGTGCTTCTTAAGATGGCAAGCTGTGAGAAGTCCAGCGGACAAAGTTACGGCCAGAGAAGGTTCTAATAAACTCCAAAGCCCTACTAATTACCTCGCAGCTTGAACAATTTAAGCGAGAGATGGCACGGAGAGGCATGTGGAAAGCACACTGTAGCGAACACCGTCCCCAGGTGTTGCAGTCGGCTGAGGGGGGAACCAGACCACTAGGCAAACACATGGTAAGGATCCTATGCTTTTCCAGAGGACCCGTAAGGGGAAAAACAGCATCAAGCTGATCTATATTTTGAGCAATACAAAACAGAAAGTCTTCACGGTTAAGGGGACGTTTGCCCATAACAGAGTTGATAATAACGGGGCTAATACCATGCCCTTCACCCTGTGGAGCCTGCACAGGGGGAACAGCCCCAGGCGGAGCTGCCAGAAAAGCACGGGCAACAAATTAAATCAAGCATCTATACAGATGGACTATTTGAGCACATAACAAATGGACGTTTGCTATTGTAGCAGTGGCATATTGTGGATATGGTGTAAAACTGCCCAACACGAACCATGTGGCCTCGTCAGTACTTAAGGGGCCCATTCAAACAGAAGCAAGAGGGTGGGGAAGGGGCCATTAAACCAAATTTGGTGCTACCAGGCCGTAAGAGGAAGTCAATGACTGCATAAGTGCGGTATGACGCAGGAACATTGGCCAGGCTGTAAGAATGGAAGGTATTATCATTCACATCGACAGCAGGCAACGTAAGCCAGGAGTAAAAGACTTCGAAGTGGTGCTCAGGGTCCGTTTCGACCACAAAAATAACAGGCGACCCCGCATTGAGGACTCCATGTTGCAATAAATATTGAGTAACCGCTGAGCAGCAATGAGCCAGAATCGCAACGAGCAGCGCCATATGGAAAAGAAAGGATTCAAACGGTAACACAAAAGTGGGTGTAAACCTTTTAAAATTCAAGCTTAAAAAACCTACAGCAATAGGAAGTCCCTACAAACTGAGGAGGAAAAGCCCCTACACCATGGACGTCTCTGGGAATGGTGCGAGGGGATTGTGGACAGGCAAAGCGCTACTCATAGGTACCGCAAATAAGTACCAGACCAAATGTAGGTGCCACCATGTTGCAGGGATTCTGCGAAATCACAGAACTATGCTTGGGACCATAGAACCTTAGTTGGCAGGGACTGAGTTATCCTACCACATTGGTACCCATGAGCCTGGGACCGACTACCTATAGTGTCTCACTTGCCCTCTTACTCACTCACAGTGGAACAAGTGATTAGACACCCCAGAGCACAACACTCCAGACTCTCTCAGGAATCGCTGTGACAGGACACACCTTTTCGCTCTCATACTCGTACTTGTCCACAATAAGATCTGACAGAGACATGATAAATGTTCAAAATATTTATTTTAACTATTGAACTCTAATATGCAGTATACGTGCCACAATAAGTAAGAAGATGCCCAACACAAATACGGTCAGCATAGTAGGTAATCCATAAATCATATAAGGAGTCGACATGGTATTAGACAAGGTGACTAAACCCCCCCCCTCCCCTTCTATAGAAGCAAGGTGATTATATATCAGAAGATCTCTGGGTGTTTGCAGCGGATTCCATACCTAAGCATACACAGATGAAAGTTCTACATCTTAGGTGTAGTCACACTTTTTCTCTGAATCTCTCTCCAGGTGTGTATTTGCATGTGTGAGCATACCTATATGACAAAGTATGTGTTCCCAAACAACAGCTGTATTTGTGTGTTGTGTCTAGGTGCTAGAGCCTGACCAGAACTGACTAACAAGAGGCACTGTTGTTTGACCTTGTCTACCGTGTTCAGACTAAATCCCAGGAAAGAACAGAACGCAAAAACAACAGCAGGTTCTGTGTGAAAGTACAGCGTGGCATGAAGCAATATATGTTTGTATAGTAACATGTGCAAAGCAAAGTGCAGCCTGCTATGTGTTCAGGCTAACATAAGGGAAAACAACAATGGACCTGCATGGGACATATGACAAGTCTGTGGAGAGACTCGATACACTCATCAAACACTGTTAGTTCAATGAGTTTAATGATGAAGAAGCTGTGTGTCTTAGAGTTATTGATGGATGCTTGTCAGACTCATTCAGATGACAAATGCTGAGAGAAACTCTTAGGGGCATATCTACAAGCGGCAGCGATAATTATCGCTGGCCGCGTTTAGCGTGAACATTGCTATCGCCGTCTATCGCCGGATTCTATCGCCCGGTTAGCGCGCTATTAACAACGCGCATCGCCGAGCCGATAGGAATCCCGGCAATAAGCGGGAATATCGCTTGATTTCCAGCGATAAAGAACAGCGATAGGGAAATCATTGTTGATAGGGAGATGTGGACTTAGCTTTACAATCCACCTCCCATGATACATATAGGTAAGTCTGGAATTTAGCAGGTGTTAGGAACTGGCGATAAACCCGGTTAGCGCTACTTTCATGTCGCTAGGCGGGTTATCGATTCCCTTGTTGATAGGGAGAAGCTGTGTTAGCGATCATTTTCGCTGCATTTCAGTCGGGAACGCCTACCTCGCATCTCATTAGCGATGCGAGGCGCAAAGAAAATGGGTGCTAAGGCATGGATTCACGCGTTAGCGTGTCCATGCTGATAGGGCGATAAAATTATCGCCGCTTTTCGCCCGAAAACGGACACTAAAGCGGCGATAATTTTAACGCCGGGCCTTGTAGATATGCCCCTTAGTTTGGAGCGAGTGTTGATGGCTGCCAGAGCTGAGGAGCGTGCTGAAAGACACGCTGCTGACATGGAGGCTGGAGGTACCCAGAGTGAATCAGTCATGAGTACAAAAAGTTAGCGAAAGCAAAAGCCTGAAGGACACAAAGTGATGTTTACACGTAAAAAGAAGCTATGTTTTAGATGTGGATTTTCTTTCCCATACGAAGGTCCCGCCATTAGACAGATATGTGAAGGCTGTGGGAAAGAAAACTATTTTGTGATGGTTTGTAAAGCAAAGGGAAGAGCAAGTGCATCATGGCGTGAAGGCAAAATGGCCGCCAGAACATTCTAGAAGCAACGTTTGATGCAAATCAACACTGAACAAAGTCAATTGTCATCTAAATCATCATCAAACAGTTCTTCCACCTCAATATCAAGTGAAAGTGAGGGAGGTGGTTGTGCCATGTTGATGTTTCCCTCAGAGAAACATGCACATGTCGGACTGGCTGCATGTGAGGAAAAATGTCACTTGAAGAAAAGTCGACATGCCAAAGCACTAAAGTCATGCAAACATTGTCCGAAGATTACATTGAAAATAAATGGTTGCTCGATACCTTTCATCATCGACAGTGGTGCATTTATAAACATAATGCCTGAAGAGAAATACAATGCATTAGCTCCATTGCCCCGACTTACGCCTTTGAAAACCAAAGTGCACACATGGGCTGCATCGACGCCCATAAAAATTCAAGGTTAATTTTTAGTGGTAATGAAACACAGGAAAATGAAGGTGCAAGCAGCCATCCATGTGCTTCAAGGTACAGCGTCAAGTGAGTGCCTGTCTGCTCAGTTTCAGTACCACTGCTGTTATGGGACTGATTTCTGTGAATTACAACATGAATGCTCACCACAAAATAGTAAGTCAATTCCCTTTGTACTTTCATGGTTTAGGAAAGCTTAAGACTATGAAAGTAAAGTTGCATATTAATGAAGAGTTCTATCCTGTTGCTCAGAGATATAGCATAATTGCTTTTCATTTAAAAGAAGCTGTTTAAAAAGAACTTGAATTGTTACTTAAGCATGACATTATTGAACTTTCAACTGGTCTGACGCCATGGGTTTTTCCCACAGTGGTAGTGCCCAAAAAGGACAGTGAAGGAGCTGTACACATTTGCATTGACATATGTCAAGCAAACAAGGCAATGGAACGAGAACGACATCCATGTTCACATATTGCTGACATGATAATGCAATTAAATGGTGCAAAGATCATCTCTCACCTTGATTTAAATAAAGGTTATCATCAGTTGGAACTCGAAGAAGATTGTAGGTACATTACAACCTTTTCTATACATGTTGGTCTGTTTCGATACAAGAGACTCCGTTTTGGTGTGTCATCGGCTGCAGAATTTTTCCAAGACACCATTCTACGTGTCATACATCCTGTTGTGAATGCATTCAATTATAGCAATGACATATTGATTTTCAGAGCTACACAGAAGGAGCATGATAAAGCTCTCACACAAGTATGGTGTTTACTTACTGATGCAGGTTTGACTTTGAAAGCTGACAAGTGTGAGTTTCACAAAACAAAGTTAAAGTTACTTGGCCATATATTGTCAGAAGGGGGTATGACGCCTGATCCTGCAAAAGTACAAGCCCTGTCAAATGCTGATCTCCAACAAGATGTTTCTATGATACATTCATTTTTTTGGCATGGAACTTTACTGTTCAGGATATATATATATATATATATATATATATATATATATATATATATATATATATATATATATTCAAAAACCAAAATAAGTTTATATGTAATAACATAATATAATATATATAATAATATATATAATATATTATATAATAATATAATATAATATATAATATATATATATATATATATATATATATATATATATATATTCAAAAACAAAACAAAAAAGTTTCCTTCCTCAACCTCCCAGCGGCGATGAAGAAGGCGCGAACTCTGCTTGTGTTTGGCGTGGGTATTTTTATTGCTCACTTACAAAGTCATTACGCGTTTCGACCGGTGAAACCGGCCTTGCTATATATATCCTGAACAGTAAATGGCATATATATATATACATATATAGACTTTGCTACTATAAGTGCTCCAGTACAGGAGTTAATGAAGAAAAATGTTTCATTCAAGTGGTCACAAGACTCTGAAAGACTCTGAGAGAAGCTTCAAGAAAATCAAACAACCCATTGAAACTGGTGCTGAAATGGCCTACTTCAATCAAAAGCTTCATACAGAGATTGATGTTGACGCTAGCCCAGTCGGGTTAGCCGCTATCCTTGCACAGCACAGCGTACACCCAAATGCTTGAAGGCATATTGTAGCATAGGCCAGTAGAAGTTTGTCCCAAACAGAACCTGCTTACTCACAACCTGAGACAGAAAGTATAGCCGTTGTATGGGCTTGTGAACATTTCCATGTATTCCTGTACAGAAAGCCTTTTACGCTGGTTACTGATCAACAAGCTTTACTGACTATCTTTGGTAATCCAAAAGCCAAGATGCCTCCTCGCATTGAATGTTGGGGACTATGATTACAAGTATACAATTATACCATTGTGCATCATCGAGGGAAAGATCAAAACCCCGCCGACCTCTTTTCCCAGAGTGCCCATACAAGGTCAGGGTACTCCATCCAAGACGGCTGAAACCTACATTAATTTCATTGTAAAATCAAATAGGCCAGCTGCTATATCATTAGCCCAGATCATCATTGCCATGAGCCATGATAGTCGAAAAAGATGACAAGGGGGACCCTACTCACTAGGAACCAGGGTAAGTCATATGTATCCGAAAACAACGGTTCTAGCGGGAATACAATAAATCTATACTGGTAATTAAAAATGCACAATCGCGATCAATTAGGGTTAAGGATGTCAGAAAAGAGAGCCTCGTAGACTTGGTGTTCATAATAATTCTTTTTTTATCCAAATTTTTATAATTCAAAAACAATACATACACCGACCGAGAAGAACCACAATAGTGATTATATGTCCCAAGCAAATGAAACCATCTAATACATTGTGAACAAACATGTGATATATACAGAACTTGGTTTCCACAATTATTGAAAAAGACAGCGACCACAACATGAATTGATAATAATTATAGCCTCTGTGTACAATAGTCAGAGCTATTTAAAATGGTTCGCTATCAATCGAGTCGACGACGTTTCGACCCTCTTGCAATGTGGGGTCTCCTCAGGACCAAGGGGTAAGGGACAATCTGATGGTAGTATTACAGCCGCGTGAGAGGCACATAAAGTCTGAGACACCCGTGAAATGAGAAAGAAGAAATTAATACTCACACGGGGACTCGGTCGAGCACCCCGTGTGAGAGACGAAGGGCTGTGAACTGGTATTAATCAATTGTGGCTCAGTCACAATAGTGGGCAGGATCAACACCACTCAATGTAGTGGTACCTGAGCAGGATCCTCCGCTGGATAGATAAAGTCGCGGGACCGGTAGTGCCACGGCAGGAGAATAAGGCTTTTGAAATATGCCACATAGGATGAGAACTGCTCTGGTCGTCTGTCTGGTAACAATGACCTATGATAGTGACACACGGAAGATGAAATTTATAATTACACATCTGTCATGGAACCGACACACTCAACCTCTCACCAGTGATGGAGAATACCAAAAATACAAAAACATTAAAGATGATCTGTCCATAACTCAGGAAGGAGTTATACTGCGAGGGTCGAGAATCCTGATTCCGGACAGTCTTCAACAGAAAATAATTGAAGTAGCTCACTGAGGACATCGTGGTATTGTTGCCACCAAAAGAGCTCTACGAGACCGAGTTTGGTTTCCATATTAGATGAGAGGGTTGAAAAGGAAATCAAGGCCTGTCATCTCTGCAACTGCCTTTCTACAAATATTACTCAACCTACCATTAACATGTCACAACTCCCTAAAAATGAGAGAATAGCCATCCACTTCTTAGGCCCACTCGATAATGGACATCATCTGATGGTAATTGTGGACGCATACTCACGTTTTATATTAATAGAAGATCTCTCATCCACAACTGAGCGAGTCATTGAGAGAAGTCTGATAATGGCCCGTCTTTTAACAGTGAGAATTCAAGGATTTCCTAAAGCATCTGAGCATAAAGCATCAGAAGAGTACACCTTTATAGCCGCAGGCGAAAGGATGCGTTGAGTGTTTTATGAGTACGCTAAAGAAAGCAGTACAGCGTGCAGCTCATGAGAGGCTCAGTTTAAAAGCTGTATTTAATTCCTCCCTATGAGCCTATCATTCAACACCTCACTCAACCACAGGTGAAAGTCCTGCAACTTTTATGTTCGGTAGAGCAATGCCAACCAAGTTACCTCAATGGAACAACAAACAGAAGGAAATGAGAACACAACTCATACAAAAGACTTGGTTAACAAGCAGAAAATGAAAGCCTGTGCAGACAAGAGGTGACATGCACAGAACATTGAGTTAAAGAGAGGAGATCTAGTGATTGCCGACAAATGCGTAGGAGGAAATCTGATGCTCCATATAATGCTGAACCTTTCCACGTAGTGTCTGCCAAGGGACACATGGTGACTGCCCAGTGTCGTGGAAAGTCTGTTACCAGAGACTCTTCTCACTTTCGGCATTTGATTCATCGGTCTTCTGATCGAGATGGTGAAGGAAAGACTGAACCAGAAACCTCAGTGACTGCTGTTACCTCTTTACTGTCTTCGAAAATCTCTGACACTGAAGGTGCCAGCTCCCAGCTTCCAATAACCAGATCAGGTTGAATAATTAAAGCGGCAAGAGCTGTGACATAGATGCCAGAGTGGAATGCAATGAAAGCTGATTTTAGAATGTTGAGTTTGCAGTTACACGCAGATGAATAAAGACATGTAATATTAAGCTCCATGTGTGGCACAGTCATTAGCGGGTACCCAGGCTGGGGAGGACGCTACATACGATTAAGTATAGTGTGGTAGAGTGGATTGGCATACAGTGTTATAGAGTACAATGGCATAGAGTGGAGTAGATTGGAGTGGCATAGAGTGGAGTCGTAGAGAAGAGTGGACGAAGGTGTCATAGACTACAGTGGAGTAATGTTGGGTGTAGGGACATTCAAAGAGTTGCATACAGTGTTGTATGGTGGACTAGAGTATAATAGAGTGGGTTTGAGTGGAGTAGAGTGTTGTACAGTGGCATACAGTATAGTACAGTGGAGTGTATGGGTATAGACCTGGCCTACAGTGTAGTAGATTGTTATAGAGTGGAGTTGCATAGAGAACAACAGTGTGTCAAACAGTGGAGCTGCATAGAGTGGATTGTTTTACCGTATCGTAGAATGAGGTAAAATCTCATACAGTGGAGTAGAGTTGAGTGGGGTGGCATAACATAATGTGGAGTAAATTATAACAAAGTGCATTGGTGTGTCAGAGTAGAGTAGAGTGGCATGGAGTGTACTGTAGTGGCATAGCATAGGTAGTAAACTGTTATAAACTGGAGTGGGGTCTCTTACAATAGAATGGTGTGCTGTGTCGCAGAGTAAAGAAAAGTGTTGTATAGTGGAATAGAGCATTGTACAATGGAGTGTACAGTTATTGAGTGGAGTATAGAGTTGGACAGTGAAGTGTATGTGGAAAATGTGGAGTAGTGTGTAGAATGCCACAAAGTGTAGTAGTGGAGTTATATGGATTGGAGGAGAGTGTCATATATTGGAGTGGTGTACAGTTGAGTAGAATACGATGTAATACCGTACAGTGGAAAACAGTTCAGTGGAGTGTCGAAGAGAACAGTAGCATAGAGTGGAGTAATAGTGGATTAGCATAGAGTGGAGTGGGGTACATTGTTGTGGAGTAGCGCAGAGTCGAGTAAACTGTTAGAAATTGAAGTAGTGTCTCATACAGTAGAGTGGAATGCTGTGTTGTACAGTGTTGGAAACTCTTGTAGAGTGGAGTAAAGTGTTGTATAATAGTGTATACGGGCAGAGAATTGAGTACAAATCTGGACAGTGGAGTGTACGGGGACAGAGTGGAGTAGAGTCTAGTAGAGTGGCATATAGTGTAGTAGAATGGAGTAGAGTGGAGTTGTATAGGATGCAGGAGTCTACATTGGATTTGTTTAGAGTGGAGTAGTGTACAGTGGAGTGGCATACAATGGAACAGCGTACACTGGAGTGTTGTAGAGTGGAGTGGAGTTGCATAGACTGTAGTGGCATACAGTGGAGTGTTGTACAGTGGATTAGCGCAGAGTGTAATAGTATATAGTGTAGTAGCGTACAATCTAATAGCATACAGTGGAGAGGCATACAGTGGAGTGACATGCAATGGAATTGTGTAGAGTATAATGGCGTACAGCGGAGTGGGGTAAAGTGGAATACCATACAATAGAGTGGCGAAGATTGAATTTGTGAAAGTTGTGGACAGTGTAATAGCATACAATGGAGTGGCGTAGCGTGAAGTGGAGTTCAAGAAATTCAGTTAAAGTACCACATCACAGATATCACTAGGTTTCAATGCCTTATAACTTAAAAAATATACTTACCCAACTTACCTGCAGTACCCAACAAGGATCATCTGCACACCATATCCTGCCAAAGTTCATGTAAAGCCGTTTTTGCGTGACATCAAATACAACAGTCTATGGGAAATGCATTGGTGAAAAAACACGTTTTGTGACACCCCCCTCCTTTTTATCTTTGCACCTCCTTGATGAAGCGCTGTGAAACTTTCCATCATCTGCCAATGTACAATGCAGAATAATTCTGGAAATTTTTGTGGAGATTCGTCAAACGGCTACAAAGTTATTAAGGGCCAAAAATCCAAGAAATCCCTATGTCTGCCAACCCTTACTATACATACACACACACACACATGATTTTAGTACTCTTTAGAAAGATGCCAGCATTATCCATTTAGTATTCATTGTTTGTCTGAGACTGCAGATATGTCTGACAATGTTTTGACAAATGTTTTTTGGGGGTAATATTTTATTATTTTGATTATCATAATTTACATTTTAAATGGAAAATGTATTGTAAGCAAGTGAAAAACATTTATTTTAAAATATGCACTTCATTTGTAGTACATTGATACTGCAGAGTAGGTTTAAGCAGGACTTACAGAAATTAAAATGCGATGTGGGACAGTGTAACTTTTTGCTGATAGAGTTCTAGGTTTACAATGTATATTTTCACACACTGGGAAGAATTCACTAGTAGATGATTGCATCAAGGATGGGCCTACATGGGTAAGAATGGCAGGTGTGCTGACAGATGCCCTAACACCAGCAGTGTAATTGTGAAATCTTTTTTTTTTCTTTCTTTTTTTTGCACTGAAAGAAAAATAAAATGCATTGTTACAGGCTAACTCACTTTGATTGGTGAAAGACCAGGGATGTGCGAAATGTGTGTTATTTGCTTTTGAGGAATTATGCAAACTTTTGGGAAAAGTATGCAAAATTACACATAATTATGGAGAATGGAAAACTGGCTCTTGGCAGAGTATTTTAGGCTGAAATGCATCCCTGTGTCCAATTTGGACGCAAGGCTATATTGTTCCTGTGTGTCCACAGCAAATCTTTACAGCACACTGCGCAATGTGGCATAATAGTGCCATTTTGGCTGTTTTGCATTACGAGTGTATTGCAAAATTAAGCTAATTATGCTTGCATAACGCAAATTTCACCCAGGTTTACAAAAGACATGCAAAACAACACAAAGAAAGCAAGGTTTTCAAGACATGATTCATCAAACGTGACTCGTATATGATTGTAAATATGAATATCAATAAGATGTAGTAGTATTCACACTCAAATAGATTTTAGGTATTAAGAATTCCTCACTTAACCTGTTTTCTCATATATGGGCTGGAGCCTCTACCTATGGTTCAAGGCACGCTCCTATGCACTACTCTAATCTTTAATCTCACTGATGCTTTTGCATTACACAAGTGAGTTATCTGGGTTTTGGGTCCCTTGGGTGGGTGTACCTTGCATTATTCCGTGTAGTGTAATTATGCAGAATTACTCACAAATTCAGCGACATTACGCAGAATTAGGTGAGAAGAGTAATTCTGCATTAAGCACTAAAATGGACACAATTATGCATTTTGCGGTAAGAAACAGCGCTAAATGGAACAGAGCATAAATAGGGAGCATAAGCAGCCGCTCGCAAATGCTAAATGTGCACTTGGGGTCGAATTTTCCCCAACTGACAACATTTACTGCACGTTTCTTGATACAAAATGCACACTTGCAACCAAAATGAAAGTGAGGATGCATTTTGTGCTAAGAAAAAAGTGCTAAATGCAACAGAACTTAAACAGCAGTGCAAACAGCAGCTCACGCTCGCTAAATGTGCAAACAGCTGTAGGATTTCCCCCCTCCCCCCCCGAATTACTCTTAATTACACAAGTGGGTGTAATTCTGTTATTATCGGTAATTCCACGTCAAAGATTAATGCGGAATTACCGAAATTACTCCAGCATAACTGAAATTCCACCCAGGCTTATATTAGACAAAATTCTATTTGCATCTGATTGATGTATGCATTTGTGCAAAACTGGTACTGATTTGATGAAATATTTTCCCCGACTTTATTAATGTGTGCTAAATGGAAAAATCGTGAAATAAAACCGCCACAGAACCCGCATTAAACTGCATAATTCAACTTTTCCTGCTGCATAATTTATTCAACCGTTCCTCCTAAATTGGTCCTCCCTCGCCACATAACTCCTGTTCACGGAATTATGTGGCGATCATTGTTCAGCCTTCCCCCTTTAGCTACCATTAAATATTGCACAATTCAGCGTTTATCACAGATTAGTTTAAATCTCTGAGCACTACTGCGGCCTATCCACAAACAACTGTGCTAACGTCCGGACTACGATTCAATCTTACCAGCGCTTCCAGTTACATATTTATAAACCAATCTCACGAGTCTGAAGGGAGAGTTTATCGTTTTTTTTATATTTGAATTTACATTATAAGAACGCAGTAAATCAATTTGATGGGAATTATTTCCATAGGATTTTTTGCATAACTCTCAGCGGCCCACCTATCTCTGTCGAGACATTGTAATCCTGAAGCTAAACTCGGGAATACTTTGCTGACAAGATCATTAGGGCTCGGTTGGCAGCGCGCACCATAAGCCACTTTATTTCGCGCGCTCGGAATGCTGATGAGCTCGTGGCCCACGCTGTTCTTTGACTTTTGCAGCAATTTGTTCAAACCTCGACTCCAAAAATTAGATGTCAGTTCACTATGCTTGTAACCTCCACAGCAAAAGATATCGGTCCAGATTTCAAAGACTTTTTGTCTGGTTTGGGGTCACTTTTTAGATGCAGAACCAACGCAAATGACTTTGAAAATTTTAATTTTTCTTTATAAAGCAAAGCAAATAGTTATTTGCGTTGCTTTATAAAAAGAAAAAATAACAGCGCCTTGCTCTGCCTTGCATTCATTTGAGTCAGGTAGGCGTCCCATGAGTGGTGCAAGGGCGTTCGCGTGCAGCCTCCTGTGGATTTTGATGCAACCACAAATCTACAAAGACTTGTGGACAGGGGCTTGCGCACAAATGTTACATCTGCCTGAGGCTGCTGCAATGAGGAGAAATATATTTATTTCTCCCTTTTTCTTTCCTCTTTGCATGTGTGGTGCAGTTTGCAGCACATATGCAAAGAGGAAATACTCCCAAAGCACAGTTTTTTTTGGAAGAAGACAGGGTTGGATTGGGATCCAAAATCGGCTCGGGCACACCAAAAATAAGTGGCCCACATTTGCGTTTTGCCTTTCCGCAAAACACTGCTTTAGTGAAGTTGTATGAAAAGAAAGGGGGTGGGGGTCGTCTTTTATTAACTTCACTTAGATAAAAAAAAAGGCACAGATTAGTTCACACTGCTGAGCCACACATGAATGCAAGTGAGACCACTTCTGCTCAGGCCCCCTGCCCCGCTCAATCAGAGTACATTGATGGGCCGGCCCAGCGAGAGAAAGGGAGTGATACCACCGCCCATCTGCCTCCAGAAAGGCCACTCAGGCACCCACTGGGCCGCTGGCAGCATCCTAACAGCACAGACAGCCCCCAGGCTGCCCAAAAATGCAGCCCACAGCTAGAACTCGGCTACCGGCCCTTCGGCCATTTCCCGAGTGCCCGCGTTACCAATCCAACCCTGGAAGAAGATACTCTTTTCTCTGCATCTGATCTTAACGCAGACACCCTTGCACTATGGCACTAGGCAGCCACAAGTACACCAGCGCATTGAGAAAGCAAAACTGCACCATTTCTTTGAGGATGTAGCACAGATCTGCTCCCTCCCGTTCATGCAACACAGCATAGCAACTTCACCTGCTGCACTACATTGTGTGAATTCTTTGAAAATATGCCCCATCATACTGTTGGTGGTTGAAGTTCGCAAACCTATTTGATAGCCAGTGCTCCATATTAGCATCCTGTGTGATTGCAATATGGACGCATATGATTTCACCTTTTATTCGTCCACAAAACCAGAAGCTATTCACCAGGTACCATCATTCTGTACATGTACCCAAGGAAAATACCTTATTTATTATACACTAACAAATCGAATACTTTTGTAAATATACACAAAGTTGGCAAGCTATTTACTGTCTACAACTAAATTGGATCTTATTTGGAAATGTACTTAAGGAAGATGTTTAGTGGAGCTTACACTATCGTATATCGCAGCTAGACTCCAGCCAGCCTTAATTATGAAAAGTCATGGGTCTATTGCTGCACTCACTATGGGGCATATTTACAATAAAGTGGCAAAGCGTGTCGTTAAGGCAAGAAGGCTAACGACACGCTTCATCACTTTAGAAACACAGGGCTGCACCATATCTACTAGAATATGGTGCAGCCCTGTATTTCCCCTGTGCTGGCGCTAACTTTAGCTGCATAGCGCCAACGCAGGCACCCTTGCACCATAGTGCAAAGGTGCCTGCTTTAAGAGGAAGATTGTTTATGTGCAGGAAGGTCCCTTTCCTGCACATAAACAATCTTTAAATGCTGTTCTGTAACTTCTATGGGCCCGATTCACAGAACTAACTTAAGACAAAATCCTAAACTTACTACCATTTTGGTATTCACAGAAGGCACTTACTCATTTTGGTATTCACAGAAGGCACTTACTTACTCATTTTGAGTAACTTACTCATTTTGAGTAACTTACTCATTTTGGTATTCACAGAAGGCACTTACTCATTGATGAGTAAGTGCCTTCTATGAATACCAAAATGAGTAACTTACTCATTTTGAGTAACTTACTCATTTTGAGTAACTTACTCATTTTGGTATTCACAGAAGGCACTTACTCATCAATGAGTAAGGGCCTTCTGTGAATACCAAAATGGTAGAAAGTTTAGGATTTTGTCTTAAGTTAGTTCTGTGAATCGGGCCCTATGTGTGCTGCTTAATGCAGCACACACAGAAGTTGCAAAACTGCATTTTAAAAAAAAATGATTGTTTATGTGCACGAAAGGGAGACCTTCCTGCACATAAACAATCATAGGCAATTTGCTGTTCCTATGTGTGCTGCACAAGGCAGCACACATGGAAATAGCAAAAACAAAGAGAAATAAAGCATTTCTCCTTGTTTCGCCTGTTTAAGACCAGGTTTTTTCCTGGTCTTAATTTTGGCGCTGCCTCCTATTTACGCTGCCCTTGTAAATAAGAGGCAGCGTCAAAATCAATGGGTGTTGTGGTGGAAAGCCCACCACAACACCCATTGCCCTCCCCTTTCATGCTAAACCCAGCGTGAAAGGGTGCCTTATTTACAAGGCAGCGTTAAGCCACGTTAAGTGGCTTAACGCTGCCTTGTAAATAAGGCGAGGCCCCTAACGTCATCACAACGTCACTGAAAGTGACTTTGTGGTGGCGATAGGGACTTGTAAATATGCCCCTAAGTGCACCTATTGCTCACATTGTATCACCCATCACACTGCCAGGTGCTGGAACCTATAACACGATATCCTCACCATGGTGGTCATCACACACTCATGAAAACTCTACTAATGTAGGATTGAAACAATAATAACACCTTTCCACACACATACCCTATAAGGTGTCGCTTGCTATTCATGTAGGTAAGAGCTTCAGCGCCCTATAGGGGTAATAAGAGCTATACTGATACTACAAAACAATAATACTAGCTGCAGTCTCATTACTCATTGTTCATGACAGGGCCCTGTTCTAACAGCCCATAAACCCATAGGGCCAGATGTACAACCCTTTTGCGGCCGCAAACGGGAGAACCCCCCGTTTGCGGCCGCAAAAAAGGGTAATGGCATGTACAAATGCTATTTTGCGTGTCCCTGACTCGCAAAATAGCATTTGCGACTCTCGCTATTAGGAAGGGGCGTCCCTTCCTAATAGCGAGTCAACATGCTATGTACTAGTGTTTTGCGACCGCATTTGAGGCCGCAAAACACTCGCAGTTTACCACCTACTTCAAGTAGGTGGTAAACCACTCGCAAAGGGAAAGAGGTCCCCAGGGGACCCCTTCCCCTTTGTATGTTGGAAAATATTTTTTAAGAGCAGGCAGTGGTCCCAGAGACCACTGCCTGTTCTTAAAAAATGAAACTGAAAAGTTTCATTTTTCTTTTTAAATGCATCCCGTATTCCTTTAAGGAAAACGGGCTGCATTTTAAAAAAAAGCTGCTTTATTAAAAAGCAGTCCCAGACATGGTGGTCTGCTGAGCCCAACAGGCCACCATCCCTGGGAGGGCTGTCATTCCCAATGGACTTGCAAATTGCGAGAGGCTCATTAATATTAACGAGCCTCGCAATTTGTGACCCCATTAGGAATCGCAAACAGTGTGAAATACACTGTTGTACATCGGAAATTGCGACTCGCAAAAGAGTCGCAATTTGCGATGCGCAACTTTCTTGGTCGTACATCTGGCCCATAGACATTACTCCACTCTGTTCGAGTCCTGCTTTACACCTGATGACAGGACACATTTTTTAAGGCTTCCATTGGTTTTGAGGGTTATGGAATCTGCAGGAATACACTAAAAGGCTTTACTTGTTGGACACAAAGGTCAGGTTTCCTCCTTGAGCATGGGACGGGGTAGACCAAGCTCTTTCTGAAGGGTTGATTCCAAAGCCCAAAGGCTGGGACCATTTTCTTCCCGCTGCAGCCACAAGAATGAGCTGACAGTGTCCCCGTTGAGGCGTGTAGCAGGATCAATCCTGTCCGTATGAATGAGCAGGGACATAGCTATCAATGCTGCAGCAAGTGCAGTGGCACCTGGGCACAGGAATATTAGGGTCCATCTGGAACCCACAAATGGCTATATTTGGCTACTAAACTTTGACTAGGGGGCCATTTTCCTTGGTTGCACGAGGGCCTGTGTAATTACATATACAATCTAAAGTGCATGACTTGCTCTGCACCATGAAACATACATTTCTACAGCTGCAAACATCTATCTTCAACTGAGCATTACATAAGTGCCAGTTTTCAGTTTTATTTTAAACACACTTCTGCTGGCTGCGTCTGGAGTACCAGAAAGCAAAAGAGTAACAAACGCTTGCGAGCTTTTGGTTTCAACTTACTACATGATGGCTATATCAATACATAAAATGAAGGCTGAAAACGCAATGCAAAATGTGAAAAATACAAAACAGGATTGCATTAAATGCGTATTGGACTACTGTATTATTGCACAAATGACAAGACTGTATTGAAATGCAGTCGGGTTTAGGGCAGTGCTTAATTTGAGCCAGTGCTTTCCGGTGCTCAGCACGGCACTTAATTGGTTTCCGGTGCTCGGCACCAGCACCTAATTGTCAACACCATACTTAGAACAGTCTACCACATGGTGGCGCTGCTCATCTAATTTAGAGATGAGCAGAACAACGGTTGTTTATGAATACGATATACGTTTAAATAGTGCTAATACCTGTCTCCCCAGCCATTCCTTTAGCTTTGGGGACCTGAAATAACCTGAACTGTCGCATTTACATGCGAGAGAGATGGTTAGTAGTTGTTTTGGCAGTGATGACAAGGGTGATGGGTGGTGCAAGCTGCAGTGGCCTGCAGGTCAGAGCCCTAGCACTTAATATTTTACAAATTAAGCACTGGTTTAGGGAGAACATCACAAACATGGATGAAATGTTGGCAGAGTTTAAGGATATTATGAGAAAGTGCACATTGATTTGGCAGTGTTGCCTGGCCTTGATATTATAATCCATGAATGCATAAAACACAGACACAGTAGTAGTATAAAAGGCGATCTGGCTTAGTATTAGAAGAATGGAGTAGTAAAATACAGCTGCCATGTCACCCAAAGACTGACATTAGAGTGCTCCAATGGGGTTCTTTAAGTCTGCCTGTCTGTCTGTCTATCTATCTATCGAATATATATATATATATATATATATATATATATATATATATATATATATATATATATATATAGTTAGGACCTCGTTTCTATTCAAAAAGCGTTTTTTGTTTTGCCAATATCTTTGGCGCCGGTTGACGAAACTTCGCGAAATTTTCAAACTAATGGGGCGCTCCGGTCAGCTCCTGTCTTAAAAGTTTCGGGGTGATTTGTCAAGCGGGGGCTGAGAAAAAAGGGGGGTCCCAAAACGCGTTTTCCCCATGTTAATTTCCATAGGAACTTTAGACATGACTACAGCCCGAACTGCTGAACGGAATTACACCAAATTTGGCAAAAAGGTAGGTCTTGGTCCAGAAAGCGACTTTTTTTAAATGGTGTAAATCCGTTCAGTAGTTCCTGAGAAATTCAAAAAATAAAAATATCGATATCTGAGCACCGAGGAGGAGTCGTGACTTCTCCTGGGCATGAGCTCACTCTGATTGCCTGCCAACACTCCAGACCAGGTAGTGTTGGCAGCCATCTTGTGACTCGGTAGCCGAGTCACAAGAAAAGAGTAAAAAAAAAGGTGAAAAACAAGAAAAAGGGGCAGGGTACCAACACCTTGACCCCCTAGGCCTGCTCAGGGGGTCCCACAAGGACCCCCAGGGCCCAAAAAAGCATTTTTTTAAAAACAAATCGTCCGAATTCACGCTGGGTTCGCGAATCCGAACGTAAAAATTTTAAAAAACGAAGCGTGGGCTCCCGCGCTTCGTTTTTGAAAGCCCCCGGGTGGGCCAGGTCCCGGGGGCACTCACCAATTTATTTGCGGGGGCCACAGGGGCCCCCGCAGCCCTGGGGACCGCCACCTCCTCGGGCTTATTTAATTGTATGCGGGGGCACTGCGGCCCCCCGCAGCCCCGGAGAACGCTACCTCCCCGGACTTTAAAAATAAATGCATGGGGGGGGTCCCAATGCCCCCCATGCTGCCCCGGGGGGGCTCTGTTTTAAAAAAAAGATGTGTGGGGGTGCAAGAGCCCCCCCACATGCCCCAGGGACCACCACCTCCCCGGGGCTTTGAAAATGCTGGGAGGGGGGCCGCACGGCCCCCCTCCTGGAACCCTTGATGGCCCTGGGGACCACCACCCCCCAGGGCCGGCTCCTGCAATGTCCCGGGGTGCCCACCCCCGGGACATTGCTGTTTGCTATGGCAGGGCGGGAGCACGGCTCCCGCCCTGCCATAGCAAACTCTGCTTTGCTTCAATGAAAAAAAGCAGGATTGCTTTTGCACAAGGGGAGCTGCATGTCAGCAGCTCACCTTGTGCAAAAGCAATGCCGGCTACCGCAGGAGGCGGGGAGCCGGCGGGACCGTGGGGGCATTGGGGCTCCCCCCACGGTCCCCAACGGAGAGGCCAGGCCCCAGGGGATGGGGTCCCCTGGGCCAGAAGTGGCCTGGGAGTGGGTCCACGCGGCCCCCCTCCAAATATGAATTAAAAAAAATACAATTCTGGCCATGCCCCGGGGGATGGGGTCCCCGGGGCCGAAATTGGCCTCGGGAGGGGGGCCACGCGGCCCCCTTCCCGTTTTTTTTCTTCTTTTTTTTATAAAAAGTGGTCAGGCCCTGGGAGATGGGGTCCCCAGGGCCCCAAAAATGGTAAAAGAAGGGGGCCACACAGCCCCCCTTCTAAAAAATTTAAAAAAATTAAAAAGCTGGCATCTCCCTGGAGGCCCCGCCCCCTCCCTGCACCACTCTGCAAACGCGCCCCCTGGAGCGTTGTAAGTTGGGAAATTAATTCCCCTTGAATACTGAGGGTCCCTGGGGGCCAACTAGCCCACCAGGTACCTCCAGTATGCACCACAGAGCTGCATTGCAGAGAGGTGGTCCGAGGCCACGCCCCTTTTTACACCACTCTGTAAACACGCCTCTTGGCGCACTGGTGGTGGGGCGATGAGGTCCTCTTATGTCCTGAGGACCTCAGGACACAAGTGGACTTCATCCCCCGAGCAGCAGTGCACCAGGAGCTGCGTTTGCAGAGTGGTGTAAAAAGGAGGCGTGGCCTCCGACCACTCTCAGCAATCCAGGTGTATGGCACTTACTGGAGGAACCTGGTGGGCTAGTTGGCCCCCAGGGACCCTCAGGAATGAAGGGGACTTAATACCCCAACTTAGAACGCGCCAGGAGGCGCGTTTGCAGAGTGGTGGGGAAAAAGGGCGTGGCCTTTGTCCACCTCTCAGCAATCCCACTGTGTGGGGCTTACTGGAGGTAAAAGGTAGGCTAGTTGGCCCCTAAAGTACCCCCAGCAGCGAAGGGGACTTCAATCCCTATCCAAGTGTGCACCAGGAAGTGCGTTTGCAGAGTGGTGGGGAAAGGGGGCGTGGCCTGCTATGACAACTTAGCAATCCTGCTGTGTGGGACTTACTGGAGATAATAGGAGGAGTAGTTGTCCCACAAGGATGTCCTTGGGGGCCAACTACCCCTCTTGTTACCTCCAGTAAGTCCCACACAGTGGGATTGCTAAGACGTCTTCGGAGACCAAGCCCCCCTTTCTCCACCACTCTGCAAACGCACCCCCTGGCAGACTACGGGATGGGGGAAGAAGTCCAATTTACTCCTGAGGGACTTTGGCGGCCAAGCAGCCCTCCTGGTACCTCCTGTAAGTCCTACGCAGCGGAATTCCTGAGCGCTGGTCGGAGGCCCAGCACCCTTTCTCCACCACTCTGCAAACGCGACTACTAGTTAAAGAAGTGTTTGCAATGTTATAGGTTTCACATTTGCGAGAGTTAGAGCTATTTGCAATGTAAATGTAAACTTTTTTTATGTTTTTCGGAGTGGAGTGGAGATACGTTGTGTGTAATGGAATTATGTGGTAAGTTGTGCAGTGAAATTATGTGGATAGAAAGTATGTGGTATTTATTTTATAGGAATTATGTAGAGTGGGATTATGTGTTATGGAGAGTAATTATGTGGTATGGTAGTCTGTGTTGTGGAGTGGTAATGTCAGGTTTAGTCTTCCTCGTTTCCATAGAAGCTCAACTTTGAACTCAATGAGACTAAAAAAAAGAAGGAATCACTGAGGAGCACTTCTGGACCTAGTCAGAGGTATGAGCAGGGCCACTGGAATTATGCGACTGTTTGGCTGCACTGACTTTCGCACAAATATACATTTTCCGCATTAGCCACATAATTCATCATCTGCTCCCTAATCTGTAGATTTGAACAAAAAAAGCCTTCTTTCTAGCTCAAACGTTACCAAAAATGCAGCAACAAGTGTTACAGCGTGTTGGAAGGCCCTTTGAAAACCTAGAATGGTCACCTGTTACTTATTGCTAAATGTGGGTGTTAAATTGGTACTAATGGTGTGCAAGCCACTCTTGCTTCCTTCTGCGCCTCTCTTGCCTCTTTCTGCATTTCTGTTGCTTCTTTCTGCACATTTCTTTCTTTTTCTGCACTTCTCTTGCCTCTTTCTGCAAATCTCTTCTACGTTCTGCATCTCTCTTGCCTCTTTCTGCATGTTTGTTGCCTCTTTCTGCACCTCATTTGCCTCTTTCTGTACCCTCTTGCCTCTTTCTGCACCCTTCTTCCTTCTTTCAGCACCTCTCTTGCCTTTTCTGTACCCCTCATGTCTTTCTGCACTCTTTTTGCCTCTTTCTGCACCTGTTCCTTCTTTCTACACTTCTGCACCTGACTTGCTTCTTTCTGTACCCCTCTTGCCTCTCTCTCCACCCCTCTTCCCTCTTTCTGCACTTCTGTTGCTTCTTTCTTCACTTCTCTTGCTTCTTTTGCACCTCACTTGCCTCTTTCTGCACCCCTATTGCCTCTTTCTACACCTCCCTTGCCTCAGTCTGCCCACCTCTGTTCCCTCTTTCTGTACCTCTTTTGCCTGTTTCCACAACTCTCTTGCCTCTTTCTGCAGTTCTCTTGCCTCCTTCTGCACCTCTGTTGCTTCTTTCTGCACTTCTCTTGCCTCTTTCTGCACCCCTGTTGTTTCATTCTGCACTTCCCATGCTTCTTTCTACACCTGTCTTGCTTTTTTCTGCACCCCTGTTGCCTCTTTCTGCATTCGTCTTCCCTCTTTCTGTACCTTTCTTGCCTGTTTCTGCATCTCACTTTCCTCTTTCTGCACTTCTCTTGCTTCTTTCTACACCTCTGTTGCTTCTTTCAGCAATTCTCTTGACTCTTTCTGCACTTCTCTTGCCTGTTTCTGCACCTCTCTTGCCTCTTTCTGCACCTCTCTTGCCTCTTTCTGCACCTCACTTACTTCTTTCTGCACCCGTTGCCTCTTTCTGCACCCCTCTTCCCTCTTCGTGCAACTCTCTTGCCTCTTTCTGTACCTATCTTGCCTCTTTCTGCACTTCTCTTGCTCTTTCTGCACCTTTCATGCCTCTTTAAGCACCTCTGTTACTTCTTTCTGCACTTCTCTTCCTTCTTTCTGCACCCCGCCTGCCTCTTTCTGTACCTCTCTTGCCTCTTTGCGCACCCCTCCTACCTTTTTCTGCACACCTCTTGCCTCTTTTTGCACCTCTGTTGGTTCTTTCTGCACTGCTCTTGCTTCTTTCTGCACCTTACTTATCTCTTTCTGCACTTCTCTTGCTTCTTTCTACACCTCTGTTGCTTCTTTCAGCAATTCTCTTGACTCTTTCTGCACTTCTGTTGGTTCTTTCTGCACCCCTACTGCCTCTTTCTACACCTCTCTTCCCTCTTTCTGCACCGCTCTTGCCTCTTTCTGTACCTTTGTTGCTTCTTTCTGCACTTCTCGTGCCTCTTTCTGCACCCTTCGTGCCTCTTTCAGCACCTCTGTTGCTTCTTTCTGCACTTCTCTTCCTTTTTTCTGCACCCCTCGTGCCTCTTTCAGCACCTCTGTTGCTTCTTTCTGCACTCCTCTTCCTTCTTTCTGCACCCCTCGTGCCTCCTTCTGCACCTCTGTTGCCTCTTTCAGCACCTCTGTTGGTTCTTTCTGCACTGCTCTTGCGTCTTTCTGCACCTCACTTGCCTCTCTTCACTTCTCTTGCTTCTTTCTAAACCGCTGTTGCTTCTTTCAGCAATTCTCTTGCCTTCTTCTGCACTTCTCTTGCTTGTTTCTGCACCTCTCTTGCGTCTTTCTGCACCTCTGTTGCCTCTTTCTGCACTTCACTTGCTACTTTATGCACCTCTCTTGCCTCTTTCGGCACCTCTGTTGCTTCTTTCTGCACTTCTCTTGGTTCTTTCTGCACTTCTCTTGCTTCTTTCTGCACCTCTCTTGCCTCTTTCAGCACCTCTGTTGCTTTTTTCTGCAGATCTCTTGCCTCTTTCTGCACCTCACTTGCCTTTTTCAGCACCTCTGTTGCTTTTTCTGCAGATCTCTTGCCTCTTTCTGCACCCCTCTTTTCTCTTTCTGCACCTCTCTTGCCTCTTTCTGCACCCCTGTTCCCTGTTTCTGCACCTTTCATGCTTGTTTCTGCACCTCTCTAGCATCTTTCTGCACCTCTGTTGCTTCTTTGCGCACATCTCTTGTTTCTTTCTGCACCTTTCTTTGTCTTTCTGGACTTTTGTTGCCTCTTTCTGCATTTCTCTTGCTTCTTTCTGCGCCTTTCTTCCTGTTTCTGCACATGTCCTACCTCTGTAGGCATAGTTAGAAATTAGCATTTAAATAACCTTTGAAATTCACTGAAAAAACCATAGGTTTCAGGGACGTTATAGTTAGAAATTAGCATTTAAAAAACCTTAGAAATTCACTGAAAAAAACACAGGTTTCAGGGATGTTATAGTTAGTTGGACATTTCACTCGTACAAAACCAGAGAAATTTGGCCGTTATAGTTAGTTGAGCTAACTATAACTCGCGCCCCCGCAATGTACTGCTGATGACGTCACATATTACATCATTCATGACATGGTCAGTGACATCACTGATGACATCACTGATGACATCTCAAATGACATCACTGATGACATCACTGATTACATCATCCACGTGATAATCTGATGCACCTCCTCACACCCTAATATGACCTTTGATACACCCACTTTAAAATACAGACTAACATTTTCGAAACCATAGGCACACCAATACCAGTTACTACATACGCACCCACTGATTCCTAGGTCTACACACACGTCCACTCATTCACCAATACAGTCACTCATACATGCAGTCACTCATCAATACAGCACTATCATTTGCACTCATACACCTATACAGACACTCACACACCGCCACTCATCCATAGAGTTACTCACACACCTTGTCAGTCATGCAAAGAATCAATCACACTCCCATTTACTCACCTATACAGTTATACACACACCACCTCACTTATTCATAACGACACTACCACATACTTACTCTCTTTTACAATCACTGATACAAGCACAGACTCATCCATACAGCCACTCTCACATATAGTCATTTATATACTCCAACACTCACATATACGGCCTTTCACATATGTAGTTATTCACACATGTACCACTGAGACATCCATTCACTTACCAACACACCCATACACACACTCACCCACCCATACAGCCCCTCACAGATGCACTCTTGAACCCATACACCCAGTGAATCACCCACTCACACATCCATGCAGTGAGTCACACACACCCCACCCACCCACACAGACACTCAGGCACCCATACAGATACTCAGACAAGCAATCAATAACCCATATAGACACTCATGTAGCTACTCACCAACCTATGCAACCGCTTACACACAAACAGACAGATGATACAGACATTCACACAGTTTAGTCACTAACCCATGCATTCAGTAAGACACGATTAATCACTCACTTATACAGTCAGTCACGCACCTACCAAATCATCCATTCAGACACTTATACACCCACTCATTCTTCAATACACCTTGGCATATATATATAAATATATATATATAAAACATATTTAAACTTTACAGAAGCACACAGTCACTGGATGATGTCATCAGCGATGTCATCAGTGATGTCATTTGAGATGTCATCAGTGATGTCACTGACCATGTCATGAATGATGTAATATGTGACGTCATCAGCAGTGCATTGCGGGGGCGCGAGTTATAGTTAGCTCAACTAACTATAACGGCCGAATTTCTATGGTTTTGTACGAGTGAAATGTTCAACTAACTATAACGTCCCTGAAACCTGTGGTTTTTTCAGTGAATATATATATATATATTACCTAATGGCGGTCGCCAGTAGGTAGTTATAGTTAGAACCTAGTTTCCAGAGGAAAAGCGTTTTTTGATTTGTAAATAACTTTAGCGCCGTTTGACGAATCTTCACGAAATTTTCAAAACTAATTGTTCACTCAGGTCAGCTCCTGTCTTGAACGTTTGGGGGTGATTCGTCAAGGGGGGGGTTGAGAAAAAAATATATATATCTATATATATTTTATCTACTGGCGGTCACCAGTAGATAGTTATAGTTAGGACCTATTTTCCATAGGAAATCCGCAACATTCTATTTGAAATAACTCTGGCGTCGGTTGACGAATCTTCGCGAAATTTTCAAACTTTATGGCCCGCTCCGGTCCGCTCCTACCCTGAAAGTCTCGGGGTGATTTGTCAAGCGGGGGCCGAGAAAAAAGGGGGGTCCCAAAACGTGTTTTCCCCATTCATTTTCCAATAGGAAACTTTAGCCACGGCTACAGCCCGAACTGCTGAACGGAATTACACCAAATTTGGCAAAGAGGTAGTTCTTGGTTCAGAAAGAACCCTTTTTGTTAAATGGTGTAAATCCGTTCAGTAGTTCCTGAGAAAATCAAAAGGAAAATCACATATAGATCTATGGCCGCGTAGTGTCCGCGTACCCTCCCGATCACGAGCTGCATGCTAATTGGCTGTCAACACTCCAAATCAGGAAGTATTGGCAGCCATTTTGTCCCACGGTAGAACCGAGGCACAGAAACAAGTGCGCAAAACGCACAAAGGGGGTAGGGTAGAAACACCCTGACCCCCTAGGTCTGCTCAGGGGGTCCCACAAGGACACCCTGGGCAGAAAAAAGCATTTTTTTTTTTTTTTTTTTAAATCGGTGGGATGCGCTTAGGGTGCGCGGATTTCGCTGATAAAAAAAAAAATCGCAACTGCGCAAACGCAAAAAGGGGGCAGGGGAGAAACGCCCTGACCCCCTAGGTCTGCTCAGGAGGTCCCACAAGGACACCCTGGGCAGAAAAAAGCATTTTTTTAAAAAAACAAAATCGGCGGGATGCGCTTAAGATGCGCGGATCCCGCCGATAAAAAAAAAAAATCGAAGCGCGGTCTCCCTTGCTTCGTTGTTAATTGGCCCCCGGGGTGGCCCAAGTCCCGGGGGCATGCGGGGTTTATTTAAATAATGCTGGGGGGGCCTCTAAGGGCCCCCCAAGCCCCGGGGACCGCCACCCCCCGGGGCTTTCAATTTAAAATGGTGCGGGAGGGCACTCGGCCCTCCCGCAGCCCCGGGGACCACCACCTCCCCGGGGCTTCTTTTTTAAAAAAAAAGCATTTCCTGTGTGGGGGGGCTCGAGCCACTCCACACGCCCCGGGACCGCCACCTCCCCGTGGCACTAATAATGTAAATGCGGGGGTCCGTAACGGACCCCGAGCCCCGAGGACTACCACCTCCCCGGGGCTTTAAAGACATGGGAGGGGGCCGCGCGCCCCCTCCTGGAGCCTGTGATGGCCCTGGGGACCACCACCCCCAGGGCCGGCTCCTGCAGTGTCCCGGGGTGCCTACCCCCGGGACACTGCTGCTTGCAATGGCAGGACGGGAGCCTCGCGGCTCCCGTCCTGCCATTGAAACTTGCTTGCTTCATTGAAGCGAGAGCAGGGAAACCTGCTCTCGCTTCAATGAAGCAAAGCAGATTGCTTTTCCATAAGGGGAGCTGCATGTCAGCAGCTCCCCTTATGCGGGGGCATGCGGGGTTTATTTAAATAATGCTGGGGGGGCCTCTAAGGGCCCCCCAAGCCCCAGGGACCGCCACCCCCCGGGGCTTTCAATTTAAAATGGTGCGGGAGGGCACTCGGCCCTCCCGTAGCCCCGGGGACCACCACCTCCCCGGGGCTTCTTTTTTTTAAAAAAAGCATTTCCTGTGTGGGGGGGCTCGAGCCCCCCCACACGTCCCGGGGACCGCCACCTTCCCGTGGCACTAATAATGTAAATGCGGGGGTCCGTAACGGACCCCCGAGCCCCGGGGACTACCACCTCCCCGGGGCTTTAAAGACATGGGAGGGGGGCCGCGTGCCCCCCCTCCTGGAGCCTGTGATGGCCCTGGGGACCACCACCCCCCAGGGCCAGCTCCTGCAGTGTCCCGGGGTGCCTACCCCCGGGACACTGCTGTTTGCAATGGCAGGACGGGAGCCTCGCGGCTCCCGTCCTGCCATTGCAAACTTGCTTTGCTTCATTGAAGCGAGAGCAGGGAAACCTGCTCTCGCTTCAATGAAGCAAAGCAGATTGCTTTTCCATAAGGGGAGCTGCATGTCAGCAGCTCCCCTTATGGAAAAGCAATGCCGGCTCCCGCAGGACGCGGGGAGCCGGCGGGACCGTGCGGGGATTGGGGACCCCCCCACGGTCCCCAACGTGTGGCCAGGCCCCGGGGGATGGGGTCCCCGGGGCCATTAGTGGCCCAGGAGGGGGGCCACGCAGCCCCCCTCCCAAAAAAAGGAATTAAAAAAAACAAGGACGCAAAGGCCGGCCCCGGGGGATGTCACTGACCATGTCATGAGTGATGTAATATGTGACGTCATCAGCAGTGCATTGCGGGGGCGCGAGTTATAGTTAGCTGAACTAACTATAACGGGGGAATTTCTATGGTTTTGTACGAGTGAAATGTCCAACTGACTATAACGCCCCTGAAACCTATGGTTTTTTCAGTGAATTTCTAAGGTTTTTTAAATGCTAATTTCTAACTATAACGTGCCTGAAACCTATGGTTTTTTCAGTGAATATATATATATATAGATATATATATATATATATATTTTTTATATATATATATACCTACTGGCGGTTTACAACAGGTACTTATAGTTAGGACCTAGTATCCATAGGAAAAGTGTTTTTTGACTCACTTATAACTTTGGCGCCGTTTCAAGAATCTTCACGAAATTTTCCAAAAAAAGTGCCCTACTGATTCTAGTTGTGCATGGAAAGTTTCGGGGTGAGCTGTCAAGTGGAGGCTGAGAAAAAGGGGAGGGGGGTTAAAAAAAACATATTTCCCATGTTAATTCCCATTGAGATTTTAGACATGACTACAGCCCGAACCACTGAACGGAATTACACCAAATTTGGCAGAAAGGTAGCTTTTGGTCCGGAAAGTGTGCTATGTTTTTGTGGTGTAAAACTGTTCAGTAGTTCTTGAGATTTTAAAGGAAAAGTAAATTTGCATATCTAGGGACGCTGACCCTCCGCGAATCTTGCCAATATCGTGCAGAGATCTGATTGGCTGCCAACACTTCAACCAGGAAGTGTTGGCAGCCATTTTGGTACTCAGCCTCAGCCGAGTTCAAAAACTAACCGTAAAAATAAAGAAAAGGGGGCAGGGTAGGAATACACTGACCCCCTAGCCCTGGGATCCCCCAGGAATCCCACCAGGGCATAAAGCATTTCTTTTTTCTAGAATCGCCACAAATTCGCAAAGCTTCATGAATTTATAGCAACATTTTAAAAGAAAATAAGCGTGGGCTCCTGCAATTGTTTAATGATTAGCCCCCCGGTGGGACAGTTTCCGGGGGGCTACTTTATATATATATAAAATGGGGAGGGAAGCTCATACAGCCCCCTCTCCCCATGGCCAATCTTGGCAGCTAGAGTCTACCACCTCCCCAGGGCAGGGCGATGTAATTTTAATTGAAGGGGGGCTTCACAGCCCACCTCCCGAGGCTTTTAAGAGCCCCAGGAAACACCACCTCCATGGGGCTTAATAAAAAAAATTGGAGGGGGGCCACGCGGACCCCCCTCCACTGCCTTTAAAGGCTGTGACCACCACCTCCCTGGGGCGACAAACTAAATTTAAAGCAGGTGGGGGGCCCCCTGCCAGGCCATTTATGGCTCCGGGGACCACCACCTCCCTGGGGCTTTGTTAATAGTTTACAAGGAGTGGGCCATGTGGCCCCGGAGACCACTGCCTCCTCGGGCTGGCCCTAAATAAAGGAAGGAGGGGGGCTGTGCAGCCCCCGTCAGGGAGCCATTAGTGGCCCTGTGAACTGCCACCCCACAGGGCCGGCTCCATATGTCCCAGCATGCCCACCCTTGGGACATAGCTGTTTGCTTTTGCTTTCACTTGGCGGGAGGCTAGACAGGTCCTGCCAAGCAGGAGCAAATGGTAACTCCTCTCCCAGCAGGCGGGAGCAGGAAAACTGATCCTGCTTGCTAGGAATGGAGTTTTCATCTGTTTTCCTGCCTGCTGTCAAGCCACATTCAGGCATTCTTGGTTTTCTTTTTTTTTTTTTCACACTGCACCACTTTAAACAGGGACTAAACTTTCTGCAAATCTGCCTAGGTTCTCCTAAAGAAGCCATGCCTCATTACCTCTGAATGGGCACAAAATAAACTGAGACTGTATTCAGCCTTGGTGGACTTCCTTAGTCAGGTGCAACGTGAGTCCAGTAACACAGAAAACTATGAGATCCACATCTCTCAGTGAGGGTGTCAATAAGAAAAAACTTAAAGGAATATGTTGTGCCCTATGACAGGTTGACACAGGTAGCCAGAAAGAGTTTTGTAGTTTTGTTTATTGGTTCCATGTAAATATGTACATCAGTCCATATTCTAGTTGCCAGCCCTTATTCCAGCCCCATCAGGAGCAGCCTCCCTGCTGCTCAGCCCATCTCCAACTGTCACCACTCATCCACACAGGCACCCAAGCATTCCATTCATCACAGTCACACCAACATTCCGATACCATCTCTCACTCTGGCTGAGCAGCTAGGAGACAGCTAGGCTGGGTAGCATACAATATCACAGTGAGGATATAACATTATCCCCTTCCTTATAAAAGAAAACAGAAAGTGTGAAGAAACATGTGAATAACTAAAGACAAGGCAAGCAAATATACAGAAGAAGAAAAAGTTCAAACTCAGGGAAGCAAAACTAAATACAACTCCACAAGAGTAAGAACGCTGCGTAACTAGAAGGAAAAGGAAAATAATGCAAAGCAAGATAAAACATTGACAAACCATATACCCATCCTTCCCAATAAACAAATTCAAAATGTAGTGAAGGGTGGACCACACCCCAGGACAAACACCCAAGACCAACAGGCAAGAAGGGTGAAGCCAACAACGTAAGGGCCAAAACCCAGAAGACCAACCCACAGTAGGGCGAGACAAAACACACATGTAACACAGGGTGAACTACACAGAGTGTAACACACAGTGAGGCGCAGAGCGACTCACACACCACAACACCTGAAGCGCAGGGCGACTTACACAGAGCAACAACACATGAAGCGCAGGGCGACTTACACATAAGACAACAAAACGTGAGGTGCAGGGCGACTTACACACAAAACTACAACATGTGAGGCGCGGGGCGACTTACCCACAACATGACAAGACGTGCAGCGCAAGGCGACTTACAGATACATCAGACCAAACGTGCAGACCAAACGTGCAGCGCAAGACGACTTACACACATTGATCACGACACAAAACAACATATATAAAGTAACCACAACACATAGAGGTGGGGAACCACCCACCAAGACCAGAACTACCCTCATGTAAGGGAGTGTAATGTAAGATGGAAAGTAAGACCAAAACCATCCCACAAGTAAGAGATAGTGACTACCACCCACTCTAATTCAAATTCCGCCTAAGTGTAAAGAGGCATAAACTGTGGCATCACAAAAC
The DNA here is from genome assembly GCA_963921515.1 of Calotriton arnoldi. Taxonomy (NCBI): domain Eukaryota; kingdom Metazoa; phylum Chordata; class Amphibia; order Caudata; family Salamandridae; genus Calotriton; species Calotriton arnoldi. The sequence goes on along the minus strand of CAWUFW010008873.1, from coordinate 681,609 downwards.
TTTACAAGAAATGAACTTTAAAATTCCATTAATCACAGTCACACCAACAGTCCGATACCATCTCTCACTCTGGCTGAGCAGCTAGGAGACAGCTAGGCTGGGTAGCATGCAATATCACAGTGAGGATATAACAGTATGTGTGGAATGTCTGAATGAATCTCAGTCACTGGTGACTTTTTGCTCATTTGCCACAACCGATAAGGACCACCAATCATATGCAAGTCAACTTTGACCCTCTGTATGAGAACAAATGCAGCCCCAAACCAGATTCACTCCTGTTGGGTTTTATCAGTGAGGTGCAGCTTGAGTCCTATGGCACAGTGAGCATGGCAGCCATGAATGGACATACGGGTTGCTTTACTTGCAGCAGAGACCAGCAAAGGAAATGAACCTCAACAGGCAGTGTGAGTTGGTACACACTGCCTGTGTGAACAAATGGCACATCTCAGCTGCTGACCCAGATTAAGGCACCAACGCTGTCTGCACAAATGGGAGCATTGTGCGCCAGCATGCCCACCTCCGTCAATTCCCAGCTATGTTTTATGTGCAAATGAGTGGGCGCCGCTGATACCTAGCCAACCATCACCTGCCGACGTCCTGCTTCAAGAACACGGCCGCCTGCCAATCTCCTGCCTTTATAGAATGTCCAATTAATTCAGATATAAATTAATTAAGAAAATAATTAGGGAAAACAGCTGTTGCACCTTTCGGCAAACAGGTATTGAGCAAGAGTTCGTAATCTGCCAGATTGTGAAATGCGAAGCAATGCGCGGGGGCTTGGCCCCGGGGGGAATACATCGCGTCTGCAAACAAAACAAAACAGAAATACAAAGGGCACTCGAACAATCTGCGTCTTCGGAGGAGCTTATCACAGCCGAAGAGGGTGAGAGGGCGCGTTCCTTTCAAACGTCAATCTGCACCGCCTACGGTACCTCGTTAAAAGGAAAGAAGAGGCACTCTCATCAACAAAGCTGCCCCAAGAAGGGTTACCCCACCCTATCAGATCACTACAAGTGTTGTTTATTTGAAAAAGGAGGGCCACCTGCATTGATGAATGTACATTGTAATTTGGTTTTCTAAATATTATTGTTTTATAGCACTTTAATCCTACCAGGATGTATTCAAGACATGTAATAACAGATGCTGCCATTATCCAGCTCATCGCCTCGTTTCAGAATGTTGTGCAAAACTCGGGTGCTAAAATCACCACAGGAAATACTGGTAAGGTCCGACTACAGGTTGGTATATCCGTGACAGCAGATGGAGGTGGAACTCAAAGTGAGAAAATGGCCTGGTAAATGGGGGGAATTCATTGAACCAAGACATAATTTCCATTACCGAAGCTTCCCTGCCTATATTTTTCAGGAAATTGATGTAGTTCCAACCAGGAATTATGCTCTCATTGTGATCCTGTGCTCACTAGGCTTGTTCCTACTCAGCAATAATGGTTGGTAAACCTTTGACACCATGTTCCACAACTTTGTTGTGCTCTTAAAATTATTGCCCTGGTGACGACCTTTTAAATTGCCTCTTTGGGTCGAAACGCTTCAACATCTGTGCACTCAGACTAGGGACTTGAACATTATATTCAATGCTTGGTTGAGAACTCCAGAGTTTGGAAGGCGTTCTTGAGGTTGTCTTTTGATCGATTGCATAGCCTTGTACATATACACTTAGTTGTTCTTCACTTTGCCACTATGTAATCACTTCTGAGAATGGAGTACTTTATAACTAAATAAGCTTGTTTCATTTTTTGCAATTCTGAATAAACAATCTAAGTACCCTGTACAAAACATGTGCTGGATTTTTAAAATAACATTTACCCATGCTATTCAGAATGTCGGGTTGCTCATGTGCTTTCTTACTAGAGGTAATGGTGGAAGATATGCATTAATATGAGAGTTAAGTCTGCATCTGTGTCTTATTCCCGGTTACCAGGCCATTACTCGTAATGGTGCAGTAATGATGGGGAGATAATGCATGCTAATGGTAATTCAAAGTGCTAACCCATCTCTCTGCAATTACCTTGCCGCTCGTGCTTGTCAGTCTAGTGAACCGAACTGGGTCGGTGTTCATGCCTCCTAGGATTTTTCCCATGCAAGCGGCGATAATGTAAATAAATGGCCTTTGTGGGAAGTTTTACTACACGATTCCCCTCAACGCACTGTTTTGCTGTGTCAGCTTCCTCCAGATATTAGATGCTGTAAATTATGCATGTATGAAAACACAACCAAGCGCAATTTGAGTGAAAAAAAGTGCCTTAAACTAGTTGCAGGCAATGTTTGTGTCCCACGGTACTCCAAACAAGTCTGTGAGTGCTGGTGGTGCTCATTTAGAGCAGTGCTCCCACAGTAACAAACATGTGTGGGGTTTTCATATTTTTCTTGGCACCTGTCTGAAGAATTTTCCCATATCAAATTAAAAAAATGTACCCAAAAGATGCTGCTGATAGCAGAGAGCAATAAATTGTAGTAAAATGTTTACCTCACATCACTCTTCCGTTCATTTATGCAAAGCAACATCAGGTAGTAGTACCCTTTGCTAATGTCATTAACATTACAAGTTACTGTACATCCCTTTGTATTCTGGCATCTCCTCGTACATCCCTGCATCTTCCCCAGTCTCAAACGATTCCTTGGTTCCCCCTGATCTGTGCCTTCTGAATGCCTTATCACTTAGGGGCATATTTGTCATTGTGTTGTGCTGCCCTTGCGCCAAGCAAGGGGGCGCGAGGGCGGCGCAACAACAAAGTCAGATTTATCAAGCCACACAAGGCCACCTTGCATGGCTTGTTAAATCTAGAGTAACGCAACGCAGCATAAATAGTTGTGTTACTTTGCCCCAGTGAGACGTTCCATGGGAGGAGCATGGGTGTTCCTACGTATCCCTGGTTTTTGGCACATTCACAGATTTACCATTTGTGGTAGACCTAGGAATGCGTCAAAATGCTACCCCTCCCCACGTGAACTGTAGAGAGGAAAAATATCTTTATTTCTCCTCGCAGTTTCCTCTTTTTATGTGTGCTGTATTCTGCAGCAAACATAGAAAGCGGAAAATGCCTCAGAGGATTGTTTTTGTGAAGAAGTTTTCCCTTCCTACACAAAAACAAATCTGCTTACAACGCAGGCACCCTTGCACCACAGTGCAAGGGTGATGCATAGGCGCTAGGCAGCACATTGTGCACCAACACAAGGAAAGCTCAGAAATGCACTAAATAATGTTAAATATGCCGCATTCCAGCCCTTTTATTTTCATGCAGCACAGCAAGGAGGCTTGCTGCACTCCGTGAAAGTTTGATAAACGTGCCCCCTAGTGTCTTCTCCTTCTTGTCTCTCACTTTATCTTCTAGTCATATTTTGTGTCTATGCAACTTTTTCTGTGTCTGAGTCTGTACCTCCCAATGATTGCGTCTCCCAGCATCTTACCGTGCACAACTCTCTTGTATCCCAGAGTTTATCTTTGCATTTCTCCCAGTGTCCATGTCTCCCACTGTCTGTGTCTCCTACTATCTGTATTTCACCCAGTACTTGAAGAGGATGAAAATGGTGGTGATCTATAAAAGGGGGTGTAGACATAGAAGAGTAACTAGGAATCCTACCCAGGAGGTGTGTTCTATGTAATGAAGGGCATAGCTTATAATATGTAAACTAAAAATCCTGTGCTTCACAAAGCTTACTACCTGACCAGTACCCGACCAGCGTTTGGGTGCCTCTCTGTGAGTTTTATGGTATTGCATCCAGACATATTACACAATATCTAAAATGTACACCTAAAACAAGGAACAGAGGTGAACCAGTGCCTGTGCCGTGCTTTAGCTCGCACGCCGAAGGTTGCGGTTGACGGCGCATTCGCCCAATAATCGCCCCCCTAATACAACACTTTAGGATCTACGTTCCCCGGTACCTTTGAAGGCGCACCCGCCGCTCTACCTATACACAGGTTCTTTCGCTCTAGGATCTCCACCACACTGGAGTCTTCCCTTTTTATTTACCTTAGGATTGGCTAAGAATTTCTGTTCTTCCAAATCACTACCCAGACCGGCCGGGTCGGAATTATCACCGGCAAGGTGATTCATGAAAAATCCTACGTATTACATTACAGCCCTGAAGAAGTCACGGGATACTTCCCAGTGTGACGAAACACGTGTTGGCTGGTTGTGCCTATCAATGATAAAGATTAAATGAATTGAAGAACTTCTATAAATCTTGAATCGACCTTCTATGATATATTCGTGATATTACAGACATTGCTAACTAGCATATTTACCCTTATACGTGTGCCCGGGGCTTTGTTTTTCATACACCTAAAACAAGCCGGACCTGTTGACTTTGCCAACCCTTATTAGTTGTATCTGCTAAAGGAATAAGAACAATCATTTTGTGAATACCTAGAATTGAAAATGCTTTAATTCTGAAATTATGAGCCACTAATTAAACATTACTGAGGTCTATGGAAGGGGTAGTGACCTTTGCAGTGTTTCTGTCACTTCTGTTCTCCCCTTCGCACCATTTTCTTCTGCTCTCTCTCACTTGGTTAGAAACTTAGGCCCTTTTTCTCCTCAGATTTGTCTGAAATCCTGGATAGCTCCAACGTCATTACCTTTCTTTTAAGCACAGTTTTTTTAACTGTCACCTTCACACACTTCTTTCATCTCCTGTAAGTCACCAGCCCCTCCCCCGTGCATATAACCCAACCACTCACCTGTAAGCACTGCATTTTCGTTTCCTTGGGCACTGCCCATATTTTGACAACTGTGTACTTTTTTCACACACTGTCCCACAATTGCAATTGGAACATATGTGACCCTCTGTGCGTCCTATGGAGAGGCCAAATATTGTATGTGCATATAGTGCATACACATTTAGGACCTACTGACAGGCACTGTGAAGAACTCGCGCTGCCTTGACTTCAGAGCTCCCAATCTCACCCACCCAAAACCTGAACTCACCCAAACACCTCGAGGCGACTCGGTTTAAAGTTTAAAGTATGGAAGAGTCACATGTTGCATGAAAATGAATCTACAGAAACACATTTGGAAAAAGTAAATTAGGGAATGCAATATGAAGTAAAACGTGAAATGAGACAGGGAATTGCATCACTGATATGGAATACACTAAGGGGTTTTACAATAATTGTTTAGGAGTTGTCCCCAGGACTTGAAAGCAAGCTAGGGTGGTTCCTTTGCTAAAAAAAACCCAACCTCGACACAGCGAAACCAGAGAATTTTCGTCCCATCTCTTTACTGCCGTGGGTCTCTAAGATCTCTGAGGCCTATATTAATTCCATTCTGACTCAATTCCTGGAGGATAACAACATACTGGACCCCTCCCAGAATGATTTTCGTCCAGGTCACAGCACGGAGTCCGCTCTCTTAGCGGTGACTGAACATCTGAGGGGTGCTCTTGACGAGGGTCGCACTTCGGCACTGATCCTATTAGATCTCAGTGCCGCGTTTGATACGGTTTCCCATCAGATCCTGTTGCAGCGGGTGGAGGAGGTGGGCATTGTGGACTCTGCCCTGGATTGGTTCACCTCCTTTCTTGCTGAGAGGACCTTCCAGGTAATAGCTCCCCCTTTTGCCTCTAGGACACATACTACCAAACACGGGGTGCCACAGGGCTCAACTCTGAGCCCAACGCTCTTCAACCTATATGTTCAACCGTTAGCAGTGGTGGCCAAGAGCAGAGGGCTCACAGCAGTATCATATGCAGATGACACACAGTTGGTTGTCGCACTCTCTAACGACTCCGTACGGGATGCTTGTAAGTTTCGGAGTGACCTCGAGGCTGTCGCTGAGTGGATGACTGCCAACTGTCTCCAGCTCAATGCCAGCAAGTCCGAGGTCTTGCTGGTAGGGAGAGATCCTGAGCTTTGGAGCGAACGCTGGTGGTCCGCCACCCTGGGTTGTGCAACCACCCCCAAACAGGTGGTAAAAAATCTAGGTGTCTGGGTGGACTCCGCCCTTACTTTCCAGAATCAAACTAAGAAAGTGGCAGGAACCTGTTTCGGCATACTGCGAGGGCTTAAACCGCTGCTGGGGTTTTTCGACCCGTCCGTAAGGCAGGTTATCGTTCAGGCCTCCATTCTGTCTAGATTAGACTACGCTAGTTCACTCTATTTGGGGACGAATAAGACTGAAATTCTGAGATTGCAAAGGGTCCAAAATGCTGCGGCCAGAACCCTTCTCGGCCTGCCTAGGACTTGCTCCCCCACGAGCGCTATCCGCCGGCTACACTGGCTGCCTATGTCCAAACGCGTAGAGTTTAAGTCTCTGTGCATTGCGTTTAAAATTTTAAACTCCTCTTCGCCAGGTATTCTGGCCAACCTGCTTGTATCCTATATTCCTGCCCGGCAACTTCGGTCGATGGGGCAGCATCTGGTGGTTGTTCCTCGGGTGAGGAGGGCTCCTGCCGGCGGGCGTTCCTTTTGCACTTTGGCAGCCAAACTTTGGAACGCGCTACCTTTTCATATTCGCAGCATCAACAACTATCTGGCATTTCGTAAGGCAATCAAAACGTACCTTTTCCCTCCACTATAGGCTGGTCTTCCGGTCAGTAGCCTTGCAGTTTCTGCTTCAGCGCCGGGACGCCCCTTTGCTGGGGCAGCTGTGCACTTTATAAACTGTTATAACATAACAGTTGATCAGTGTTTTTGCCAGTAAAGTTAAGGACAGAAATATAGATCCCGAAAGAGATCGATTTTAAAGAAGGTTTTATAATTACTGCTGAGTCTGAGACCCTACAGGACATGCCTCATTTAAAGCTCTGAGTACACTTTCAGTTTTTGGCACTGTTAGCAGGCAATCACATTTTTATTTCCATTCTACCAGCTATCCATTCTAATGACTCAGGCATGACCTCCACCCGCTCGCAGCTGCTAGGATAGTTGCACAAACCAAAAAAAACTGTTTTAGGACAGAACACAGGGAAGAGAACAGAGCAGATCTGCAGCACCTTGCCTTTTTCACCCTCAGCATCTGCTATGATTGAGAGATGGGATAGCCAATTGCCTGTCAGGCATTTTTCCATGGAGGCAATAGGAACCTTTTGAACCGTGACCCCATACCCTCTTCCCTTCACTGTGCATCAGATTTGCCTTTGATGTTGGAGAAGCTTCTCAATTCGGAGAAATAAAATTGTCCTTGTATTGTTTGGATTGTCTGCTTCTACCGACATTGCGCAATAAGGTTGGGCATGATATAGTCCTAACATTCTTTTTAGGTAGAAGTAACGACTGCGGCCTTTTGGCCTCGAATAGGAAGGTACTCCGCTATATATACCTACCTTCATGATATGTTGGCCGTTGATATTTTGGATGCAATATTATTGCAGGTTGATAAAAAAAACTTGACCCAGTGGTAGAACACCTACCAGGCAGAGACTGTGTCTGTTCAGATTTCACTCAATTTGCACTTTCTTTCATTCCTAAGGGTAAGTCTCGCTATCATATTATTGGTGGATGAATTTCGTGGCTATTCAATAAAAGTTGTGGGGTATAGCCACTGTTTGTACACCTGGAGAGTGAGTATAAAATATAGTTTGTACATGTCTAGTTTGTACTTGCTTATTGTTGACATGCATGTGTGGTAAACCTGGTTTTTGCATGCCTCTGAAGTCTGCTGGCTGGGCTAGAGATTGTGACAGTGCCCCCACTAAAGGACCATACCTCACCTTCAGTGTGTGTTTTTCTGTGGAGTCTGTGTCACATGGTTACCTTGGGATAGTCTTGAATGTACATGACCTACAAATATCTTCCGGATATTCTCATTGTGTCCTTGTGCCATCTTCTCAAGCCTCATAGTGAAGGCTATTTTGAAACCATCTGGCTTGGAGATGAAATGAACACCTAGTCCACCTCAGACCAATTTCCAATGTTGTGGCCCAAGAAAAGTCTGTGAAGCAGTTGATGAACCTAATAATCTGGCATCCTAGTTTTCAAATGAAGCACAGCAACATTTGAGAACTTGAACCTGTCCACCTACCCCCAAGAAATGAATATACATCCTCGACGGTCAGGTCCAGAAGAACAAGAAAGATTTGACCTGGACTGCAAGACTTGTGCTGTTGCTTCCGAATATGTCGAACAAGTCTGTGGCTGTTGACCTTCCAGCTGGAACCAAGCTTCTGTTCTGCCTGGTGGACTGCCTGCCAGCTGAAGAGCTGCTGGGAGTAACAAAAGCATCCCAGCATACGCAGCCAGTGAAGAGTTAAGGACCACTTGCCTCCTTTGCTCAAGGCACTGAGTGAAGGACTCCGCTATATATACCTACCTTCATGATATGTTGGCCGTTGATATTTTGGATGCAATATTATTGCAGGTTGATAAAAAAAACTTGACCCAGTGGTAGAACACCTACCAGGCAGAGACTGTGTCTGTTCAGATTTCACTCAATTTGCACTTTCTTTCATTCCTAAGGGTAAGTCTCGCTATCATATTATTGGTGGATGAATTTCGTGGCTATTCAATAAAAGTTGTGGGGTATAGCCACTGTTTGTACACCTGGAGAGTGAGTATAAAATATAGTTTGTACATGTCTACTTTGTACTTGCTTATTGTTGACATGCATGTGTGGTAAACATGGTTTCTGCATGCCTCTGAAGTCTGCTGGCTGGGCTAGAGATTGTGACAGTGCCCCCACTAAAGGACCATACCTCACCTTCAGTGTGTGTTTTTGTGTGGAGTCTGTGTCACATGGTTACCTTGGGATAGTCTTGAATGTACATGACCTACAAATATCTTCCGGATATTCTCATTGTGTCCTTGTGCCATCTTCTCAAGCCTCATAGTGAAGGCTATTTTGAAACCATCTGGCTTGGAGATGAAATGAACACCTAGTCCACCTCAGACCAATTTCCAATGTTGTGGCCCAAGAAAAGTCTGTGAAGCAGTTGATGAACCTAATAATCTGGCATCCTAGTTTTCAAATGAAGCACAGCAACATTTGAGAACTTGAACCTGTCCACCTACCCCCAAGAAATGAATATACATCCTCGACGGTCAGGTCCAGAAGAACAAGAAAGATTTGACCTGGACTGCAAAACTTGTGCTGTTGCTTCCGAATATGTCGAACAAGTCTGTGGCTGTTGACCTTCCAGCTGGAACCAAGCTTCTGTTCTGCCTGGTGGACTGCCTGCCAGCCGAAGAGCTGCTGGGAGTAACAAAAGCAGCCCAGCATACGCAGCCAGTGAAGAGTTAAGGACCACTTGCCTCCTTTGCTCAAGGCACTGAGTGAAGGAATGTGATGGTGCTGGAACAAATTCAAGGGTCCAAAATGTGCCTCAATGACCAAAGTTCAACTGAGGATTGTCTGGAGAAATGGCTTTTTCCTGTTGAGCTTACTCCCCTTCCTCGACAAAAGGAACCTTTGATTGCTCCTCTAGGCCAGACCATGACTGTGTGACAAGCTCCCATGCATCTCTGTTCGGCTGCCGGCCTTGATGTCAATATCCCTTCATGACGGGCTGTGACTGTGACTCACTTATGATTTTCAAGATCCCCTGGCTTGGGAGCCCCATCCAGACAGATGCCATCTGTCACTAGGGACCCAATAGTGAAATAATTTCTTGATTACGGCTGAGCACTCCCGATATATCTGGGACATTTTATTGCTTGTATACTCAACCATCGGAAACTGATATACCAGGTTCCTTCACCACTGATGTGCTCCAATGTTTTAACTGACCGGAATTACACTTTCCTGAGCATGGCTCAGACAGCCCAGTTACACAAAACTGTTCCTTTCATCTCCCATGTATCTTTGACCATTGCAAAGAGTCAAAGAAGGTCAGAGGCACTGTGAGACATCCCAAATACACACGCTTAAATTTCCTTCAAAGGTTCTAATCCCCCCACCAAATTGAATGTCCAGGTTGGGGGAGCTCTGGGCCTTTTGAATAAATTCAACATTACGAGCCAAGCCAGCTAAGCTACCTTCATTCCAAAGAAAACAGACTGTTGTGCCAAACTGGGGTGGGAGCTTTTTCTATATATATTCAGACAATGATTCCGGCATTGTAATCTCGACAGCCCAAGCACTTTGCAAAGTTGGTAGAAAAACAGCCTCAAAACAATACACTGCTTTGCGACTGATTGCAATGGGACCACAAATTCAAAATGAGATTACAAGGTGGATGCAAATTGCACCTTATGCAGGTGTTTTCATCTGAGATTTGCTGCTTATCAACTACGTTTAATGATTTCCTTTCTTTTCTGCTGTGGGAAGTGGCAACAATTTCCTAAGCTCATGAGATAATTTACGAAATATCACGCAGATTAGCTTTCCTCGCTCCTCTAAAGTCACTAAAGCTTTGCTGTGTGGTTGCCATGCTCAGTGCTCCCACACCGTAATTTTGCAGTTTTTCATAAACAAACTCCTAAAGAGAGTTTTCTCCAGCCTGTGGGGGTTATTTATTTTCCTATTTGAAACCGCCAGGCTTTCCATAGATTAGATTTGACGGCATCCGGGGTGAAACGGACCAGGCTTATCAACTTAGTGCAGCCTGTCAGGAAGAAGCAAATCCAGTGAAGTGCAGGACCTTGGATGCCGGCTTCGAGCAGTCATTGGATAAGGATGGGGTGGGAGACAGTGTTGAAGGTGAGGAATGATCCAGTAGGATGAGGGAAACGGTGTCACCTCTGTCCATGATCATCTGGATATCATCCGCAGTAGTGATGAGAGCAGTCTCTGTACGGTGGTTGGGCCTGAATCCAGATTGAATGGTGTCACGGAGGTGGTTGTCAGTGAAGTGGTTGGCTAGGCTTTTGTTTATTATCTTTTCCATGACTTTTACTGGGTAGGGTAGCAGTGTGATAGGCTGGTAGTTGAATAGCATCTTCGGGCCTTTCTCAGGGTTTCTTCAGGATGGGGTGTACTGTGGCATGGCATGTTTCCGGGTGTTCAGGTAGGTTGCTGTTATGAATGATTTGTTCAAAATTGGGCTGAGGGCTGCGCAGATGGGGCCAGTCCTTGGATGAAGGAGTGGTGCGGGCAGCGGTCCGAGGGTGCTTTAAAGTGTATGAACTGCATGGTCATTGCAGTTTCTGGAGTAGTGGTGGTGGGCCAGGTGGCCAGGGTGGTCCTCTTGGTGTTGGTAGTGGAAAGTTCTGGTTGGGGCACAAAGTTTTCATAGATGCTGGTGAACATGTCGCTGAAGAACAGGGACAACTGGGTGCAGAGGCCCTAGGAGGGTGCACTGCTGCTGGAGCTTGCTGCAGGAGCGGTGAAGTCTTTAAAAATACCAATAACAAGAATAACCATAGCAACAATAATTAAAGAGCTGCATATGTCACGTACAGTCTTATATTCCAATGTACAGATTGATACGTCTAATGACTTCCATCATATTCCCAGCAATAGTATAATTTGCTAGAAAGTAAAAAAGAAAGTATACTGTGGATGACATCACTGGTGCAAGTAGAGGAGCATAGGCCCAGGTACAACAATAATATGCCAAAAACATATTATTATACTGCCTAACTATACCTATTGGTCCCTGGCTCCTCTTATCTTAAGGGGCTCAGCACTTCATCCCCACCGTCAGGGTTTGGAAACAGCAAGATTCCGTTTTCCTGGGAAGGTCATAGTGGACGTTGTCAGGCTTTAATGCAGTCAGTATGTTTAGATGGGTGAACAAAGCTGCTTAGCTCATCTCTATTATACCCTTTTACTTCCCAAAAGGACAGGTAGCACATTTTGCTCTGGCCTAGCTCCAGTAGTTTTTTCCAGCATACTTCTATGAATAAGTAAAAGGAGAATTCTCAAATGTCTGCTGTATTTTTATGTTAGCTTTCTTAGGATTTAAATGAACGGAGTATGTGGTGAGATAAGGCCAAGGTAGGAGTCCCCTGTGGTTAGAAAGGGGATATGTGGTAACTGCCTAAAATGGACAGATTTTAAACAAATTTGCAAAGGGACATAAACTATCTTGGCCAGGCCTCCTGCAATTGCTTAGATGGTCCCAGTTTTTCACCATCGGTCCAGACAAATTTCAGTAAATTTAGCCCATGTCCTGGTTTTCTGGGAAAGTTACCTGAGCATAGAGGGAGGGAAGATTACACGTGCTCCAGTGCAGGAATAGTTAGCAGCCCTGATCAGAAAGCAATTTAATTAACGCTTTTGATACAATGTGCAAAAGTTGCATTTGATTCCATTCCCTTTAGCACCTACTTTTTTGTGTTTTCCATGCGGGTGAGCACTGTCAATTCCGTCCTTCTGAGCCCCTAAATCTATACAAAATTATAGTCCTACGTTTATGTTTGTGGAATGTCCAGGTTTTTGGTTTTCATCCAATCTGGTTCATCCCATCATAAACGAGTCTGGGTCCAAAAAAGGGGCCACATTCAGTAAGGCCAAATCAAGACTTTTCCTGACGCACTGCTTTGTTAATTGCCTCAAGCTGCACGCTTTGGTGAATATTTGCAGCCAGTGGCACATTTTAAAGTGAGGTGGGCCAATAACAAACAGCAAAATTGTCTTGGATTTTATGGCATATTAACCAAGATTATCAGAATTATCTACTTCAGGAATTTTGTGATAAATGAGTTGCAAATGGTTAATTTTGGTCAAATGAAATAACTCCCCCAAACTAGCAAAGGTAAGTTACAAAATACTTGGGTGTGTGTCACTTTCTTTCAGTTTACTTGCCTACTTGTAGATTTTCCAGGCACTATAGGCCAGTAACTGCTCTGCTCGTCTGTTTAAGATTGCACAAAAGTAATGCACGGGCCATGGACATCAGTTCACCAACATAAAGCACACGTTCACCACAAAGGGTATCTTGGCCCTGAATAACAGATGTTTATTGTTTCTCAACTCAATGGTACTCACTTTATCGACCTCAGTAGGATGAAAGGCTGAATGGGCTCACCAGGATTTGAGCCTGTGACCATGAGATCAAACACAGGTCCCTACAGTGGACGCATTAGTACACTAAGCCACCAGACCCCGGTAAAATGCCAGTGGTAGTGAAATCATACACCTGATATCCCTTGTTTTACTAACATTAGCACCTCATTATTTTCTGCTGAGAGACTAGATAAAGAGCAGGATGTCAAACCTACAGAAAATAAGCATTGCTTTACAACTTTTTTTCCTCCCTGTCCACCTGCTGACTCTAAAAGGATGCTACAAACAGTTAGCTGAAAGTGGGATTCCATTAAGGTGAACAGAATAAACAGATTTTGAAGGGTGATATAGGTTTGAAAACAGGGTGATTCCATTGAAGTCTGTGGAAGTATTTTGCTCGTCAGCAGTCGCGGCCGGCATGACTCGCGGGTGGGGGGTGGGGGGGGCAGAGGGGTCGCGCGGGGGAGGGGGGTTTAATTTAATAAAATTTAAAAGAAATAAAACTTACCTTCGCCTCCGGACCCGCGTTGCGTCTCCTGCTGTCTCTCTGCTCACAGGAAGCAGAAGTAGGCAGCCTCCTTCTCCTCCCCTAAGCCAATCACAACGCTGCAATGGCTAGGACGCCGTCCATACAGGCGTCTTTGGGGAGGCCGTTTTCTCCATGCAGGCTGCATGCAGCCTACATGGAGAAAACGGGAGAGTGCTCATGACTGGTTTGATCGGCCCTGGGGCCGACCAAACAGTCAGCGCCCATAACATTGGGCTAGCCACTCCTCACCGACCCACCCGCCCCAACCAAACACTTCTTCTGCTTTCTCGCAGTGCGAGAAGCAGAAACATAAAATGGTATTTATACCATTTTATGTTTCTGCTTCTCGCACTGCGAGAAAGCAGTGGGGCGACGCTCCTCCGACAGGTTGTTTACTTAATGCTGCAGCTCCCCACTAACTCCTAATTCACACCCATAGCACTTGCCATTAAGAAAGTAGACACTCTTCCAAGAAAAACTTTCTTGCACAGAGAAATAGCCCAACCTGGCTGTTGGGCAAGCACTTCCGGCACAGCTCTATTGCCAGCAAAGCCAGGCCCAGCCTGATCCTAAACCCCCCCTTAGAACTGCAAGGCAGGCAGGAAGAATGCAAAGGAGAGAAAATACTGCAAACCGTAGACGGAGAATGCACGTCAGGGAAGGGGAGAGAGAGTTAATGAGTGGAGAAGAGTGACAGAAACAGAGAGATAACAGTGGTGGATACGCTTCCACACTCTACCCAGGGGAGTTAAACAAATCCCGCTTAAAATGACGACGCGGCAAAGCAGGCTTTCGCTTGAACCTAGGGTTATCTTCCAACGTGATGTTCAGTGCTTGCGGGACAGGAGCCAATTGGATGCGTTAAGACCTTGTTGTTTCTGGTAATTAAAAAACCCAGTCAAAACTGTTGAGGAAACAATTTGTGATTGAAAGCGCGCCTTCTGTGGGTCAGCGCCTCCATTTCACAGCTCTGGCTCTTGGTGAAGCTTGTCTCTCTCCCGCTCTCTGCCGCCCTGTTTGGCGAATCAAGACTCATTAAGAAAATTAATTAGCCCGACAATCAATAAAGGGAACAGTTGATAAACAGCCTGAAGTCCATCCAGGGAAGCCTCACAGAGGAGTCTGGGTAAACTGCTTTTTGCCAAGAGCTCAGGCAGGGAATGCTGGTGAGTGTTAGTTCCCTTTTCCAAGGGCCTGTTGCAGTGCTTAATTTGATCTGGTAGCTGCCGGTGGGAGTCACCTTCACTTATTTTTTGGGACCGGCACTTATTTTTCTGCATCAGACATTTCCCAAGAGCAAGAGAGGGCTAAACACACAAAAAGTAAAGAGGAAGGAAGAGAAAGACAGAAAAAAACGTCACAGAGAGAGAACGCAGGAACCTGCAAAAGTGAGATAAATTGGCAGGAAGTGTCTCGTTTAGTGTATAAAGAGGCATGAGGTGGACGGGGCGGCCGGCATGGCTCGCGGGTGTGGGGAGCACGTGCGGGGTCCATGGGGCTCGCGGGGGTGGGTGTCACGCGGGGGTTAGGAGGAGGCGCAGGGTTTAGAAATAAAAAAAAACTTACCTCAAGGCTGGGTCTTGCGTCTTCTGTGCTCCTGCTCTCCTGAGTCCGCTTCCAGGAACAGGAAGCAGGCAGCCAGGCTCCCTCCCCAAAGCCAATCACAACACTGCAGTGCAGCATGACACGGCGCTCAGCCAGGGGCTGTAGGAGTGGGCATGTTCTCCATGCAGGCTGTAATGCAGCCTGCATGGAGAACAGGGACGTGCAAATGACTGCTTTGGGCGGTCCGAGAGGGCCGACCAAACAGTCATTGCGCACTTGAGTGGGCAAATCACTCCCCTCCTGCCCAGCTCCGTTTCCTCTTATCGCACTGCTTGAAAGCAGTGGGGCAACGTTCCTCCGCCATAGCGGAGGAGCCGCCACTGGAGGTGGATTCAAAGCTACACAGCTTTGGTATATGGCACACTGAAATTTAACATTACCAGCCACGGGCTTCTGAGCAGAGCTTTGGGCACCTGCACTCTTCTTTTTTGACAAATTAAGCTCTGGTCCTGTTAATTATGCAAGAACGTACATCTGGACATTGCTCCTAGAGCTTTCCTGGAGACGCTACCATATATCGTTCATCAGAGCCAGTCCTTACTCATAAGCGCCCTGGGCAGGAACAAATTCAGCACCCTTGTCTGCTACTGGTGAACAAAATAAAGCAGCAAGGAAGTCTCATTTGTGTTCTCAGGTCAGTCCCTGACTGATTACTTCAGAGCACTGACTGGCCTCTGAATGCAAGCATCTGCACTATTCCCCCAACTCACTTGTTACACTCACAACTTAGCACCCCTACGCTGGTGTCAAGTTGTTTGCTGGGAGGCAGGGCATAGGTGTGTGGGGCCACTTCGATAGGGTTTGAGAGCGAGATGGGAGGGGAAGGAAAGGAAAGGGGTTGATAGTATTAAAAACAGCTTGTGCGGCCTGTTTAACAATGATTAAAAGCAGTGCACTTTAAACTGAATCATTGGTGGCAAGTGAGAAGGGCGCTGTTGTTTGCATGACCTCAATTTAGCCAGTTTCTTTCACCTCTCTGAAGATTGGCACCCTCGGCTTGAGCCCAGCTCGCCCAAGGCAAAAGTCAGCCATGTCTTTCACAGCGAGAGACCCCCGCAGGCCAACCATAGGATTTTGCTGCCTTTGACCGAATTTATGGAATACACTGCCACCTTCATTGCTCACCATTATGGTGTTCTTTCAGTGCTCTCAGAGGTGGATGAGGAAACAAATTAACAGTGAAGGGAAGGTGGTGTGGCCTAATGGTTCAAGTCCCGGCGTCGGCTCACCATCCTGTGATTCTGGGCAAATCACTTAGGGCCTGATTTAGAGTTCAGCGAGCGACATACTCTGTCACAAACGTGATGGATATCCCGTCCACTGTATTACAAGGGCCATAGGGTATAATGCACTTGCAAAACGGCAGATAGGATAACCGTCTCGTTTGTGGCGGAGTGTTCCATCTGACAAACTCTAAATCTGGCCCTTAATTTCCCTGTGCCTTATAAAAAATGTAATGTAATCTGATAATAAAGCACAACACTCTAATGCAATTGGGACTAAATAAGAACTGCAAAACTAAACAAAAAAACCTGGAAGAGTCAAGCCAGTGGTCTGACTTGGCTAAGAGGCCATGCGGCAGCAGAGTCTTAAAAACATTTGGTACGTACATTATGTAAAAATATGATAAAGTCTATTAAAAAAAGGTATTTCTTTTCCAATGCATAAGTGCTTCAACTTAGCATATTATGATTATTTCACTGTACTCAGAAGTATTTATTATTAAAGTAGTAATTCTTAAACATGAACTGCCCCCCCACCTTCCTAATGACAATGCCATTAGTGAACTAAGAGGCAAGCCAGTTGTCATGTGTATCCTGTATGTTGCCTCAATTCGTATTAAAGATGGAGCAACAATATAGTCTACTAAATCAAACACAAGAAGTTTTTGTACAGAGCACATTCTGAACTCACTATTTTAAGTTGCTTTAATATGTCAAAATGAAGAAAAGGGAGGCTCGGTGAAATAAAATATTTACCTAAGATCACACAATTTGGTTAAGCGAGGAAACTGGGATTGATCCCAAGTTTATAGCTTCACTTTGTACAAATCAACCACTAAATAGGTGTCTCTTTGTCTCTCCTTTTAAGTTTTTAAATTAAATGTTAATGTTTTTTTTTGTTGAATGACTTTAGATTGTTGGTGGCAGTCAGAAGCCACATGAAAGGTCGGTTGATTTTGGGCTTGGCTTTCTAAGAGGACCTCAGGGTAAGCCATAGCATGGCATGTGACTCTAGCTGGGCTTGAGCTATCAGTGGCTCACCCACCTCTAAGTGCTCACCCCGAAACTTTCTGGCATACTGTGAGAGACAGGGGCGTAGTAAACCCCCCACTTCAGCAGCTACAGCAGGGGTGAATTTTTTTATGGGCCTATTTTCTACAACTTGGCTGATAAGAGATCATAATTAACTAAAAGGAAGAAAGAAAGGCGGTTTGGTAGAAAAGGGGGAGAAAGATGGGCGAATGAATGCATAAGAGAGTGAAAGGATGGATGGATGAGTGGGTGAAAGTATGGATAGGTGTGTGAAAGGATAGATGTTTTCTCACAACCAAGCCTTTTGTGATAAAATAGCTGACTTCTTCCAGTCCAAAGTACACACCATCTATGAAGAGCTTTCTGGGCACACATTTGTCTCTGCTCCTGGCTCTCCATCATCAACTGTCGATCATTTGTATAATATTAGGAACGAACTGGATAGCTTTTCCTCGTTAACTACTGATATAATTATCAGAACACTTGAAAACACTAAGTCAGGTTCCCCCAAAGACCCATGCCCTCCTTTTATATTACATTTGGTTCCAGACACCATTGCCGCCGGTCTCGTCCCAATCTTAAATAAGGTGCTTATCTCAGGGAACTCCCCAACAGCATGGAAAAAAGCGTGTATACGTCCTATCTTGAACAAAACGTCCCTAGACCCTACTGAGCTTAAGAACTATGGTCCTATATCCTGTTTACCACTCCCTACCAAAATTCTGGAAAGGTCCATGAACAAAGATATGATGGCATTTCGAGAGACCAACGATCTTCTTGATTTCTCCCAACATGGTTTTCATCCCAATCACTCTACAGAATCAGCATTAGTCATGGCTGCAGAGGAAATTCGTATGCAGGACTATAAGGGATGGAGAGCTGCCCTCATCCTGCTTGATTTCTCGGCCGCATTCGACACAATCAACCATTAGGTGTTAGTCAGGCGGCTAGAGACAGTAGGAATAAAAGGCGCTGCCTTAACCCTACTCATCTCTTTTCTTTCACATAGAGAACAGAGGTGACTTGGGGAAGGTACACCTCTGACTCATTTTCCCTCCCTTGTGGGGTACCTCAAGGATCGTCATTATCCCCAACATTATTCAACATCTATGTCACCCCTTTGGCCAGACTCATTCACGCTTATGGTTTCTCTGCTATATCCTATGCGGACGATACGCAGATAGTTATATCTAGTACATCTGACGTAAAATCCGTGGCAAGTCAGTTTAACAACTGTCTGGTGCATATCTCCAGTTGGATGCATGAAAACTACTTACAGCTAAATACAGAGAAAACTGAGGTAACATTGTTTGGGAACGATCCCACTTTCTGGAATGGTTCCTGGTGGCCTGGTGGCCTGCTGACGCCGGACCGCATCCTGCCCCAGTAAATAAAGTGAGAAATCTCGGTGTTCTGTTTGATACCCAGCTCTGTTTTTCAGAACAGAATAATGACATTACATCCTCGTTTTTTTATCTTCTAAAGATCTTAAGAAAATGTTTTCCTTTTATCCCACTGGAGATGCAAAAAACTGTAACAGTTGCCTTGATTCTGTCCAAGATAGATTACTGTAATGCTCTCTATCGAGTAATAGACAAATGTCTGCAGTCAAAACTCCAGTCCCTGCAGAATGCTGCAGCCCGATTGCTGATGAAAATCCCCAAATTCAGCCCCATATCTAACAGCATCAAAGACCTTCATTGGCTGCCAGTCCAAGAGAGGATTAAATTCAAATCATTGTGTATGGTCTATAAGGCATTGCATGGACTTGGACAGTACGGCCTCCAGAAATCTTTTGTCTGGTACATCCCCCAACGTGATTTAAGGTCCACCAATGCTCGTCTGGTTGTTATTCCCAGGATCAGAAAGGCCAAGTGGGGTGGCAGAAGCCTCTCCCACTTGGCAGGCAAACTCTGGAATGCCCTGCCTTTCTCCCTTAGATCTCAACCTAACAGACTTTCTTTTAGGAAGTCGCTAAAAACTTGCCTCTTTTCCTCAAAGTCTATGTAATTTCTTCTCCCTGGCTAGTTTAAGCATTGTTTTTAGTGCCAAGTCGCCTGAGCATACGTTGCGCTTTAGAAATATTTTACTTACTTACTTAGATGCGTGAAAGGATGGATGGGTGTGTGAAAGGATAGATGTGTGAAATGATGGATGAGTGGGTGAAAGGATGGGTGGATGAGTGGGTGAAAAGATGTGTGGATGAGTGGGTGAGAGGATGTGTAGATGGGTGGATAAAAGAATGGCAGAGTATATGAAAATCTGAGAGAATGGATGGGTGGGTGAAAGGATGGCAGAGTAAATAGAAATCTGAGAGGATGAACGGATGATGGGATGGACAAAACGAACAAATGATGGCTGAAAAGCATTAATGATGGATGAGTAAGTCAAATGATGGATGTATGAATGGATGCATGCATAGATGATGGATGTGTGAACAGATGGATAGATGGATGGAATGGCTACTGGATGAATGGAATGGCAAAAGATTGAATGATCGATGAAAGAATGAATGGATGATAGAATGGTGGATACCAGCAGGTAGATGAAGGGTGAAATGCTGATGGATAAATGCTTGAATAGAAGTGACAAGGGAGATCCTCTATGGAGGTTCGGGCTCACTAGCATCACGTGCCTGGTGCCATCAGAGCTTTGGTTCTAAGTGGGGGTATTTACATTTTCTGGCTACTCCCTCGGTGAGTGCTTTTGCCTATGGAGTGCTTCAAAGACCTTTATCTATTTCATAGCTATTGTAGAGTGTTTAAGCACCTCAGCCAAAAAACTACTTATTAAAGAGTTCACCCAAAGAGCTTGTCTCTTCCACTGCTGATGCACAGCACTCTTTCTTAAGTAGCTCACCAAAAGGATTTTCTCTTCCAGAGCTCAGCCAGAGTACTGTTTCTTCAAGAGGTCATCCGAAGAAATGTTCTCTCCCAGAGCTGACACACAGAGCACTTTCTTAAGTCGCGTCTCCAAAACGTTGGCTCTTCCAGAACACTTCAAAATTTACGTTTCTTAAGGAGCTAACCCAATAAACTAGCATCTTCTGGAGCTCACAGTTTTTTGTGATGAGACCGCCATAGAATTTGACTCTCAGAGCTGACAGGTGGTGCTGTTTCTTAAAGAGCTTACCCAAAGGCATTTTCTCTTACAGAGCTCACCCACAGTACTATTCTGTAAGAGCTCACCAAAAGAACTCATCTCTCCAGAAACTCATGCACAGTGCTCTTTCTTAAGGAGCTTACATAAAGAGGTTGGGCCCGATTCACAAAAGTAATCTGAGACAAAATCCTAAACTTACTACTTTTGGTATTCACAGAAGGCATTTAGTAGTAGTAGTAACATTAGGATTCCTAACTTTACTACTACTAAACTGAGACAAAATCCTAACTTTACGACTTTCGGTATTCACAAAAGGCATTTAGTAGTAGTAAAGTTAGGAATCCTAACTTTACTACTACTAAATGCCTTCTGTGAATACCAAAAGTAGTAAGTTTAGGATTTGGTCTCAGATTAGTTCTGTGAATCGGCCCCGTTGTCTCTTTCAGGGTGCAGCCAGAGTTTTCTTTCTTTGGGACCACACCCAAAGAACTTTTCTCTCCTTGAGCTCACGCTCTCACATGGCTCTTTCTTAATTAGTTCACCCAAATGCATTATCTCCTACAAAGCACAGTCAGAGTGCTGTTTTTGAAAGAGCTCGCCCAAAGAACTTGACTTATCTAGAGTTAATGCACAGCGCTCTTTGTGAATGAGCTCACCCTAAGAACTCATCTCTCCCAGAGCTCATGCACAGGGCTCTTTCTTTAATGAGCTTGCCCAAAGATGTTGTTTCTACTAGAGCGCAGCTAGAATTCTGTTTCTTCCCAAGCTCACTCAAGAGCTTCTCACTCCCAGAGCTGACACACTCACAGAGCTCTTTCATAAGGAGCTTGTTAAAAGGGGTTGTCTCTTCCAAATGCAACCAGGGGGTTCTTCTTAAAAAGTTCACCCAAAGAGTGGCTCTTTCTCCGAGCTCATCAACGGTGTAGAAGATTTTTATGTGCTTATATTTTTAATGCGTCATTACCAATGAACAGAATGTATTTCCAAACTTGATTATACGTTTATACACTAAAATAGTGCTGTTGCTCTTGAAACCGATGCTTTATGATGTGTGGAAAGGTGTTTTCTTGCTATGTGCTTACCAAGCTTCAGTTTAGACATAAACACTACTCTGTCTAAGATGGAAGCCACCCCTGCCACTCATATTTCTTTCCACCTGCCCATGCCTCTCCTCACAAACTTTGCTGCACGCAGTCATGCTGGATGTACTGCTTTATTTCCACTGTCATTGTTATTCTGCTCTCGATGAACTTTCAGTCACAACCTGATACATTAATAAGGTCCTTCTGCTAGTTTCCTATGCCTATTCATTCATATAACACATTATTGTTCATGTATCTAGATTTGATCTAGCATTTTCTGACAACATTAGCATAGAGGATGCTGAAAAATTACTCATGTAGTGGGATAGTGATTGAGCGTTAAGGCAATGTGACATTTATTTTTTCACGTGCTCTGAATTGCTGATGAAATGTTACATTTGCTCACACCACATGTGAGTCTGCAGATTCTGTAATTTCATATGCAGATATAATATAGAAAAACCCTCGGTTTTGGGTGTGAGCAAGAAGACTTTCCTGTTCTACTAATGATGATGTTCGTTTCTTTTCTGATTTTGCTACCCATTTTGGATTTACAATAATTTCAGATTTTTGCATTTCTCTACATAATTTCATTGATAGCCTTAAGTGCATTGACTCTGTACCGCTTATTTATGAATTCTGTAATAAAACACTTTAACTTTACTTTTTGATCTAGAACTCGGTTATTCAGTGGGCCCAGTTATTAATTTTAATATATTTTACTGATTTTGATGTTTGGGAGGTGCCTTCATGCAGGGACACATTGCCTCAAGAAACTGAGGATCAACACTGTCTCTGATCCAGTAAATGTAGGCATTCTGATTGAGGTAACATTTTGGGGTGTCTAAAAATTCGGGGTTCACTGCACCCACAACGTATCCTGCCTCGTCTGAACCTTGCAAAGAAGCAGTCCATGTTTCGTCCCTGTTCCTGAGCTAACAAGGGATCTGTCTTTACAGAGATTTATTAAAGACACTGGGGACCTGATTGCTGGGGAAATGATTTCCAGTTTGCTGGAGTTCTTACAATTTACAGGAATGGGGAGGAGCAGGAAAGCAGAATTCTGGACTGAGAAAGGAAAATTAATAGGAACCAATCACATGGTAGGTGGAAGATCAACAGTGAGCTCTTCTGGCAATTTGGGAAATATTCTTGTAAGGAGAAACAAATGTTCTGTCTCCAAGCCCAATTTATCGACCAACGCTGAGAAAGTGACATTTTTCTGCATGAACTATTTCGCAAGTTAACTTCGATCCCAATGAAAGAATAGAAAAGACAAGAAACAGCAACTCTTCTTCGATAAGGGAAGTATATCGGTTCATGAGAAGAGAAGCATTCGAGATCTTCTTGGGGTCCGAGCTTTTTAGGAGGTTCGTGCAAATGCTCTCCAGGTCATGAGATTGAACTTTTGTTAGTTGTTATATTACATCTTTGAAACATCTATTTGCTAAAACTTTATTCAACACAATCGAAACTGAACTGTCATTTTATTTCCTAATTACTTTTAAGTATATGGCCTCCTGTGTTTTTAAACGGTATATTTGTTTGCACTGAAAAACAATTGCTAGTGGATTTGTATGCTAGATGAAGCCACTCTGCTATTGCTTCAAATGGTCTGGTGGTCCAAAATGCAAATAAAAATTGTTTACCTCCGACCAGCACTGCTACTCACAGGGTGCTGTCTATGACAAGAGCTTACAAATAAGCATTTGCAATGCAATAGGTCTCGCATTTGCGAGAGTTTAAGCTATTGGCATTGTAAATGACAATGCCTTTTATTTATCTGTTTTGATAATTAACACATAAATAAAAGACATTGTCATTTACAATGCCAATAGCTCAAACTCTTGTAAATGCGAGACCTATTTCATTTCAAAGAAGAGGCCGCCATTGTCCCGGGCTGCTTGGAAAGTGAAAGCGCGCATAGCGTGCTGAATGTTACAGGAAAGCATGTCGTGCCTGCAGTAGGAGAAACTCATTAAAGAAAATAGTGCTAACAGACTAAATAAGACATGCCATGTAACAACAGAAGCAAAAGGGCCAGTCCTCATGGGAGGTTACAAATTAAGACAAGGCGGTACTAAGAAGGAACTAACAAGCCTCTTAACGAATGAGAAGCCAGCATTTAGAAAGGACAATGACACAAGCCAATGAAAAATATGGGCGGAGAGTGGGCGGAGCTTCAAGTCCATATTCAAATACAGCATGCCTCGCAGAGCAGCGCATGCGCTGCCCAGGCTTGACCTAAAAAGTGGTTACTTTTCCAGATTTCCTGTCCACAGCAAACTCAGGGATGTTTCTTCTATAGGGCTTCCTCTAAACCTTGCTGGGATGCACTACCTCTATAAGAGCTGGCTATAGTAGACTGCTTCTTCCACAGCCTTCCCAGGAACACTGCTTTGTTTAAAGCTTTCATGGGCCCACTGCCTCTACGATGGTACAAACAGTATTGCTACATATTGCCGAGCTACGCCCACATCTGCAAGTGCGTAGGTGGGTAGTATGCTCATTGTTACCTAAAACCACACTGTATGTCAGGGCCAGATTAACAGACAGAAAGAGAGAGAAAGAGAGAAAAAGAGAGAGAGAGAGACTGTATTGTGCGCACACGCACATGCGTGCCACATCAAAGACAGAGTCCACAACCTCCTACATTCATGCTGAATAGATTTTGCTATTCCCAGAGCTTTTCATTCAGGCTATCTGTTCAATTTCCCAATTAGAAATGCAAACATAATCCAGATTTCCAGGAACTGCTTATGCACCAACCAAGTGTGCTCCGGACGTTACAGCAGGGACTAAAAATAAGGACAGAAAAAACATACACACAATAACAAAGACAATCTTATTTGGCAGCATTTTGACACTGTGGAGAATCTATCATGATTCAGTATGAAGAACGCAACTTGTATTACTTCCACCAGATAACTATAAAAAATATGCTGATGTATTCGAAGAAAATAAGAGTGTAGGAAAGGGGTGATGCTTGGACAGGATGGTCACCACCAACCTCTAACTTTGAAAAATAAAAAAACAGCCAATATTGAAACAAAGCAATTTACCAAATGAAAAGGGCTCTAGATAAATAACTCATGACTTTTATTTGCACTCTTCACATACAAACTGCTAGGATGCTGCTGGGGATTAACTCACCAGTGAAGCCACCAACAGAAGTAGAAAGCTGTTCAAGACATCAAGCACTGCATCAACCCCGAGCCGGACCCATCATTTCCTCACTCAACAGAAAACTGCAATGCCATCAACCTGTTCTTCAATGAAAAATACAGAAGATCGAAAATCACATTGATAATACCCAATGCCAAGCCTGCTTCATCTTTTACATCTACCCCTTCCTGGAGGCACCCTCAATGGTCACCCTTCAAAGCCATATCTCTCCCAGATCTCACTGCCATACTCAGCTCCCTTAAGGCCACATCTAATGAAGAAGGTGTCTTACTGTATTACTTCATCAAAGCTCTCTCCATGTATGCTCTCTTACTCTGCTTACCATTGCCAATTCCTCCCTCACTCAACGCATCTTACCAGAATCTTTCAAAACAGGCCAGGCCCTCCCACTCCTAAATAAACATACACTAGACTCTGATGCCCTCACCAACTACCAGCCCCTAACTCATCTACCAAGATCAGTGAAAAAGCAGTCTTTGCCCAACTCCAAGATCACATCAATGATAACCGTCTCCTGCAAGACTACGAGTCTGGCTCAGATCACACTGCATCACAGAGACTGCGACCGTACAAATCATAGATAATGCTCTCTTGACCACAGATGAAGATAACCCATACCTCCTGATATGGCAGGATCTCTCAGCTGCCTTTGACACAGTTGACTATCCCACCCTGTGGAGAGGTGTGGTGCAGCGGCCAGGGCAGCTGACTTCGGAGCACAGGGTTCACAGTTCGATCCCCGGCTCTGGCGGCAGCTCAGCTCAGCACCATGTGACTCTGGGCAATAGCTCACTTAATTTCCACTCCGGCCCCCAGCGCCTTGAGACCCGTAAGGGTGAGTAGCTGCGCTATATAAAAACGGACTTACTTACTTACCCTCATGCACACCTTTGAGAGGCTTGACTGTGATTCACCAGCAATGTCCTTCACTGGTTTTTCTCCTCCTATTCCAACCCACACCAGTTTGTTCACATTGCCAGCTACAGGTCACAAAAGATCCTTATCACCTATTGAGTCTTTCAAGGTTCCATACTGCCTAATGCCATCTTCAACCTTTACATGGAACCACTTTGTGCTCTACTCACAGATAATATCATCCAGATTCAGCAATATGCCAATGTTAGACAATTCTACTTGAAAGTCTCCTCTACTTCAAACATCCTCTGTCTCAAATAGTGCCTGTCCGTCATTCAGAGCTGGATGACCAATGCCTACCTGAAGCTCAACCCAACCAACACAGAATTCCTGTTATTTGCCAAGAACAATAAACAAGGTACAGTACAAACCTGGCTATGTGACATGAACCTTGATGGTTTTAAACCCCAAATCTCACCAAATGCAAAGTCACTTGGATTCACTTTGAACACCAACCTCACCTTTAAGGAACACATTGGCAAAAGAACAATGACGGCCTGTATCAGTTTTCTCTTCTAAAGAAAGTAAAACCATTTCTTCCAGAAAGCGACTTTAGAGCTGTTGTTTAAGCCCTCATAATATTGCATTTGGATGGTGGTAATGCCCTATTCCACAGCCTCCCAGACTTCCCACTGCCACCCCTTAGGGACATCTTACACGCCACAACACCTCTCAGCAAAGGTCTGAAGAAGGATGACCACATTACCTTCATCTTGATGGAACTCCATTGGCGTCCTTTGTCAGCCTGCACCATCTTCAAAACTAGCTGCATCACTTACTAAGCCATCACAACCAGTGCACCCGATTATCCTGCAGACATGCTCACTATCTCTTGTGGTTCTCAGTCGACCCGCAGCCAGGACACCATCAAACTGCAGACCAAGAAGTGTAGAAAAGAAAAACATCTATTCACTCAGGATCTGGAGCAACATCCCCGTATGCATCAGGACTGCCCTAATGCTGCTCCAATTTGGGAAAGATGTGAAGACTCAGCTGTTCAAAGAACACTATATCTCAATGCATTAACTGGCCATTACTCACCATACGGCTAACTCTGCTGACCTCGAGTTGTAGAAAGACACATATATGGGAAGAGAGAGAGAGAAGCTCGAAAGCAAAGTCATGGTTGAGGTGTTTTTCTGTATGGGATCAGACCTGGCATAGACTGTCAGGAACATGTCCCGTTCGCCCCTCCCCGGTTCGTTAGCACACTGCATTATCAGGGACATGCCCGCAATATACAAACATTGGTTCCCCAGAGATTTGCAGGAGTGTCACTAAAGTTATAAAAAAATAGGTGTGCAGTCATAGCTCAACCCTGAGCTTGTACTCGCTTGTTTGTGATGTCAAAGTGGCGTGTTATATTGTGTGTACTTTATTTCACTGTCAATTGTATTATTATGTACACAGTGCACTTAAAGGTCATTGTATGGTTACACATTGTGCCCAAAAGCTATAGCATGATTGTATAAACATTGCGCCCAGGACTTGGACAGCTGTGTGAGCATAACACAGCCAAGTACCAGAACAAACCCTGAATCACTGCTGAAAGAGGACGCATGTTTCATACACACGGAGGTTTGTCGAGATCTCAGCAAACCTCGGCGTCCATCTCAGACGTGGTATTGCAATTCAGTATTTAAACGAAGCCCAAACACAGAGGCATGCTGTGCCTCAAAAGACTTCCATGACGACAGCGGTTTCCTGCCCACGTCATGCAAACTCGTTACTGTTCCCCTTCCGCTTCCTTGAGATCATCGTGCCTTGAACCACGGGGCATTGTAGACTTAGGAAATCACTTACCTGAGGGCAGTTCCCTGTCCGCATCATGCTCCAATTTCTGC
This sequence comes from Calotriton arnoldi, assembly GCA_963921515.1. Classification (NCBI taxonomy): domain Eukaryota; kingdom Metazoa; phylum Chordata; class Amphibia; order Caudata; family Salamandridae; genus Calotriton; species Calotriton arnoldi. Next base: position 654,247 of record CAWUFW010008873.1, on the reverse strand, counting down.
ACATCGTGTCATCTGTTCCCTGCCCGCATCACAGGTATCAGCAATGAAAGAAATGAACAGTAAAGGTGCAGATACCTAAAACTTTAATCGCAGAATGTACAGAACTATAAAGTGTAGATGCCTTAACCTTTTTTATATCTACAGAAAAAAGCAAGCGAACTATAAGGCACAGATACTTTAACTTCTGACTTTTGTACATTAAGAGAGCAATGTTATGCAACATTTGATCTCACAAGAACACAATGGTTATTCAGCATGCTTTCAGATATCTAAATCATTCATAATCAACACACAGAGAAAGCCAGATCCATCGTCCACTCATCTCTCAGCTGAATTCACACCGTGACAACATCTACTGAGTGTGCAAGTTAACTCGCAGGTATTTGGGAAACATTAGGGTTGGGTTGAAGGGTTGGGGGGACAAGAGAAGATACTAGAGCAGGGACATAAGTCCTAATGTTTTTTCCCCATGTTTCATCTGTTGATCCAGGCTGATAACTTGACAGTGGACCAGCTGCGCCATCAATGGTCCATCTCTCCTTTTCTGATCAGGCCTTCTAGTTGTGCAGATATAAACTAACTGGTAGGTATGGTTACAAGGAGGGATTTGTTTCTATGTCATCTCTGCAAGGACCGTCGCAACTCTTAAGGCAAGAGACTGTGGTGATACTTATAACATAGACCAACTATACATTTATGGTTTCGGCTGGCATTGTAGTAGCGTATGACCTTCTCCACTTAATCCCACAGAACTCATAGGGGAAGATTTACAAGCCCCTTGCACCACTTTTGCGTCACTTTTCCCATGTTAAAAGTGACGCAAAAGTGGCGCAAGGGGCTTGTAAATGAGCCCCATAGTATGTTATGTCCCACAGGCCTACATACGCCCTCCGGTCTTGCCCTGGGAAAGAGATTGTCTGCAGCAGGAAAAACTGTATTTTTCCTGTTTCTAATGTCAGTAACATTCACTAAAAAGAGGCAGCAAAGAAACCTCAAATAATGATGACTGAATGGGTAAACTTGCTTGACGACTGCACAAAATGTAACTGTATTGTTTTTTCTCATAAAGATCGCGATCTCGCTGCTTCTGACATCAGATCCTTTTTTACATTACCTCCTCATCCATTCCTCATCCCATTACTTATTGTATGCACTTGCGTAGAAATTCCTCACTTGAAGTCACCCATATTAAGCTCCTCTAAAAAAAGAAAGTAATCAAATCATCAACCCCTCCCCCTTAAACTTTTAAAGGGAAATAAGAATGTAAAACTTCATGACAATGCCAAGCTTCTTTCTCCCTGTGATTCTGATTCTTTTTTAGATGTGGTAAAAGCAGTTAGATTCTATTTGACTTTAGGGCTAGACGTACGAATAATAGTAATAGCAATTTCCAAACAGCAATTTTTAGCAAATCGCTATTTGGTAATCGCTATTACCAATGTACATAGGTAATATCTGGCCCATTAGCAATTCAAAGTGTTTGGCAAATTGACCTACCTCATTAATATTAATGAGGTTGGTCGCAATTTGTGACCCACTAGGATTCGCTGACATCACAGGGATGGTGGCCTGCTGGGGTCAGAAGACCACCATGTCTGTGACTTCTCTTAAATAGAGCAATTATTCATTTAATTTCTTTTTAATGCAGCCCGTTTTCCTTAAAGGAAAACAGGATGTGTTTAAAACTAAAAAAAAGAAAAGTTAAATTTTTTGTTTTTTTAAGAGTGGGCAGTGGTCCTGGGACCACTACCTGATCTTAAAATACATTTTTTAAACATTATCAAAGGGGAAGCGGTCCCAAGGGGACCCCTTACCATTTGTGAATGGATTATCACCAACTTTGAGTTGGTGGTAAAATGCAAATGTTTTGCGACAGCACTTCCATCGCAAAACATGCATACATTCCATTCTGATTCGATATTTGGAAGGGGCCGCCTGAACACCCCCCCTTCCAAATACCAAATAGGTATGTATTTGCAATTCCAAATTGCAACTCGGTAACATGTTACCAAATTGCAATGTCGGATTTATACATACCAAAATGCATTTTTGCGGTCGGAAACAGCCCGATTCTGTGAATGCGACTGCAAAAATGCTTCGTATATCTAGCCCTTAGTCTCCAAATGTAGGAGAAGTAATGCTCTTTTTGTCAACTTTGGTCAGGCAAATAATGGGAAAAGAGCTTCTCTTTCCACTTTGTCTTGGTGGATAAAGGAAATAATTTTTATCTCTTATTCCAAAATTGGTCGTGTTCCCCCAGGTTCTGTACCATCCCGTTCAACTTAAATTTAGCCCAGGGTTCTGAGCTGGATTTTGGCAGAGCAGCTCTGAGTGCTAAACATAAGCAAGACTGCAGTGTTTTTTTTTGGGCAGAGTTATGCTCGTTCTTTTTGTTTTCTTTTTTCTATTAAAGATTTGACATGATTTCTGTCGAGTGTTTGGGTATGCCTGTATACAGTAACTAATGGGATGAGGAATGGATGAGGAGGTAATGCCTGGATTACCTACTGGTAATCTTCATTACTCTGATTCCTCATTCCGTATTTGATTACCTACGTTCCCTCCCTCCCTTTTTTATTTCTTTTTGGGGAGTGTCTTTGGAGGTTTGGTATTGGAAGGACGTTTTGAATCCTCATTTCCCTTTAATAGGTAAAGGGGAGGTGGGGTGCTTTTTGATTGTTTTCTTTTTTAGAGGGGATTAATAGGGTGACTACAAGTGAGGAATAACCTCACAAATGCATACAGTAAGTAATGGGACAAGGAATGAGCAATCGGACAGATCAAGTGATGAAATAATTACCAGTAAGTAATCCAGCTGATGTGTAACACCAAGCCCACTTGCACTTTTTACTAGCTTCCTGACACCCAGAGGCAACATCATAAGAATACCTTTATCAGTTGTCAGGCTGGAAAACATTATTATTTGTCCAGGGGATTCTGTGATCCTCAATGCAAATTAGTTCCTAGAAGTATATGTGGGGTTTAGGTGCATCTGATCACCGGGAGGTCTGCCCCCCGGGCAGATTGGGAGGGTGGTGCAGTCCTAGAACTGCCATTTTGTATTGGGCTGCATGTGTAGCCCAATATAGCCCAACGCTATATAGGTGGTCTCTTTGGGCTCCTTGGCACCATTTTAGGTTCAGGTGACCTGTTGGCAGGGAGATATTGGTGCCAATGTTCGCATTTTTCAGCACATTTTCTGGTCAATTTAGTTAATTACTTAGCAGTAACTCACAGGGAATGGCACCACATGATGAGCGTGTGGTGGAAGCGATGCAGCTTCTGAGGGAGGCTGGGTGCCACGACCTCATGGTCAGGGGCAAACTGGCGGTGTTGGTGGCCTGCCCAGGATGGCAGGCATCGGCAGATATGGCCGCGGCGGTGGTGGCATGCTCACTGCCGCGAAAAGGGCATACAGCGGTGTCGACTGAGGCAGGGGTATGTGGGAGGGGTGACTCGATGTCCCGGAGAGCAGCCCCTCGAGGTACGGCTAGGAGGGGGCAGGGCCATCTGGCGTGAGCAGTGCCTTAACCCTGTCGGGCAATCCGGCATCTGGAGTTTTTGGTGGGCGGGGTACAGCGGCGTTGAAAGGAAGTATTGTGTAGTTCCTAGGAATCCCCCAGGACCTGAAAGTTTTGGATGACCTAAACTGAGGGGTTGGTGTCCCAAATGCTTCCGGACACCCCCACAGGATATGTCAGCCGTTAGACTAGCTAGCTCTACAGTGCCACTACCACCCCCCTGTATTCTACAGTGGTGTAGGTAGTCTCTGGCAACCACTGAACATGACAACCCCGATTCCTCAGGTATCATGGAAAACAGTACAGTGCATTTCGCTCAGACACTTGTGCTTGCTTTCGCTCAGAAAATACACAGGATGGCAATTATGACGTTTCAATAACTATTTTATTGGTCCAGCAACAGCCTTGTGTAAAACATATGTGCTGCGACAATCAGGAGAAGCATACGAAAGATTGCTAGTACCAATATAGTAAATAGTAGATACATTTCTACCATAGTGCTAATGAGATGAATAGAAGCAGTTCAGATAAAAACAGTAGCACTTGCATATTCCTAAAATGCGTGCCCTAAGTAATTTGCCTAAGAGTACCTAGCCTAGCCTGGATGTTTAGGTGTATATGCGTATAGCTATGTGTATCTGTAGCCAAGAAACCCCTAGGGATGAACCAGCCCCCTCACCTGATGGTTTAGAATGAAGAACCCCATCTCTGCGTCGAGGGTGACAACCCGCAAGGGATGTCCGACCGTTGCTTGTCGAAGATTCAGCATGCAGGCCCCCCGTCTCAGCTTGGAAGGAATTCTCCTCTGATTTGTAGGGGGGAGTGAGGGTCACTCCAGGGTTTTTTCGGGAATAGGTATGTTTTTAAAACAATCATGGATGTTTTGAAATCAATCATAAATGTTTTGAAAACAATCACCAATGCTTTTCTAAACAAGTGCGATCATGTACAGCTGGCTGTTGGCCAAGGATGGAAAAAAGTGTAGACCCTTATACAGAATAAATCTGCTGTGCCTGGGGACATGTTTATGTATGTCAGGTACAGGGTTTCTAATAGAAGACCAGATGTATCAACATTGCATTTTGCGAGTCTATAATAGCAAATTCTACCGATTCGCTATTATAGACTCGCAAAATGCAATGTATGTAGGGTTATGCAAACATTTTGCAATTCCTACACATTCCTTAATAGCGAATCGCAAATTGCGATTCGCTATTAAGGAATGGCTTCCAATTCATTTCTATGGGCCTAGAGGCCCATAGGAATAAATGGGAAGATATTCACAATTTGCGAGTACCAAATAGGTACTCGCAAATTGCGCATGCACTTTCAAGGGTGCAAGGGGGCCAAAAGGCCACCCTGATGCACCCCTGAAATATGCATGTGTGCATATGTGGCACACATACATGCCCAATGGGCATGTATGTGCGCCACATGGCACTTAGAAAAATGCTAAAAAGTGAATTTTTCAAGGAATTTGCAAATTAACACCAACTAGAAGTTGGTGGTAATTTGCGATTCCTTAATGCTAATTCGCAATTTGCGATGGCTACAAGAATTGCATTTAGAGAATCGCAAATTGCGATTCCCTAACTGCATTCGCAATTTAGGTAATCGCAAATAATTGCGATTACCCATATTGCGATTTAAAAATGTTTCATACATTGCAAAACGCATTTTTGCGATCGCAAAAAGCGCTGATACATCTGGCCCCTAAGAGCCTGGTGTTGAAGAAACAGGAGCAAGCTATTAGGTAAAAAATCACCTGTTTAGAATCGTTATAGTCATGTGGATGGGATGATGCATGTAAAATGGGGTATACATGATGGGACTATCCTAAAAGACATGACAGAAGTGGCCTGGGCATCAGTGCAGCTGCAGCTATGGCCGTGGGGGCACCCGTTGCTCAGGAAGGAGATTTAGCGGCCCCACGTGCATAAGCTGCGTATATGGGGCAGCTACAAACAAGCATAAACAGAAGCGGTGGCGTCAGCTGAGCCGCCAGCTCATACTGTCGTGGGAAAGGGGCGGCTGACAAATAAGCGAGCGGCATCAGCAGAGCTGCTTGCACCTGGAATTGACTCGGCAGGCCACAGGCAGTAGGTGGAGGGGCTCGGAGAGGACATGAGGTTATTGCCAGGGCAGATTTAGATCCCATGGACAAACAACAGGGTGTGAGGTTTCTACCGCACGCTGAAGCAATGAACCAGGCTGAGGAGAGTTGCCAGGATTCAAGTTGGGTGCCAATGAGCCCTACTATAGATAGGAACACAGCAGATTGGGAGGGCTCTGAAAATCTTAGACCACTGGGAGGACGTAGTGGGGGTACGGTGTATGGATAGAGTGGCGCAGCTGGATGCATATTTGGGGAAGGGTGGGTCCCTGCAGTGGGACAATGGGGGGACCCAGTCATTCGAAGCAGCAGGAGGGCTCTGGGGGAGGGGGAGCTGGACTCTGTAGAGGTAGGAGGGGATAGCTCAGGCTCAGGGAAGGGCCCCGCATCTGCAATAGTGGTAGCCAAGCTAGAATGGAGCGGGGAGGAAGATGGCGTGACAATGGGCTAATGGAGGAAGAGGTTACTGCTGCACTAGATATGCAGCGGTACCAGGGGGGCCACTGGGGAGGTAGGGAGGAGCTCGGACGTCTTTGGGCAGGATAGAGGTCACAGAGGCTGGTTGGACAGAATAGGGCTTACAGTGGTGCCATCAGGGCAGGTGCAGGGTACCAGCACACCAGTACTGTCATTTTTCTTACAGGTTTAGGAGCGGTGCAGATTTCGGGACTTGGTAGAGCTGGGGGTGGCTCATTAGCACCAAGGGGAAGAGAGGGGTGGAGCCGGCGTGGTTCTCCTGATGTCGGCGGGGGACCCCTACGTGGCCGTTATACGGAGGTCCAGAACGACCTCGTTGGCCCCACCGGCTGGTAGGTCTGGGTGGCCTCTAGCGTGCGCACTGTAAAGGCCAGGCAAGTAGTGTCGGCGGAACAGTAAAAATGGGTTAATTCAGCCCCTCGCCAGATGCTGCATGTCGCACTACAGTTTCTACTTACGGATCGGTGTCAATGAGAGATGTGTGTGCTGCCCCCAGTTGGGGCAACACGGTGGACCCATAGGGGTCACTGTATTAGAATATGAAGATGATAGTCTTGAAGAAGGCAAGGTGCGGGATGAGGAGCCAGGAAGTGTTGGGGGGGTTTCAACTAATCAAATGTCAGGGGTGTTACAGGTTAACACGGAGCAGCCGACTAAGGTATCGGAGGCAGACAGGCCACTGGCAAGGCGGATTGCATCACTACAGACACCGGCCCTGGCTCCAGGTAAGGCCAAGGGCATACCAAGGGCACCAAAGGTGGTATCCACAGGCGTGGATGCGTGTGCCATGCTGGGAGGGGGGTGTGCTTTTGCAAAGGGAAATACGTGACGGATGTGGGTGTGGGCACCAACGGGCAGGACAGTGCCCAGGGTAAACAAGGCAGACTGAGCAAGACAGTGGGTAGTGCTGTCACAGGGACAGGTGGTGGGGGGGCAGAAGAGACAGGGGATAAGAAAGACAGGCCAGAAAGCAAAGAACTCAAGATCAAGACGTTACCTTACATGGGCTTTACTAATCCATTGGAGGCTCATCTCATGTTAACCACGAAAGAGCATATTTGGAAAGGGGAGTATGTGGAGATGCTTAAACCTCTGCATAGAGAAGTGCGCTCCAAAGATGCTACGAAGGAAGAAGAGTATGTGCTGGTGAAGCAGCTTACGGTACCCCTCACAATCAAAAATTGGACCGCTGCATTTTTAATTTACGCCAGCATCTATTGAGAAAAATATCCAGAGTGCTGTGTGGCCATGTTTAAGTACATGGACATAATCCAGAAAGCCCAAATCATGGGGAGGGGGATATGCCTGGGACCAATATGATGAAGAATTCAGGGCGCGCTTGGCCTGGGACCCCGAGGCAAAATGGGGGGAACTGGATTCCGATCTCTGGCAGAACACCATGGGGGCCGTTAAGCTGGGCAAGACTATCTTTATGGCAAGCAGCCTGCCAATAGTATATCGCCCTTTTCCGGACCACCCCACCTGGGAGGGGTGGGGGTGACAGCAAAGGCACAGCCAGGGGCAGGGGGCACCTGCTGAATTTCTAACAAGGGATTGTGCACTGGCAAATTCTGTAAATTTTGCCACAAGTGCTCACAATGCGTGGCCCGACACCCCCTTGTCCACTGCTTTGGAGCAGGTAGTGGCTACTAGGAGCAAGGCAGTGGCAACAGCATGGGGCAGTCAGGGGTTGCCGCAGCAATTTTTCATACTCCGGTTAACCTCAACAGGTTGGAGTATTGGCTGGGGTTCTACGGGAGTACGGAAGAGGCGAAGATGCTGCAGGAGGGGTTTCGTTGGGGTTTTCGTTTGGGGTACGAGTGCCCTCGGGTGCAGCGGTGGGCAGATAATTTGCACTCAGCCAAAGAGCATAGACAGGCAGTGCAAGAAAAACTGGAGAAAGAGGTCTCTGAGGAGAGGATGGCGGGATCCTCTCATGTTTGGCCGATGGTGGACCTGATCATTTCGCAAATTGGGGTGGTGCCAAAAAAGAGAAGGGACAATTTAGTTTAATCCAGCATTTGTCCTGGCCAGAATGGGGGTCAGTGAATGATTTCATTGCAGAAGAAGTGTCATCGGAGTCATACTCCTCTGTAGATGTGGACTTGTCACTGGTGGTGGCGGCGGGCCCGGAGGCATTGATTGCAAAGTGTGATGTGAAGTCAGCTTTTTGGCTGGTTCCACTGCACCCTGATGACTTTCAACTGTTGGGGATATACTTTGAAGGCAAGTGGTATGTGGACAAAGCTTTACTAATGGGATGCTCTGTATCAGGCGCTTTATTTCAATGCTTTAGCTCGTTTTTGCAGTGGCTGTTCACTTCCAGTGGTAACCCACTACTTAGATCATTTCTTTTTCGTGGGGGCACCCAGTTCAGCGGACTGCCAGTCTCTCCTGGTAAGCTTCCAAGAGCTCATGGGTGACCTAGGGGTGCCGCTGGCACCAGAGAAAACAGTGGGTCCGCAAAGAGAGTTATCATTCCTGGGCATTGAAACTGATTCTAACAGAAGATGCTATTGCTGTTGACTGCCAAGCTAGAAAGGGAAAAGGTAAAGTTGAGGGAGGTCAGGTACTGTTGGGTCACCTAAACTCTGCGTGCAGGGTGGTAAGGGCAGGGAGGACTTTCTGTAGGAGGTTGGGGTGTGCACTCTCCAGTTTTTCCCTACCTCATCACCATGTGAGGCTTTCGGCAGGGGTCAAGGAGGACCTTAGAATGTGGTGTTTTTTCTTGCAGTCATTCAATTGCATTCCTCTGGCAAAGCAGGATGTCATTGACTGGGAGGTCAAGATTTTTTTGGATGCAGCTGGGGGGCTGGGTTTTGGTCTTTATTGTCAGGGCAGATGGTATGCAGAGCTCTGCCCTGAGAAATGGAGCAATGGGGGCAGCAGTATAGCCGCTTTGGAATTGTTTCCTTTGGTGATAGCAGTGACATTGTAGGGTGCAGAGCTAGCACACAGAAGGGTACTCTTTCGAGTCGACAACATGTCAGTGGTGGAGGTAGTGAACCGACAGTCTGCCAGGTATACACAGGTACCGAAGCTGCTGCAGGTTTTGGGGTTGGTCTGCTTGCGTTATGACATTTCGTTCAGGGCACAGCATGTGCCTGGTGTGGACAATGACATTGCAGATGCTTTGTCTTGTTCACCGTGGGGTAGATTCTGTGGGTTGGTCAAGGACGCCGACAGAGACCTGACGCTCATACCAGAGAAGTTGTGGTCCACAGACAATGCAGGATGGTACAACTGGTGGTAGGGTCTCTCACTGAGTCAACACTGACAGGGTACTTTCAGGCATGGAAAGAGTTTCTAGCATCAGGGCGCAGCGTCAGGAGGAGGCCTGGTTGCGGGCAGAAGACGTGATCCAGTATATCTTGGAAAACTGGCTGGAATTGCTTTTGTGGGAAAATTGTTGTGGGGGTACCCCCATTGGTGGGCGAATAGGGCCGCAGGATGATGGAAAGTAGGGTTTGGGAGCTAGGTGAGGTGGAGCAGGCTCAGAGGCTGAAATCTTGGAATTTACTTTGCAAGGTTTTGCGCCAGTTGCTGGAGGTGTTCGGGGATTCGTCAGAGACTTCCTTGTTTTCCACCCTGATGGTGTGGATGTTTTTGGGGGCTTTCCAAGTGTCGGAGTTGCTGGGGGGGAGGGGTAGGGATGGAGTTACGTGGGAGGAGGTTTCCAGGAGGGAAGGTAGATTGGAGATATTGCTTAGCCACTCCAAAACGGACAAAAGAGAGCAGGGGAAGAGTGTCATATTCCACGCAGTAGGTTTGTCAGGATCTTGCCCGGTTGCATGGGCAGAGAGCTTGCTGAATTGCCATGGAATGGAATCTGGCTTTGTTTTTTGGCACAGGTCTGGGGATAAAGCAAATGCTCATCAGCTGCTAGCATTGCTGTGAAAGGCCCTGGTACGTTTGGGAGTGGCTGCAACAGAGTACGGTATGCATTCCTTCCGCATTGGCACAGCATTGGAAGCAGGAAATAGAGGTTGGGTGAGCAAAGATATCATGCAGCTGGGCTGCAGGTCATCTAAGTGTCATAGGCGCTACGTGCAGTGACTGGGGGATTAGGGACGTGCGTTGGGTTCATACATGTGAAATTCTTACTGCTTGTTTGTTTCTCTCCAGGCTCGGTGGCAGACCCAGCAGCAGAGGAGGTTGCTATTTGGGAAGTTGGCCACCTTTTATCAAGTGGACAGCCATACAGGCGCAACAACAGGATTTTAGGACCAATTTACGCTTTAATCAACGTTTATTTCCATTTACCTGGAAAGGAAAAGGGGGCATGTGTTGGAGAGAATTATTGCAGACATTGATGGTGGGCGGCAGGAGCCTGGATGTTTTGATTTTACACCTCAGGTGAGAATGACTTGGTTAAAGAAAAAAGAGTAGTGTTGATGAGAAGCATGAAAAAGGATTTGTGGCTTATTTTGGATAAATGGGCTGGTTGTTTTGTTTTGTGGACAGAGTTGTGCCACGGAGGAATTGGAGGGGTGTGTGCAAGCCTGCTGCTATAGATAGGGCACAGAGGAAAGTTAATAGGGAGATGTCACGTGTTTGTAGGGAGCTTGGTTTTGGTCAGATTTGCCATTTGGATATAAAGTTTGAGGCTAGGGAGTTCTTTCGAGGAGACGGGGTGCATTTGTCCATGATTGGTATGGACCTCTATTTGTTGGAACTTAGAGAAGTGTTGATCATGACTTTGAACATTAGGCATTAGGGCACGGGCTAGCAAAGACCCTTAAGGGGGCAGAAAAAGGTGGCAGCCCCCTTTTTTGGGTGGCGGGGGACTGTAAAGTTTGCCAGGAGTTGGCAGAAGTTTCATTGACCTTGCCAGTTGGTGAACCATGTGCAAAGGGAGGGTAGGCAGGTAGCTCAAGGACCAGTTTAGGACATTTTGTTACTGACATGCAGGCATAGGATGTAGGGGTAATAGAAAGTTGGAAATATTGGAATGTACTCCATGTAAATGAGCTAGCTGTGGGGTGGGTATGTTGGGGGACCCTAGAGGTGGGGCCATTGGTTAGTTCACTTGATGTATAGCGAGATTTTTGTTTTGTAAGGCGGTTTGCCAGGAAAATCTGTGGTGTGCACCTGTTTCAATAAAGAGGCCTTTTTCACACAGTAAAGTGGTCAATTTTATGCGCTGAGCCCCTCCCTCCCAAGGGGTGCCTGGGGGGCAGCTGACCACCGGGAGGTCTGCCCCCCGGGCAGATTGGGAGAGTGGTGCAGTCCTGGAACTGCCATTTTGTATTGGGCTACATGTATATCCCAGTATAGGCCAACACTATATAGGTGGTCTCTTTGAGCACCCTGCCAACATTTTAGGTTCAGGTGATCTGGTGGCTGATGGCAGGGAAATATTGGTTGTTGATTTTCCCCACCCTCCTGTCCCCTTATCTTATGGTTTCTGGGGTGCCTGGTATTTGGTTCTTACTGGTTTAGGGCTCCGTTGTTGAGACAGGTGTGCAGGGTTTTATTTTGTTTACATTTTTGCTTGAAACAGGTCCTTAGCGGGGGAGTTGGCAGAAGTTTGGTTGGCGTTGCCAGTTGGTGAATGATGTGCAAGGGAAGGGTAGGCAGGTGGTTCGAGGTTCAGTTTAGGACATTTGGTTACTTATAGGTTCAGACATGCAGGCATAGGATGTAGGGGTAATAGAAAGTTGGAAATGTTGAAATGCACTACATGTAAATGAGTTAGCTGCCAAATGGATATGTTGGGGGGACCATAGGGGTGAGGCCATTGGTTAGTTTACTTGATGTATAGCAAGGCTTTCCTTTTGTAAGGCGGTTTGCCAGGTAAATTTGTGATGCGCACCTGTTTCAATAAAGCGGCCTTTTTCACACAGTAAAGTGCTCTGTTTTAAGTGCTGCTGCCCTCCCTCCCGCCCAAATTATTGTTGAAGGTGCTTCCCCTCAAATGATAGGAGTATACTGTATACTTTACTCTGTTGAGCAGGATCATTTTTATGTACAGGGCAAAATATGAAGGATAAATGCATGAATGACAGCAATACAAAGTTGCAAATAATTTCCTTATCACGTTGTAGAGCAGCAGTCACATAGAATAGAATAGAATAGAATAGAATAGAATAGAAAAGGTTTTTGTATAGCGCATGGCTACCCGGGAGCATCCCAGCGCTGAGGATCACTAGAGCAGGGGGAGGCCCTCAGGGGAAGAGCCAGGTTTTGAGTTGTTTGCGAAAAGCAGAATGATTAGGTTGGCTACGTAACAGCAGCGGTAAACTGTTCCACAGCTTGGAGGCATTATATGAGAAGCGTCTGCCTCCACTTCTAGCCCTTTTGATCCTAGGTACCACTGCAAAGTGCAACTCATCCGAACGGAGGTTTCTATTAGCTTTGTAGGGACGAATCAAAGACTTAATAATAGGAGGACCATTTCCTCCCAAAGATTTATGGGCGACGCATAGGGCCTTGAAATTGATTCTTTCCTGGATTGGTAACCAGTGGAGAGTGCATAGTGCCGGTTTTGCAGAACTACGTTTCTGAGTTCCCGTAAGCAGTCTGGCCGCAGAGTTCTGAACAGTCTGCAATTTAGATATGACATTTTTGGGGGCACCCAGATAGAGGGCGTTGCCGTAGTCCAATCGTGACAAGATAAGCGCCTGCACCAAGGTTCTTTTAGCTTGGGCTGGTAGCAGCGGCAGAATTTTGCGAATCATTCTTAGGAGGCCAAAACAGAGCGCGGTTGTTTTCCTGGCTTGAACTTTGAATGAGAGTTCTTGGTCCAACCAGACCCCTAGACTTTTTATCTCTGTTTTTGGAATGGGTGCTGGTCCCATACAGGCTGGCCACATAGTGTTTGCCTTAAAGTTTAACTGATTGCCCAGAAGCATGAGTTCAGTTTTGTCACCATTGAGTTTTAGGTGGGAAAGACTCATCCACTTAGTGACTTCCTCCAGGCAGTGGCTGAGATCCGAAGGCGTATGGTTGGTCTGAGTCAAAGCCACCACCAACTGAGTATCATCCGCATAGGTGACTATCTGGATCCCAAAGGGGAGAACGATCTCTGCAAGTGGGTACATGTAAACGTTAAAAAGGGTGGGACTCAAGGATGAGCCCTGTGGGACTCCACATTTAAGTGGGACCAGTTTCGATAGGGCCTCATCCGAGAACACATGGAAGCACCTGTCCTCCAGGAAGGATTGAAGCCAAGATATCACTATGCCTGAAACACCTAAGTTCCTAAGACGGTGAACCAGCGTCTGGTGGTTCACCGTATCGAAGGCCGCGCTTAGGTCCAGGAGAATTATAGCAGCTGTACCTCCCCGTCAAGAATCTTCCTAGCTTCTTCCACAACTGCCAATAAGGCGGTCTCAGTGCCTTGGCATGGGCGAAAGCCTGTTTGAGAGGAGTGCAGCAGGGAATTAGATTCCAGAAAGGTGGAGAGAGACTGGTTGACAATTTTCTCTGCAATTTTGCCCATTGTCGGAAGCAGTGAAATAGGGCGATAATTGCCCATGTCAGCAGGATCCAAGTTTGGCTTTTTGAGCAAAGCTTTCACCATGGCTTTCTTCCAATCGGGGGACAATCCCGATAACAAAGAAGAGTTGATCAAATTGGTCATACTAGGGGCCAATGTAGTAGCTGCCAGTTTTAAAATATTGACCGGTGCAGGGTCTAATGGTGACCCTGATTTTATCTTAGTTAGGGTAGCTAAAAATAATTCCTGAGTCAGCGGAGTAAAAGTCTCCAATTTTTGTTTATTTTCATAATGATCCATGATCATTGACTCAGGAATATCATTTTGAGGAAGGGACCCAAGAATCTTGTGCACCTTCATAGAAAAGAATTCTGCCAATTCATTGCAACATTCTCCAGACGGATCTGGTGCTACCGGGGGATCTGGGGCCTTAAGAAGTTTTTTTGCAATCAGAAAGGTCTCTCTGGAGGAGTTAGCAGCTCCAGAGATCCTTTCCGCATAAAAAGAGGCTTGCGCTCTTTTTATTTCAGCCTTATAACTTCCAATGGCTCTCCTATACTCCTGCTTCTTTGTTACAGAAAAATCTTTTCTCCAAAGCCTCTCTAGACGTTTGCATGATTTTTTCAAGGCCCGCAGTTCAGGGGAGAACCATGCGGTGTTCTTGCAGCCTATTTTCTTCTTAATTAATTCTTTAGGAAGCACTGAATTGAGTGAGTCCTCAATCCAGTGGGTAAACTTCCAATAGTCTGGGGTGGGATTAAGTTCCAGTTTAGGTTCAGTAGTTTCCAATACCTGGATCCACTCTTCCAATGGGAGTTTAGACCAGGGACGTGTAAGTGTCCGGGTTGAGAGTGGGAGCAATAAAGGTGTTGATGGAGTTCATATTGTGGAAATGAGAAAATGGTCAGACCATGGCATGGGCATAGGAGTTTTAGCGTTAAGGTCCGTCAGATTAGAAAAAATTGGATCCAGAAGGTGACCTTTGGTATGAGTTGCTTGGGAAACTTTCTGGAGCAGTTGACATGCCCTCAGATCTTGAGTTAGTTCTGTCGCAAATGAGGCCGAGGGATCATTAAAATGCAGGTTTAGATCTCCGAGGAGAGTAAAGTTAGCCGAGGTACTAGCCAAGGTCATAACTGTCTCCATCAAAGATTCACCAAATTGACCCATAGACCCCGGGGACGGTAAATAAGGATACCCGAGAATGCCAATGAGGGGGTAAATTCAATTGCAAAAAGAACATTCTCACAGTCTGACAAAGGGCTTCCTAATAGTCTACAAGTCAGGTGTTTTTTATAGATTATGGCTATTCCCCCACCAATTCCTGAGACTCTATCCTTCCTCTGGATTACGTATCCAGGGGAAGAGTTTGGACAATGTCAGGATCTGAACTAGGGTTAAGCCAAGTCTCGGTGAGAAACAGAACCTCCGGCTCAAGATCCATCAACAACATAGAGATCTCAGCCATATGTTTAGGTAAAGATCTACAATTAAGTAGAAGGAGCTGATAGATGGGTCCTATTGGATCTATGGACGGGGCCGATGGAGTACATCTGAAATCACAGTATGAGCACCTGTCATGGTCCTCTTCCAAGAGAATTGTATGCATACAGCCAGAGCCTGTCATCTTGTTTAGTTGACACAACGCAGACCTTGAGTAATAAAGTATTTCTGGGGGGCCATCTGCAGGGGTTCTGGTCCCTGGTCGCGTTCGGGCGCGGACGGGCGCAGACGGGCTTGCCTTAGGCGCGCCTTCGGCGCGCCAGCGGCGCGGTCGCGCCATCTGGCGAATTTAAATGATCAGCTGTGCGTCGGGTTTAAGCAACTAGAGTGCTAACCCGGCGTCGCCTTGGTGTGAACCCGGAACTACAGTTCCCTACTTCCCCCTAAGAGCGTTACTAAGTTCGGCGGCGATACTGGGTAAAACAACTTTAAAATAGTAGCAGCAGATTTAAAAGCGTTATTAAAAGTGAGTACAAAATTCAAATTCAATACACTTTAAAAATTATAAAGAAGGGAGGCAGCAGCCTCTCGTGTGACCTGTGTGAGTCAGACCCCTCTAGTGATCGCTGCGCGGTCGCGCCATCTGGCGAATTTAAATGATCAGCTGTGCGTCGGGTTTAAGCAACTAGAGTGCTAACCCGGCGTCGCCTTAGTGTGAACCCGGAACTACAGTTCCCTACTTCCCCCTAAGAGCGTTACTAAGTTCGGCGGCGATACTGGGTAAAACAACTTTAAAATAGTAGCAGCAGATTTAAAAGCGTTATTAAAAGTGAGTACAAAATTCAAATTCAATACACTTTAAAAATTATAAGAAGGGAGGCTGCAGCCTCTCGTGTGACCTGTGTGAGTCAGACCCCTCTAGTGATCGCTGCGCGGTCGCGCCATCTGGAGAATTTAAATGATCAGCTGTGCGTCGGGTTTAAGCAACTAGAGTGCTAACCCGGCGTCGCCTTGGTGTGAACCCGGAACTACAGTTCCCTACTTCCCCTAAGAGCGTTACTAAGTTCGGCGGCGATACTGGGTAAAACAACTTTAAAATAGTAGCAGCAGATTTAAAAGCGTTATTAAAAGTGAGTACAAAATTCAAATTCAATACACTTTAAAAATTATAAAGAAGGGAGGCAGCAGCCTCTCGTGTGACCTGTGTGAGTCAGACCCCTCTAGTGATCGCTGCGCGGTCGCGCCATCTGGCGAATTTAAATGATCAGCTGTGCGTCGGGTTTAAGCAACTAGAGTGCTAACCCGGCGTCGCCTTGGTGTGAACCCGGAACTACAATTCCCTACTTCCCCCTAAGAGCGTTACTAAGTTCGGCGGCGATACTGGGTAAAACAACTTTAAAATAGTAGCAGCAGATTTAAAAGCGTTATTAAAAGTGAGTACAAAATTCAAATTCAATACACTTTAAAAATTATAAGAAGGGAGGCAGCAGCCTCTCGTGTGACCTGTGTGAGTCAGACCCTCTAGTGATCGCTGCGCGGTCGCGCCATCTGGCGAATTTAAATGATCAGCTGTGCGTCGGGTTTAAGCAACTAGAGTGCTAACCCGGCGTCGCCTTGGTGTGAACCCGGAACTACAATTCCCTACTTCCCCTAAGAGCGTTACTAAGTTCGGCGGCGATACTGGGTAAAACAACTTTAAAATAGTAGCAGCAGATTTAAAAGCGTTATTAAAAGTGAGTACACAATTCAAATTCAATACACTTTAAAAATTATAAAGAAGGGAGGCAGCAGCCTCTCGTGTGACCTGTGTGAGTCAGACCCATACAGTACTTCAGTCAGATATATAAGTTTGTGAAGCTTGTTTGCACTGTATGAAAATGCTCCCTATGGTGGAAACCCTGTACTGCATCTTTTCTTTTATGGGCAGAATGAAACTGATAAATACATATTTGGTTGAATGTGTGCATACAAATGGGTGCACATATCCTTATCCCATTCAGATGCTGGCAGGATGTCTCACCCAGGTCAGCGTTTGTCGCCCACATCTAGTGTTACTTTACAGGTCACAAGTTTACATTCGGGTAGTCCCAAATCTTCTGATGTTAATAAACAGAGTACCAGAAAATCGAATACTAGTAATATAGTTTATATTGTTGTTGTTTAAGTACAGCGGCTAGAAATAGCAAAACTACCTCATGAAACGCTGTATAAAACACGTTATTTGTCTGAAGCCGTAATAACGTACTGTTTATTAATGCATACATTTAAATCCTTTGCATGTTATTAACAGTTAAAGACATCAAAGTTATTAAAAAAGCTGAATGATTTCAGTCTCAGAATTATGCACAGCTCATCCGCACTGAAGCAGCAATGAAGAGAAAACGAAATCAAAATGGAGGCACATTTTGGAACCGTGCAAGCTACAGAGAAGCAGCAACAGAAGGGCGGGACGTTACTTGTCATCTGCGAGGAACACAGTGCCGCGCGTCGGCCAGTGCAAGATCTCCGAGGTGTGGCGGAGTCTGCGTCAGCAGAGGGCCCGTCTGCTCTGGGCTCCCGTATCTGCCTCGACAGATGGTTTACAGGCTTCTCAGTGAAGCCGGGAAGTAGCAGCTTTCAGTCACCGCGCCAGACAATCTAAACATATGTAACGCTGGGCTCTATTAATAGGTTGGTTTAAAGGGGAAGTGCTCACTCAATACCACAGGTGTTGCTGAAGTCTTCAACCCAGATCGGAGAAGGACCGTTACCATGGAAACCGCCCTAATTCTTGCTGTGGAACGACTGCTGCTGCTGGACTGGGAGAGGAGAGACCGGACGACTTTACACTCGCTTCAGCAAAATCCCACGCAAATTTTCTCCATCAACTTGCCTCTAATGTTTTTACTTCCTAGCAGCCTTTCTCTGTTCTATGGAATTTTTCCTGCTTACCGCTGTCTCACCCTATAAGTCCCTTGTCCCACACTTTCCCCATGGACAGACAGCTTTGCATTTTCTACTTAAGTTCCAGGCAGAGGTTAAGGAATGGGAACTACAGAAAGTAAACATGACTCTTACAACCTTTTTTTCTGCCACTGATTTCATGACCTCTGAGACCAGGGTGGTTGTATGCCATAATATGGGTTCCAGATGTATTGTCTAATACAATATTGTGAGACAAAAGTTTGTCTCACTGAGCATAGAATTTCGGGTGAGATAATATTTTTGTCAGGCTCTATTTTGACAGTGATATTCTGACACTATCAATCAATCAATCAGGCGTTTGTTGAGCGCGACTACTCACCCATAAGGGTCTCAAGGCGCTGGGGGTGGGGGGGGTGCAGGTTCCAGTCCATCAAGGAGGGGGTCTGTCGAAGAGCCAGGTTTTGAGGTTTCTGGCGAAGAAGGGGAGCGATGTCTGTCTGAGGTGGAGCGGAAGGGCGTTCCAGGCTCTGGCCGCGAGGAAGGAGAAGGAGCGGCCACCCGATCTGGTCTTTCTGGTGTGGGGGAGTAGGAGAGCTGGGCTGATCATAGGGTCCTTTGGGGTGCGTGGAATTTGAGTCGGCTGTTCAGGTATGATGGTCCGGTGTCGTGGAGGGCCTTGTGTGCGTGGGTGAGCATCTTGAAAGTGACTCTAGCCTCGATGGGGAGCCAGTGGAGTGTGCGCAGGTGCTGGGAGATGTGGCAGTGTCTTGGCAGGTTGAGGACCAGTCTTGCGGCGGCGTTCTGGATGTTCTGTAGCTTGCGGGTGAGGTTTTTGTTTGTTCCGGTTTAGAGTGCGTTGCTGTAGTCGAGTCTGCTGGTGACCAGGGCGTGAGTGACAGTCTTTCTGTGTTCGAGGGGGATCCATTTGAAGGTCTTACGTAGGAGGCGGAGAGTGTGGAAGCAGGAGGACGAGACGGAGTTGATCTGGCGGTCCATTTTGAGCTCGGAGTCCAGGATGATTCCCAGGTTGCGTGCGTGGTCCGTGGGGGTGGGCGGGCTTCCAAGGGGGGGGCCACCAGGTGTCGTTCCAGGCGTCGGGGTTTGGGCCCATGATGAGTACTTCTGTTTTGTTGGTGTTTAGTTGTAGGCAGCTGTTTTTCATCCATTTGGCGACGGCTTCCATGCCTTCTCGAAAGTTGTGTCTGGCGGTGTTGGGTTCGTTGAACAGGGAGAGGATGAGTTGGGTGTCGTCTGCGTATGACACAATGTTGAGTCCGATGGGGGCGAGCGGAGCCATGTAGACGTTGAAGAGCGTAGGGCTGAGGGAGGACCCCTGGGGGACTCCGCAGGTGGTTGATGTAGGGTCCGAGAGGAAAGGGGGGAGTCTGACCTGCTGCGTTCTGCTCGAGAGGAAGGAGCGGATCCAGTCGAGGGCCTTGTCCTGGATCCCTGCGTCGTGGAGTCTGCGTATTAGGGTGCGGTGAGAGACTGTGTCGAACGCCGCTGAGAGGTCGAGGAGGATGAGGGCTACTGTTTCTCCTTTGTCCAGTAGGGTGCGGATGTCGTCTGTTGCGGCATGGAGGGCGGTTTCCGTACTGTGGTTTTTTCTGAAGCTGGATTGGGAGGAGTCGAGGATGTAGTGCTCTTCGATGAATGTGGCGAGTTGGCTGTTGATGGCTTTCTCGATGACTTTCGCTGGGAACGGGAGCAGGGAGATGGGTCTGTAGTTTTTGAGGTCGGTGGTGAGGGCTGTCCAGTTGTCAATCGCTGGCTTCAGGGTGTCGGGGGTAGTTGGTGAGGGTTCAGTGTGTTGGTTGTCTTCGTCGAAGTTGTCGTAGATGCTCTTGAGTTTGTGGTGGAAAAAGGTGCTGAGTTTGTCGCAGAGGTCTTGTGAGGGAGGGATGTCAGTAGACTCGCTGGTGGGTTGGGCGAACTCCTTGATGATGTTGAAGAGTTCTTTGCTGTTGTGCGCGTGTGTGGTGATTCTGTCTTCAATCGCTTTTTTCCTCGTTTTTCTGATGAGTTGGTGGTGGGCGTTGGTGGCGGCTCTGAAGTTGTTGTGGGCTTCTGTGGATTTGGTGTTCCTCCTGGCCTTTTCGAGGCGGCGGCAAGTGCGTCTGGACTCTCGAAGTTCGGTGGTAAACCATCTAGCTTTCTTGGCGTGGGTGTTGTTGTTTTTCTTGAGGGGGGCTATGGTGTTGGCGCTGTCGGAGATCCATCTATGCAGGGTTCGGGCTGCGGTGTTGGGTTCGTCGTTTTCCGCGATGGTCGGGGTGGAGTTGCTGAGTGAGGAGGTGAGCTGGTCGTCAGTGATTCTGGTCCAGTTTCTTCGTGGGAGCAGGTGCTGGTGTCTGTGGATGGTGGGTGTTCTGAAGGTGAAGTGGACGCATCGATGGTCAGTCCATGGGAGTTCGGT
Organism: Calotriton arnoldi; assembly: GCA_963921515.1. NCBI lineage: Eukaryota > Metazoa > Chordata > Amphibia > Caudata > Salamandridae > Calotriton > Calotriton arnoldi. Next base: position 633,932 of record CAWUFW010008873.1, on the reverse strand, counting down.
GGTGTGGCTGAAGGTGATGAAGTTTCCTGTTGTGAAGAGGGGGTCGAGGGTGTGTCCTGCTGAGTGCGTGGGTTCGGTCACGATCTGGCGGAGCCCAATGTTGTGGAGGGATGTGGTGTTGGGGTCCAGTTGGTTGTCGAGGTGGAAGTTGAGGTCTCCCAGCAGGGTGTAGTTGGTGGATGCGATGGCATGCGGGGAGATGATGTCCGTGATGGAGTTGGCGAAAGGTCCACGGGGTCCAGGGGGTCGGTAGATGAGGGTTCCTCGGAGGGTGGTGGTAGGGCTGGCCAGTATCTTGAAGTGCAGGTGTTCCATCAGGTCTGTGGGCTCGTCGGGGAGTGTGCTCAGGCGGAGGGTGGATTTGTGGACGATGGCGATTCCTCCTCCCGGGCAGGTGGGGCGGTCCTTCCTGGAGATCTTGTATCCTTGGGGAATGGCGATGGCGATGTCCGGTCTCGAGGTGGTGTTGGTCCAGGGTTCGGTGAAGAACGCTACGTCCGGGGTGGTGCTGTCGAGGAGGTCCCAGATTTCGGTGGCGTGTTTATGGAGGGATCGGACGTTGAGGAGGATGCATTGCAGGGTCTTCGGTTCGGTTGTGTTCTTGTGGGCGGGTTGTGCTGGATCCGTGTTCTTGGTGGTGCTGTAGGTGTGCCGGCAGCGGTGACAGCTGAAGGGTCCGTGGGTGTCGGCCGGTGACGCTAGCTTGCAGTTGTTGTTGCGGCCTGGGTTGAGTGCGTGGAGTGCCGCTGGGTCGTAGCGTTGGTGGTGCGGAGGTCCAGGGTTCCTGGCGCAGGTCGTGGTCGGGTTGCGGACAGGCGCAGACAAGCTTGCTTTTGGTGCGCCTTCGGCGCGGCCGCTGCGCGGCCGCCATTAAGTAGGGGTCAGGGAGGGCAGGACAGCTGGGAGGCGGAAGCGGGGAGGGGAACTGGAATGGGCCGGTCGTGCAGGGGGGAGGGGAAAAAAAAAGGGCGGAAAAGGGCAGAGAAAAAAAGAGGAAAGAGTGGAATAGGGCAGAAAAAGTGCAAGAAAAGTGGAGGAAAGACACAGAAGGAGAGTGAAAGGGGGAGATTGAAATGAGGGGAAAGCGTGTGAAAACGGAGGAGAGTGAAAGGGGGAGATTGAAATGAGGGAAAAACGAGTGAAAACGGAGGAAAGACACAGAAGGAGAGTGAAAGGGGGAGATTGAAATGAGGGAAAAACGAGTGAAAACGGAGAGAAAAAGCGGAGCGAGAGAAAGGAGACAGAGGTTCACTGGACCACCAGGGATGAGGCGCAGGTAAAACCTGCGGGTGGAGGAGGGCCTCGAACACCAACACTCGAGAGTGCAGGGACACTACACCCCAGAGATAGCAGAAATTGTTCCAAGGATACCTGAGGACAAAGCTGCGGTAGCTGCTGCTTGACACCCACGACAAGTCCTGTGTTTGCCTCACTAAAATTCATTAGGCCTGCATTTAGCCAACCAGTTGCTCAATCTTGACTTTCTCTAGCCTACAAATGCAACCAAACCTGTCTCTATGCCACTGAGTTACCCGGGCCAGAGTCACAAGTGCTTGAAATGAGGATGTTCCAGTACACCAACTTCACAGTACATAAGGGATGTGGTTAAAATTTTGCTATATCAAGTACCCCTTTCCAGAAAAAGTTCTCACTAAATTGTCCAAGCCAGGATCTATACCATGTAATCCGTTTTGGGCCAAACTAAGTTCTACAGGATCCCCACAGATTGCACTATAGTCTTGACTTGGTTACCAACTATGGCAAGTCCCAGATCATGGCCCGTGGTCCAGGTAGGATTGCCACCCACAGGCTTGTTATCAAGGGTCAGTAATTGCACAGCATAAATAATTTTAGCTACCTGGCAGTCATATTTACCTCTGGATCCTGGCAGCCCCAGCTGAACAGTTCATGGCTTAAGCTAAGTAGATCAGAATTGACAATTTTCAATCTGCCAGGCGCGAGGGGAAGTGGAACCATTTGGCCACTTATGAAAGTATATAACACACAGTTTGTCCCAGGGCCCACATATGAGGTGGCGGTTTGGGGATGCCATAAGAGTGCCGTTCTCCAGTTAGAGGAAAACGTATATGTCGGAGGCTTCTAGACTTGCCACCGACGGCCTCCAATCATATGCACCTGGAGCTAAACCAGCAATACATAGCTGACAGTGTTCAGTTAACCCACTACTATTGTGGGTCAGTGTGTGGGTTAACCGCATGCCCAACTCCGCAGAGATATCATCTCGGACTGTCTCAGCTTGGACAAATGGAGCACCATTCCCTGGTTAAACTACATCTCACGCACATTTCAGGTGCTGGGGCTGGCTTCTCTTTTTTTGTCCCAGAAGAGTGTTAAAAAAGATGGTAAAACATTGGTCAAGAGCCATTTTTGGGATTTTTATGAAGCCAGAAGGCTGCAAACTGAGTTAATGAAAAACACGGTGCTGGTCTTCTAGTGTAGAGCCCACCCTTTATTTGACACTCAACCTTACTCCATGGGAGAGCTTTCTCCTTTTCTGTTTTAGGGCAGGTACGGTTTGGTGGCTCCTGAGCGCAGGTAAGCCAACTGATATGTTGGGAGGACATGTCTCAACCTTCTCCTGCGATGGGGTCTCTGAACAATAACTGTTACACTACATGTTTTTCTGTAACTTTTTTAGATCCCATCATAGGTTTTTGCTCAACCCTCTGTTAAAATCATTGGGCCACCGCAAATGTAGAGAGGCTTTGTTCCATCTGCAACTATTGAACACACCTACCATTTGCTATAGGGTGTGCTCCTTTTTAAAAGCTGCAGTTAGAGCTAGGAAAACCATAGAGGGCCCGCTCTGATGAAACAATATGTATCTGCTTGTCGGTTTTTAAATTCTGTATTTTATGTTTTTTACCATTGGTTTCAATATGTTTTATCTATTTTAACTGGCACTTTGCGCTTCACACTAATGTAAATGTTTGATTCCTTTGTGTGTTTTGTGGCTATAATTTGGCTGGATAAATATTAATTGAATTGAATTGATTGCACTATATTCCACTGAATCCCCTGTCTCCCTTGGCCAAAATCAACCTACCTCCCCAGTAGTAACTCTATGCTACAGAATCCCACCTGGTCACAGTATACCTTTTGAAAGCCTTCCACCACCCACCCAACCCAGACCGGCACTATCATACAGCATCTACAGTACAAACAGTGTGTAATATCCTCATTAGCACCCTCATGTTAGATGCTATCCTACAAATACCCAGGGTTGATTCTATCACACACATGTCCCTCTCAGCCTATCTCAATTCTGTAGCATTTCTCGTGCCTAACATCTATCCAATAGAATCTCCTCCTCGCAACCGCACAGCTTTATTCTGCAAATCAATGAGCAGGAGACCTTACCTCTCATACCATCCTCTTCCATTAAAATACTCCCACATGAGGCCTGCTCCTCCCATACATTATCCATCCCAAGCCCTTCTCAGAGAGAGTTCTCCATTCCAGCCTTCATTTTTGAGAGTATTAGTCTAACTCAAGGCTACCTCTCTAAAGAATCTGTACACAAACCTCTGTATCCATGCAATCCAAACTATCAGGCCTGCTTCTCTCGCAATTTCCATTACCAGCCCTAACTCTCCAAGAGAATCTCCTTTCCAAGGTTGTCTCTCCAGTAAAATCCACAATGCAAGCATCTTTAATAAATTCTTCAAAATCAGGCCTGAGTCTCCCAGGCCTACCTTACTCATGGAAACCCTCCTATCAGAACGGAACATTTCGCAGAATAACTGTTAGACCTGGCATCTTTTGCCATGGTTTACCCTGTATTTTGCCTCTGACCTCCTGTTTTTGACTATGTGCTGGATTTCGTTTTTGCTGGCTGCAGGACTCTGGGCACTTTATCGCTCCTGACCAGTGCTAAAGTGCAAGTGTTCCCTAGCTAAAATGTAATGGTATTTGTTTTCTCCATGATTGGCCTATTTGATTTACTAGCAAGTCCCTAGTACAGTGCACCAGGTATGCCCAGGGCCTGTAATTCATGCTACACGTGGGCCTGCAGCACTAATTGTGCCACCCACATGAGTAGCCTTGCAAACATGTCTTAGGCTTGCCACTGCCGAGACTGTGTGTGTGCGTGCGCTCAGTTTGTAACTGCCATTTCGACCTGGCAAGTGCCCGCTCTTGCCAGGCCCAAAGATTCCCTTTTATTACATGTAAGGCACCACTAAGGCAGGCCCTAGGTAGCCGCATGGGCAGGATGCAGTGTCTTTAAAAGGCAGGACATGTAATGGTGACTTTTACATGTCCTGGTAGTGAACAAATACGAAATTCCTTTTTCACTATAACAAGGTCTATCTCTCGCCATAGGTTACCATTGGAGCAAGCTTGTAACATCTTAAAGTGTATCTTCCAATTTGGAGCTGATAGAAAATTGGAGTTTGGTGTCCCTGGACTCACAATTTAAAAATACATCTTTAAGTGAAGTTGTTTTTTTACATTGTAGGTCTCAAAATGCCACTTTTCGAAAGTTGGTATTTTCTTACCTTAACCATGCTGTTCCTCTACCTGTCTCTGAATACACGTCTGGGTTGGATGACAGTTGGGCTTTGTAAATTCACTCTAGACAGTCACACAAAAAAAGGGAGCTGAGGCGTGCCCGGCATATCCTGATGGCCCATCACCAGGCTGATGGGTCTTCCTGAGCTAAGGGGTGGGAGGAGTGACACATGCACCTGAATAGGGCTGTGCCTGTCCCCTCACGAAGCTGTCTCTACCCCCCCTGAAGTGTGTCTGGAGCCAGGGCCAGGAAGGTCAGGGTCTTGTGCACTACAACGACTTTCCTTTGAAGTTTGCCTACTTCAAAGGCTGAAATGGGTATAAGTACTGGGCCTCTGACACTATAAACTCAGACCTCCTCTGGATTGAGGCCATTCTGCCAGGAAGAAAAGCTGTGTTGCTGTCAGAAGGCACTGCCACTTTGCTATTTGCTTTTCTGTGCTGGCCTGTGGCTGCTGTTTCTGTCCTGGGAGTGGAAGGACTGGATTTTGCTTTCTACATCCTGCTTTCCAAGTTTCTCCAAGGGCTTGAGCTGAGCTTGCCTCCTGTTGGCAGTCTCAGGGCTGTGAGAAGTTGGCCTGGTATATGCTGTCCACTAATTTATAGTGGGCACCTTGCACCAGTCCAAACAACCCCTTATTGGAGATAGGTTAAAGACAACCTTTATTGAAAGCTATCCTAGTGGTAGCTATGGAGAGCAGCCTTCAGGCTAAGTCTTGAAGGAATGTAAAGCAGCTTGTTTTACCAGTCTATAATCTCTTGAGTGACCAAATGAAAGAGGACCACACCAGGTATATATTTAAAATATATGTATTTAGTCTTAAACACACCCCTCTAGTCTCTTTATGAGGCTAGAGTTTGAAGTACATAAGTTACAAGTCAGTTATCAACAGTAATAGCACAAATACACGTTTGAGCCCTAGGGGCGTACCAAACCATATACCAATAAAGTGGTATAAGAACCACGACTGAGCTAGACACAGGGCCTAAAGCCTGTAGAAGTGCTTGGCCCTCAAGGAACCACCCAAGGTAGTGACACAGGGGACCCACGGGGGACGCGTGCAGTGTGAGAACACAGCCGCGAGCCGCCGTTGACTTCTATGGGGAATGTCGCGGTTGGAGTTTTAAAGAAAAAGGACACTTAGAGGAGGACTTGGAGCAAACTCCTTTGGAACTAGGTCGTTCTAGAGTCTATACCCACGGGAGCACCGGAGTACTCGAGTTACCTCACCCAGGGAAGCTGGGTGCATAGGTGTCTTTCGGGGTCGGGTTTCGTCGTCGTTTTCAATGGCGATCTGCTGCAAAGTGCTGCTGGCGACCAAGTCGAAAGTGTTCGGGTGGATCCAAGGGTGGATCGAAGATCTGAAGAACCTGAAAGCAGAGGGGACAGAGTCTGGGTCACTAGCCAGTGACCAGGAAGGCGATGAGCAGATGCCCACCGATGTCGGGTGCTTCAGGTAGGTTGACGGTCGTCTTGACTCTTCAGCCACGAGGTCCAGGAGGCGTCGATGACGACCAGGAGCTGGATTTGAGCTGTGCTACAACGTCTGTCGATTGCAGGGGTGTCGGCGACCGGATTGGACCCAACAAGCCTTGGCAACGGCAAGTCTCGTAGAAACAAAGAAAGTACGTTGATGCAGACCAGCAAGGTCTGGGGGACTCACCCAGCAAGGGTAAGTCAGGGCACGTCTGGAGCAACCAGGAAAGCCCAAGCAGAAGAAGAGTTGCCTTCGGGAGGGCCCACTAGCCAACGGACTAGCGACCGCGAAGGAGCCTCGAGTGGACGCACTTGGAGCTGGCTCACACTCGTGGAGTGGAGGCCAGTGATCTTCGGTGCAGTTGGTGCTGGAGGCGGGGGCTACTCGGAGCCCAAAGCACAACTTCGTGGGAGACCCAGAAGAGGATGCACTTGCAAAATTACTCGGTGTCCAGGGGTCACGGTTCCACGTTACCCACGACAGCTACGGGCCTCAGCTTTGCTGGGGACTCAGGGCAGCCTCGGGGAAGTCTGGAAATCTACCTCTGGTGATGCAAAGACTTCGGCGTCCAGGCGGAGCTTCAGCGATGCAGACCGGACAATTGCTTCTTAGGTGCCTGCCAAGCAGGGGAGTCACTCGTTGACCCCAAGGGAGATTCTTCAGTCCTCTAATCTTCAGGTAGAGCGTCGAAGGTCCAGGATTCAGTGTCAGAGTTTCGTCCAGGGTAATCTAAAGTCCTAAGGACTGGGGTCCCATACTTATACTAAGTTAGGGGGTTGGACATACTCTGGGGACCCACCTATGGGAGGGTCAGGGAAGAGGGGTGGTTACACCCATTCCCTTTGTCCAGTTTCACGCCAGAGCAGGGGCAGGTAGCCCCTGCAACCGGTTTGAACTGGCATATGCAGAGGGACACCAAGTGTGCCCCCAGTGCAGGACTTCTGAGCACCAGAGAGTGCTCCGGCCCAGCTCCAATACACATTATCCTGTCTGGGGAGGTGGTTACACCTCCCTGCGACAGGAAACCTATTGTCCAGGCCTCCCCTGCCGGAGTTTCAGTCAGCAGCAGGAGGCCAGACCGGTGTCTGTGGCAGCGGCATCTATTTTGTGATGCCAGGGCTCTGGAAAGAAGTTACCGGGTAGCCCGGTGTGTACATGTCTCTCCCTCTAGAAGGGTGGAATGCTACCCCCGCCGCCAGGACTGGCGGGGGGGTAGTATTCCAAGATGTTTGACACCAGACACGACATGTTTTGGTGCAGCCAGTCCAAAGTTAGCATTGTACCGCGAGGATATAATGCACTTAAGAGTATATGGTCAGGCTGTACCACAAACAGCATCAGAGGAGGGACTCCGAACGCTGTAGAGGGGCTCTGCTCATGCAGGGGCACCCTCTCACATAAGAACCAAGCACTCTGCCTTCAGGATTGGTAAGGCCTGCCATAGGAGTAACTTATAGGTTTATATGTGTGTGCAATGGTAGTGATATAGGTCGCCTATACCACTGTAAGGGGTGCATGCACCACCTTACCCAGGCTGCAGTAGCAGACCTGTGGTGTCATTTTGGATGGCCTTCCAGGGGTGGCACAATACATGCTGCAGCCCCTGGTAGGCCTCTGAGGTACCTATGCCCTGGGTACATAGTATACCATACACTAGGGACTTATAAGGGCACTCCAGATTCCAATCAGAGATGTGCCTAGGGCACATGGAAACCATTTTATAGAGGAAGCAGCTAGGCTGGGGTTCTGATTAGCAGGGCCCCAGCCAGACTAAAGTCGAAAAACAGTGAAGCATCAGCAAAAAGTGGGGGTACCCATGTGAAGCAGATCCTACTCTCCTACAAGGGCCATCAATGACTTTACCTGTAGCATCTGGGCTTTTCTGCTGAGAGCCCTACTCTGCCAAGTGGTGCCAAATCCAGTTCCTGGGCCCTTGGAAGTGAGTTCCCTGTCTTCAACAAGAAGAAAGCAGCACATCGACTTCGAGTGTGACTTCGGAGCCAGCGGGCGCTCTCTTACAACGCACCGCTGCCTGCAGCGGAGCTGTGGTTCCCACTCAATTCAACGATCGCGACTTGCAACGCAGGCCCCGACGCCACTGCAGCACCTCTGAAGCACCGCCATAGAGGGAGTCCCAAGTACCGCTCCACCAAAGGCTGTGGTGTCCGACTCCACACCGGTGGCCCCGTGGTGTGGTATCGACACTGCAAAATCGACGTTGCATGGCTTGACTCTCGACCTGCACCGCCAGTTAGGAATCAACGCCAGACTGACTCCCATGACACCTCACCTCCCCGGTGCTTCGCAACGTCTTTGGTGTGTCATCGTTTCCAAGTTACTGTAACCGGGGTCTGTGCGACACCGTAGCCAGCCCGCACTCCATCACGGTCGGCCCGAACTTTGTGATTTGCCTCCATCAAGCACGTCATTATAGCCTTGGTTGGAGCCATTGTGCTTCTAAGCGCTATAACTGCATTTAGGGCCTGATTATGATGCCGGGCAGACGCACCGATGTGTAAGCAGGACCACCCGACTAGGAGTCAGATGTCCCGCGCATTATGATGCGACTACCTTCACGGCAGTCGCACTGTGTATCTTTTGTATTGCAGCGTGTTCTGCGGGCTGCAGCACACGCCGCAATACAAAAAAAACACATCTTACATATCCCTGCACTATATGGCAGGCACCATCCGGTGCCTGCCACGTGGTGCAGGGATATGTAGGGGGGCATGATGGGTACCCCCCAGGGCCCATATCGAAGGGCCAGGGAGAAGGGGGCCCGCAGGGGCCCCCAAAGTCACTTTCCGCCAGCCTTTTCATGGCGGGTTAACCACCATGAAAGGGGGGCGGAGCTTGCCTGTCGACAAGATGGCCGCGATCTAGGAGAGCTCTCCCGATCGCCACCACTTATCCTGCATAATCCTCCTGCAAATTCTTAAAATATCGTCGCTGTGTGGGGGAATATCGTACTTGCTGTTACGTGCTTCCCGATGGTCCAAGCGCTGTCTGCATTGCAGCAGTTAAACCGGAGCTGAGGCCTGTGACGCATTGCGGGCGTCGGAGCGTAGGAGGTTCCCCGACTGCCTGGAGGCTTGCTGCGGCCCCGTCGGGTGCGCGCTCTTGGATCCAGTGGAGTGGCGAGCAGTGTTCACCAAAGGCCGGTTGTGATTCCTCTGGTGCCATACGGTCTAATGCAGCCGACCCACGAGGGGTGTGCCTGCCTGCACGGAGGGCTGTCGGCGATCGTGACTCTGCAGCGGGGGCTCCCGCTACATCGCTGGACACAGTGGTAAGAGGTGCTGCGGAATGCAGGCACGAACTACTCGGCGGGCGGCCGGCTATCAGCAGCGCAAGACCGCGGGGGGCTGGATCCTCGGCGAAATTAGCCTATCAAGCGGCAGTATAACATACTGACTGCATAACTAAGAACTGCTGTAGGCCAGCGCGCACTGTGGTGCAGTAAATAAGCCTGCTGGGCAGGGGCCCGTATACCTGTACCAATTGTGACGGGGTACACTCTAATTAGTGGACTATCAAAAGTGCACTTTTGGTGGGAGCGACGGAGTGCACATACCATAGGTATTGCTGCCCAGGTGTGGCCATTAGGCATATGAGTGCCTGAGAAGGTTGCGACTGGATATTCACCACTTCTCCCCCCTGCCATTACCGGAGAGCAGCAATAACGGAGTTCTAGTGGCCGCGTTCGATATCTGTCCTGCATTTGGACCTTGAGCTGTACTGGATCTTAGTGCGCACATTGATCTGCACAAGTGCTGCGCCTCGACAGACACAGTTGCGCCACCAAGGAGCCTCCATTATGGGCAAAACGGATAAGCTTCAGCCTAAGCTACAATTCGACCTTCGCAAAACTCCTAGAACAAAAGAGACCACACCTGTTGAACATGATCCCGCCTCGGACGACCCAGATGCGAATACAGACATAGATATGAAGAAGGCGTTTCGTACCATCCAGCAAAGTCTCTCTAAGATAGACAGTAAAATAGATGCGCTCTCATTTCGCATGGACAGAATGTCGGAGAGACTGGATAAACATGGCGGCAGACTCAATGAGGCGGAACAGCGCATATCGGACGTGGAGGATGTTATTCGAGCAGACACAGAAACGGATAAAGAAAGGGATAAAATCCTGCGAGCACTACAATCCAAAGCAGAAGACCTCGAAGCAAGATCTCAACGGAATAACATCCGCATTTTAGGGGTTGCGGAGTCAACCAACATTGGAAATATGGAACAGTTCGTTGAGAAGCTACTTGTAGACCTGTTGGGCCGGAATACCTTCTCGGATATATTGGTGGTAGAACGTGCGCATCGATCCTTGGTGCCCAGACCGATACCAGGAGCTGCCCCTCGGCCCATAATAGCAAGATTGCTAAATTACAGAGACCGTGATGCGGCCTTGCGTAAGGCCCGTGAATTGGGAGCACTTCGTCAAGGAGGAATGGAATTATCCCCGTTCCCTGACTTCACCGTGCAAGTACAGGAAGCGCGATGACTCTTCATTCCGGCGAAAAAGAAGCTTCGGGACCTAAACCTAGAATACAGCATGCTGTACCCGGCAAAGTTGAGGGTCGAAATAGACGGTAAAATGCAGTTCTTCACACACCATAAATCTGTGCTTCGCTTCATCAAAGACAGGGAACAACGCTTGAAGCGCCAGAGTTCGCCAAGCTCTTCTCAAGTGCACGTGGAGAGCTCCCCGAGGGCTCTGGAAGAACATGACTCTGAAGAGTGACTGTCGAGACTGGACTTTGTTGGCTCACAGTTTGATTGGACATAGCCTTTGAAGGTAACACAGGTACATAATAACATGTTTGGAGGAGGTTCCTGTGAGTTCCGCTGCAACTTGCACGCATAGATTGGGAATGCCCAAGAAACTGGCATTGTACAGTATGTCGGACTACTTGACCTGCGTAAGTGCCTACAGGCCGCGTGGGGTACAACCCCACACAGTGACACTTCGTTCAAGTTGAATATGTTTATCAGTATCATAAGGGTGGTGTAGGGAGTAAGACAGGATGGCAACATCTGCCCCCTAGTGTATCACACCATTTACATTGTTCTTTCTGGGGTTCTTTTTTGTTTCTAGGGATGGGGGGGGGACAGATCAGATGGCCGCGACTGTTGGGGGTTCTCGTGGCGTGGGAGGGAAAAGCAGTTACAGCAGCAGGAAGGTGCGCATTGAGGTAAATATGCACCAGCGGTCACACACAGTGCACATTACAGGGAAGGGGAGTTTGTCCATTGCAATGTACGAGTGTTACCAATGATTACATTAGGTGAGTCAGCATAGGTCCTCCAGCTCATGACCTGGAATGTTTGCGGATTAAATGATAATAGGAAAATTAGACGGGTGGGCACTTATTTAAAGCGGCACTCGGTGGCAATCGCAATTCTACAGGAGACACACCTTACCCCGGAGCGTAGTAGGGAAGCACATCGCAAGTTACAGGGGATCTGTTAGTCTGCGGACTACACATCCCACGCCAGAGGGGTTTTGATTTGGGTTGACAGAAAATCGGGAGTGGAGATGACAGGCTTACTACAAGATCCACAGGGCAGGTATGTGGTGGCCCTTTGCACGCGGGGAGACTTGAGGTTTATTCTGGTGGGAGTCTATGGGCCCAACCATGATGATCCCCATTTTTACACTTCATTAGTGGCCAGACTGGTGCCGTGGAAAGGTGTCACACAGATTTGGGGAGGCGACTTCAACTGCATTTTAGATCCCAGCATAGATAGATCCCGGGGTCCATCTAGGCGTCCAGCGGCTGCCGCAGCAGCGATACAGGACATAATGAACACGGAAGGGCTCGTAGATATCTGGAGACATAGGTCACCTGGTCAGAGGGGTTACACACATTATTCCTCTGTGTATGAAACTCACACTCGAATCGATTATTGGCTAGTGTCAGGAGGGCTGGACCCTAGAGTAATGGCATGTGCACACCTCCCGCATACATATTCTGACCACTCCCCTGTCCATCTTACTTTACAATACAAGGCACCACGAATCCCACCGTTCATATGGCGATTTCCACCTTATTCCCTCCTGGACCCTGTGTTCAAAGAAGGGTTGGCATCAGCGATAGAAAACTTCTTTACTGATAACATAGGGTCGGTGTCATCTTTTGTCACGGTATGGGAAACTTTGAAAGTTTACATTAGAGGGGTGGCAATCTCCACACATGCGGGTGTACTGCGCTCCATTCGTAGCAGATTAGGAATGCTGGAAAGGGAAAAAGGTCAACTAGAGCAGAACATGACAGGAGTTGGGGCAGCGCAAGCTACCATTGACCTTAAGCAGAAATTGTCGGAGTTTATTGACGAGGCCAATGACGAAGTCAAACACATGGGGAAATATGCAACGGCCCGCCACTATGGGGAACAAGAACGTCCTGGCGCCACTCTGGCGGGCTTATTGCGACCCCAGAGGGAACTAGATAAAATGGTGGGCATGACAAACAATAACGGAGACCCGATACGCACTCCAGAAGGTATAGCTGCCCATTTTCAAACTTATTACCAAACATTATACACTTCCCGGGTCCCTACAGACAAGTCCGCACTAGAGGAGTACCTATCCTACATCAAAATGCCATGGCTAGTGACTGAACATAGGGAACACTTAATGGCACCCCTAACATCGGATGAGATACGTGATGCACTGCGGGGAATGGCAACTGGGAAAGCTCCGGGAGCGGATGGTCTCACGGTAGCTTTTTATAAGGAGTTTCAAGATTTGTTGATCCCCCATCTTAAAATGTTATATGAAGAAATGGTGGAATCAGGCGCCATGCCGCCTTCTATGCGCGAAGTGATAATTGTCACCTTGCTGAAACCAGGTAAACCACCTAATACTTGCTCCGCTTACAGGCCCCTGTCTCTGCTAAATGTCGATGCCAAGCTCTATGCAAAGATTCTGGCCAATAGGCTGGCGCTCCTGCTGCCGGGTATTGTTCGACCAGAACAGGCGGGGTTTGTCCCCGGTCGTAACCTATCTCAAAATCTTAGAATTTGAATCCGGACGTGAAGGCAGTGGCAGTTTTTCTGAATTCCGAGAAGGCATTTGACTCTGTGGAGTGGAGTTTTATGTTTGCGGGGTTACAAAAAATAGGAGTCGGAGATGTATTCCTTTGTTTAGTGGCAATACTATACACATTACCCACAGCTAGAGTGAGGATAGGTGATGAAGTTTCCCAATCATTTGACATTACCCGAGGAACGCAACAAGGTTGCCCTCTATCCCCTCTATTATATGCAATAGTAGCTGAACCATTGGCCTGTGCCATTCGTGAATATCATGGGCACAGAGGGCTGAGTTTCCCTGAGTACACGTTAAATATATCAGCATATGCAGATGACACCTTATTATACGTTCATAACCCGGAAGTTAACCTTTCCCCTATATTACGAGAGGTGATACAATTTGGAGGCTACTCTGGGCTGCGGATAAATTGGGATAAGTCCATCATTTTCCCTCTCACTCCTGTCACCACAAAGCCGACCATGGAGTTCCCACTGCATTGGAACACGGAAGCGGTGCAGTATTTGGGTAAACAATTTCACACAGACCCTGCAGTAGTGATGCAGGAAAACTATGGAAAGGCTACTCGGCGGCTGACAGAAAACATAGATAAGTGGGTTAAACTCCATGATGGGAAGAATCTCTCTAATGAAAATGGTGGTTCTGCTGAGATTTCTTTTCCTCTTTCAAAATATCCCTATTCCCCTCCCGAAACTCTTCTTCAAAGGCTGGCGTACGCAACTGATACGGCTAGCCTGGGCTGGCAAACAGCCCCGTATCCGGTGGGAATCGCTTACTCTGCCCTATGAGTTAGGGGGGCTGGGAGCGCCGGATTTGGAGAAATATTATCGGGCAGCGAATAGTACATTTGCTCACTATTGGATACACGGCTCAAAAGATATACCCTTTTTATATCTGGAGAGGAATGCAGCGGCGCCTCTCTCACTGCCTCAAATGCTCACGCAATCTGCTCCTAGGAGACCGCAGGTCTTTGATTCTATAGCTGTTACTACACAAGCCTGGCAGAAGCTGTAATACGCGCAGGCGGGAGCCTTCATATACACTCCAGAAATGCCCCTCCAGTGGTGTTTGTGGTTCCCGATAGGTCAGGACGCAGGAGCGAGACAGGCACTGAAAACTATAGGTATTAATGTGATGGGTGATTTTTTCAAAGACAGTGGGTTGGCGACATGGGAGGAGTTACAGCAGTAAGACAGGCAACCGGCAGGCGCAGCGCTATTTCATTATTTCAGAGCTAGGCACACATGGCGCGCCCTCATAGGCGAAGATCTGTTAGAGACGCAGGTAATGGGGGTACTTACCTCCCTTATAAAGACCAAGGAGCCTTCTAAGCTGATCACAAAATTTTACACTAATTTACAAGACACACGTCGACCTGAAGTCCTACGGGTTCGACTGGAATGGCAACGTGATCTGGGTGCTCCTCTTGGTGACAAGAAGTGGCAATATTGCTGTACCGTACCCGCTCAGTGTCACTAAATGGAAAGCACAGACTTATCCACTTTAAGTTTTTGCACAGAGCTTACTGTACCCCTGAGCGTCAGTTTCGGTATGGATTAGCAGAGAACTCCTGCTGTTTCAGATGTGGGGTGGAGGGCGCGGGTTCTGTCATTTAGCCTGGCAGTGCCCGGGGGTCTACCGGTACTGGGGTAAAGTGTTCCAGGTGTTGGGGACCATCATTAGCGTGGATTTAGAACCAGACCCCAAGATGGCGCTGATCGGGTGGGATCTTTCCATTGACAAGCAGGTGCGCCCGTTGTTGGCAATTGGGCTCTTACTAGCTAAGCGTCGGGTGGCATTCCACTGGATGAGAGACCCACTGCCACGACTTAAAGATTGGCATGCAGACATGCTGTACTGTAACACACAGTCTGACACGTATAGCGAGTTGCTTCCTCCCAGAAGCCGTCCCAGGAATTATTGGTAACCATACAAAACGTACCTTTTAAGCAGATCTGGTGATGTAAATTTGGATTCACAGACTGAGGCCTTATCACAGGATACAGGAATTCAGTCAGCAGAGGGGGTAGGGTGAGGAGGCTGGACTACATTAGTGTGATTGTCAAGCACAGAGTTGACCTTATATGGGACACAGTTCTATTAAGGGACATGATAGCACCATGTGTAACACTGTACCACTCAGAGATAATATTGTATTACTGATACTCCCTGAAGTCTTGATTTATATTTTTAAGGAATTCTTGATCTGTTGTACTGCTGTGATTTATTGTACTAATGCACCTTCCTAGGATGTATTCATATTCAACGGTACATGTTGCTGTATTTTTGTTTGTTGATAAAATCATGCAAAATAAAATAATTTAGAAACAAAAAGGATCCTGCAATAGCAATTAGATTAGGATGAATAAAGAAAAAACAATCTTGAATGGGGCACAAGTGAGACACGAGGCAGACAACACCAGTTTGTCATTGTAACACTAGACAAGTAGTGCACACAGTAGTCTTTTCCTTGTGCAATGCTTTTGGATTGCTAACATATTACACACAATATCAGAGCTGTGCTGCTTGACAATCCCAGGATTAGTTTGACAGAAGAATAAGGTTTCACAAGCATTGTGCTTCCACATTTCTCTAGTTTGAAGAGGTAGGGCACTAGCATACCGTGCTTACACAAGGGGAGTGTGGGTGTACTGCCTCTGCATAGAAATGATCCTGGATAAAAAACACACAGAGCATGCAAATTCTACATCTCTCTTACAATGGTGTCTGAGAAACTGATCATAGGTGTGTTTTAGCTTTAGGCGACAAAGGTATGCCTCTAGTCAGACATAAATTATATATTTAGGCTTCAATAAGCTGAGCTATCTCTCAGTCTACCCTGAGGTCATGCTTCAGACACCTGAGCTATCCCGCGGGTGACACTGCTTTATCACCAAACGAAAAGAGCCACAACCCATTGTTTCTTCTCACTTTCTTCTAAAACTGCCACTGGCCCTGCGGTTTTTTGTGTGATGTTGATAAATGTACTGAAAACCTAAAAAAGATTTTTTTTTAAAAAAAACACCATGAAAGGGCCGTCAGAAAGGGACATTGTAATCCCTACAGCTGTGCCTAAGCAGACACTGCCACCATTGTAGGGATTGCAGACGGTCTGGCGGGCTCCTTGAGCCTGTCGGAATGCGTGGCGATCATTCTCTCCACCCGCCCTACATCCGCCCCCCATCATAAAGTGGCAGGCGGTCCTGCCAGTGGGGGTCCCACCTCCATCGTAATGTGGCTCTTAATCTCTGAGAATTCGTAACTTGCCTTGAGGATAGTAGAATTCTGTTGTTTTGGTCTTGTATTATTCAGATAAATATTGGCTATTTTTACAAACTGATGTGGAGTACGTTTGTGGTGTTTTCACTGTGTTACTGTGTGTGTACAAATACTTTGTACATTTCCTCTGATCATAAGCCTGACTGCTCTTGTCAAACTACCAAGGGGGTGAGCACGGGTTATTCTGAGGGTGTAACTTACTTGCCCTGAGTAGAATGAGTGTGCGAACCACTGCCAACCAGAGACCCCATTTCTAACAATAACCCATCCCAGATCTGACTACAGTACAGTTTCACCTATATTTGGGGTGCCTCTACCATAGAATCACAACTTTATTTCCGGGTAATTCGCTGCCTACATAAAAGAAGTGCCCATCTCTATTTCCCAGCCTTGGGTTGGCTGCCCCATACCAAAACCACAAGAGAGGACCAGGGAGGATAGGGGAATCAGGGATGTGGGGGTGCAAGCAATCGGAATAGTACACCAAGGAAAGGCCACGGGTATGGTATGTGCAGCAGTAAATTCTTGTTGTGAATTGTCCTAGAACCTTGTCGAAAAATCTCTGCATCTCTGTCCTTCCAAACTACCTGTACGGCTCAGAATACTTACCTGGAATAAATCTGTCTTACAGAAATCATGGCCTCTATATCACAATCTATCCTATGCTATGTTTTTCCATTTTTTTTCCCATGCGTTTCAAAAGAAGTTAAAGATTTGTTTTTTTATCATCCAATAAATCTTCGGAACACTAGAATCTATGCTATCCAACTTCTACCACAGAATCCCCAAACCAATCACACATGCTTCAACATGTTCTCCCTGCATCACCCTCTAGGGGTTCTCTTCCTAAGACACCCCTTTATCCAGCTCTACCTCTAGCAGATGATTGTCACCAGTTAGTCAGCCTCTTCCAGATAATGTCCCCCCTTTCGACCTGTCTCTTACCTACTAGGCACTCTTTCCCACCCATCTACTAATCCTATTCACAAGCCTGACCTAAGTGACACCAGCCGCTGGCTTCACTTTTGAGTAAAAGGGAGAGGAAGAATACTGACTAATTATGTCAATTGTCCAGAATGACCATTAGTAAAACAAAAAGATTGGAAATTAGCGATCCACCAAAATGACCACCCTCCAGCATTTAAGTTATAGCAGAACACGTCTATGTATTTAGGAGCTTTACAAAACCACAAAGGTAAAATGAACTCCCAGGTGGTAAAAATACAGCAGCTCAAAAATGCATCTCCGTTTCAGGCGTAGGGCACGGCACCTGCAGGAGGAACAACTCATACATCACTGCCTGGGGTTTTGTGTCAAAATGTAGCCAAAGCTTTAATCTGAGGAAGTTGGTTATACATTTGACCGTTTTTAAAATCAGTTTAGAGCTTATTTTAGGTTGTAATTCCATCTATTCTGGGAATTTTTACTGTAATAGGATTTGCCTAAAGTAATGCAATTACAGCTGGTAGGAATGCAGTTATCAACAGTGGTCATTTTATCACTGGTTGTAATCTGGTGGAGTGCCCTTACTGACATATGGTATTTCCTACTTCTGCTGGCATTTGTTGTCGGTTATAACGGGTACTACATTCAGATGCATTCCTACCTCTCTTTCGTGAGGGCCAATTTGCCTCTTTTCCATCAAGTTCAGGCTTAAAAACTAGCAAAAAACAAAAAATTCCCCAGAATTTCGCATATTCACAGTAACAAATTATTATTTATTTTTTAATTATATATTATTTATTTATTTATTGTTTCAACTGTCAGCCTTACAATAATTAAGATTCAAATTATAAGTAAAAACAATTGAATAGAGAAATTACACTTCTTTAAAACACATTTAGTGCAATTAACTGAGCGGCACAATAACATTCAGGCACTGTATTCCGTACCATTTAGGAAGAAACAATTAATCTGTTCACCATCTAGGCACTATATGTATTCCATGCTATTCAGGAAGAAACATTTAATCTGATGACCATCTGGCACTATATTACATACCACTCTGATGAAAACCGTTCATCTGATGTACAAAAAGTGCAAGTGCATGGAACACATGCATATGCTATACAATTAGCCGATTATATAATAACAGTTGGCGCTATATTCAGTTCCAGAGCAAACAGTAAACAAATTCATCGGATGTGCAAGACAAAATACAAGTGCATAAAAATTTTTAAACTTATATGGTTCAGTCGGAATCTTACTTCCTAAAAGGCATGTGCAGTACCATATGCTTAAAACCATTTGAGTGCTAAGTTCATTACCAGTAAAAACAGTCAGTTAACATGGCTGGATGCATAAACAGTACCATCAGTCAAGTGGTATAAAACCATTAGAGCTCCCAAACTCGTATCCAATAAAACAATCTGTTAATTTACCAACTGTCTCAGAGCAGAATACAAGAAAACATTGGGAGGGCATACGGTTTGAACAGCAATAGCTGCACTATGCATTATAAAGCGTGCTTAATTTCCCGTCGGATAGCTGCATGAGCTAATGCCGTGCAGAGTCAGATTTTTAACAGAGCAAAGAAAATGGGTTAAATTGTCTAACCCTCCCAGATTGCAGTCACAATGGTCAGAACCAGCAGTGAGCCGCCTGAGGATACGAATTAAGTAATCCCTCGTCGGCAAGATACCCAGCCTATATGTTACATACAAGATTTACCAGAAAGTGACGCATCTGTAGAGATGAGTCACTTTCCCTGCGCCACCCTGAGAAACACTTGTGCCACCTTGGATGCGCCGTATTTAAAATACGGCGCACCATGGCGCAAGGATTGACAGATGCATCTGAAATTCTGACACATCTAATGGGGCAAAAGTCACGCATTGCTGGAGTCATGTCGCAAGCACGACGCAACTCCAGCAATGCATTTTGAGGCCTATTCCCACTACACTGCATCACTACTTACTCTTGCTTCAAGCAGGCGTAAGGTTTTGACGCAGTGGTGTCCTAGAAGTGATGCAGCAAAATCTTGCAGATTTCACTGCGTCACTTCTACGAGGCTTTTTTGCATAGGAATGCCCACCCTGCATACATTATACCTGACGCATAATGTGACGCAGGGCTTTACAACGTGACGCATCTCCCTAGGTATGTCACATTGTAAATTGGCCGCATGCCGCTGCGTCACAAAAGTGACGCAACAACGGCGCAAAAGTGTCGCAAGGGGCTTGTAAATCTGCTTGAGCTCGGGATACATAACATTCAAATATCCAGTGCAGGGGAAACCATACGCGTTGCTTAAATAACTACACATGATAGATCCTGGTCTCATCGCCTGGCACTTCCTTGTCTGCACGTGTTCGAAGTACTAATCTTTAATCTGCTCTTCTATGGCCTGCCTAACTCTGCTGAGATCTGACCACAGTGATTCCAACTGCAGCTCAGAGAGAATATTCTGTACAGAAGACAACCATGTATTCCCCCACACATACCCCTGGAAGTGACTTCTTCAAGGGTTTGCAAGTATGTTACTGCCTTAGGATTTCTTATCAGCCTAACCCAATAAAGGATTGGCCTGAGGGCTATTACTTTTGATATAGGGGAAAATTTAGCTCCGCATAGAACACCAGTAAAGGGATGCCTGGCCCCAGCCTAAGCAGACCTCTTAGGAAGTTGTTCTCAGCTGCTTGAAAAGATCATACATTTGCGTACCCTCATAGCTCCGCCGCATAGATTGCGGCCACCACTGCCCATTGCTTGTATATTTGCAGGATAACACTAATGTTTCTAGCACCGGCCTTGTGTCTAAACTTCACTACTGCTCCTGCCAACTGTTTCAGGACTATAGTTCCCTTCAGTATGTGACTACCCCACTGCAGATTCTCTGAAAATCGAATCCCCAGGTAGTCAAACTGCTTAACGGATTCTAAGGGCACACCATCAATCATGGGCTTCCACTTGAACTTGGTGGACGACGTCAATACCATGCTCTTCGTTTTACTGCCGTTGATGGTCAGGGATTTATTATTGCAGTATTCCTCAAAGCTCTTTAGCAGCCGGTGGGTGGCATTTTCTGTTCGCGCCATCAACACTGCATCATCCGTGTATATAATATCGGTTCCCTCCTACTGGCTATGGTGGGAATGTTCAAATGATCTTCTGCAAGGTAGTTCGCAACATCATTTTGGAAAAGGCTTAAAAATAAGGGCCCCAGCACACACCCTTGGCGGATGCCCTTTTCTACCAGGAAAGGTTCGGTACACTTCCCACTCGGGCCGTACCTAACTCTAGTCGTGTTCATTGCGTGGAGAGCCTTTACCAGGGTGGTACCAACTCCTAAGTCAACCAAAGATATCCACAGCTTCTCTCTGTCAACTAAATCAAAAGCTGCTTTGAGGTCAACAAATATTAACTAGAGTGAGGACTTTTTGACAACTGTGAATTTATATGAGATCATATACAGTCGGTCGATGGTTCCTCTTCGCGCCCGAAAGCCGGACTGCGCTTCTATCATGATGTTATGTGGTCCATCCAGCTCTGTAGGTGGTTGAGCAGAACTTTCCCCAAGACTTTGCCGGCCCCCAGTGGCAGCTGGTGAATTTTGAAAGTGGTCAGTCGTAAGACTAAATCCTGAATTAGACTGTATGAGCAAGTATAGTGAGCAAGAGCAACTGTTACCATGGGACTTCATGGCTGGGTGTCTCAAAGTGTATTGATTTAGAATTAAGGATAGTAAATCTATATGCAGCTATATAAACTTACCTGAGGTATATTTTTGCAGTTGATATCCTGCGCAGATTATTCCTGTAGCACAATACTTTTGTAGATGGCATTCAGAAATAAAAATCCCCTCTTTTGTACCCTCTATGTCCTCCTGTCTCCTTCCACCCATCCATTACTCTGCTGCTTTTCTCTATGCCCTGCCACACCAAGCTACCTAATTCCATTCCATTTCAATTTCTATAACTCTTGCACTCTTCAGAACATTTCCTCTACCTATTCCCATTTTGCTTTTCTGTCTCCCTTCCCTGTATTAATTTCTCATTTTTCTTGATTCCTCCTTTTACTCCTTGCCTTGCTTTATCTCCATCACACTCCTTCTCTTGCTGCCTCTTACTTCAATTTCCTCTGCACACTGATTGAATTGTATTGCAATATTTATAAAGAGCGTACTACCTATGTTGGCATTGAAGCGCTTGAATACAGGCATAGCATGCTATATCTTGTAAGGGGTGTGGTTGGAAGTGTGCTTCCTTGGTTTTGATCCTATATGGGAAGTGTTTCCATTTCGTACAGGGAGACTGCCATGGTGCTGCTACCTTGTTATGGGACACAGCACTTAGCAGTATGATGGATGAAAAAGTGTGAGGGATAGGCACACAGTTTAGTTGGATCCATACAAGAGCACAATGACAACCCCCCGAAAGCATTAGTTGTGGAGCTCCATCGGTATGCGAGCACAGCACCCTTACATACATTGGGTTATCTTAGTTATATTTCTACAGTACAAGACCATATCACACACCTTACACAATTTGTATAATGTTTCCAATCATCAAAGCAGACAACATTTACATTGAACTAACTATTTAAAACACACAAATGTGAGGACAAGGTCTCTTAAAAAAAATATCTAACAGCCTAAACTGCAACTTTTTGTGAGGACCGAAAACGTGTGACATTTAACAGAATATTACATTACAAACCCAGGTTTTTTGCTAGGCAACTGCTACAGCATATTTGAAGGCCCTTCAGGTCTGCCTGGTATTTACAGTTTTCTGTCTGAAGACATACACAAGGAAAGCGTGTGTTGGATTGGAATGTGAATGGTTGGGGACACGCTGTAAAAAGAGAACACAAATGCAAAGAGACCACAAATGCAGCCTTTAAAAAAAATAAAAATGAAAGCTCCACTCAGCTCTCTACTCTTAACCATGAGAAGCAAAGGGGACTTACTGAAAAGCAATGCACTTTTCAAGGCACATTCATGCAAGGCTGCCGTGGTGCACTTGAGAAATGTGACATACCAGCGCACATGTATCGTGGAATACGGTACAGATGCTGAAACAATTCCTTTAGCCATGTTGTGCTGCTTTAAAAACATAATTATTGAAGCAGAACTGCAGAAACACTTTACCCTCCCCGTTAGCTACAAAATACCTGATCCCGCTTGTCCCAATCCAATATTGAAGATGAATAAAACCATTTTTAACAAGAATGCTCATGTTGTACAAACACGTGTAGACAAACCGCGTAGGAAGGAATAGGGCAGAGCTTGAAAAATAGAATTCCTGGGCTCCGTGTGTGTCTCAAATTCACACACATCATCAGTGGCGGCTGGTGACATTTGAAAGTGGTGAGGCGTAAAGGTTGCGTGTGGTGCACTGTGGCGAGCTGGCGATGCGAGCGAGCCCGAACATATCAAGGGGGGTTTGGGGGGGTTCTCCTCCCGAGGAAATTTTGAAAAAAGAGCGGCCAAATGGTGCATTTTCAAGGATATTTCAGAAAGCAAGAATGTTAATAAAGCAATTGGGAAAATGTAGCAATTACATCAATATTGAGATTTTGTATGATAATATAATGTAGGTTGCTGCTTATCAATATAACCACAAATCTTCATTAAAGACTTTGAGATAAATAACAATGCTGAGTACCTCACATATTTCTTTATTTTTAGATATCTTTAGAAATTACGTATATTGAGGAAATACAAGCTACTGTGATTTATTGGACTGAACATGTTGAGACAGCAAGCAATAAACATTAACAGGTAGTAGGGCACCCTACAAGGCACTGTACGTCTCATTGAGAGCAACCAACCATAATGTGAACATTAAACAGATTGAATTTAGGCATAAAACACACAGCGTGTACTAGGGTGACAAGGAACAGATTATTGTCAGTGAGGCATCTGCCTCGTCCTCCTCAGCAAAGTCACTTCAATCTGTCTGGTCCTTCAAACCCAAGCGCACGAAGGAAGTCATTCACTCCACCTGGCACTGCCCAGGAAATAGCATAGGGCGCCACTTGAGTCCAGGGAATCACAGTGAAAGCTACACATGCCCAGGTAACTACACTGAATGCTGTATGTGCCAGGCAATCACACACAATGATATCTGTGCCCATTCAATCATACAGAGTGCCACATGAGTACAGACAATCACACTGAAGGGTACTCAGGCAATCAAACAGAACACCTTAAGGGGGCCGATGATAACAGAAAATTGTTTAGCTGCCAAGATTCCCAGGTCCTTGCGAGACTGGTTAGGCCCGTCCCTGTTTTTTCTTAGTATTCTTGGATTTGTACTGCTGGTTTTATTCTGTGTAACATACGACTACAAGTTCATTATTCGAAGAAAAAATTGTACTGGCCTAACTAGTCACTTGGCAGCTATGAGACTACATACGAGCAGGCAATCACACCAAAATCAAATATGATCAGGGAACGATACAGAACGTCACGTGCACCCAGTGGCATACGACGTCACGTGCCTAGATAATCTCACACGATGAGCTACAGAGGCAATACTTGGAGCAAGAACACAGAAGAAAAATCTGCAGTCCATGGCAAGATTCTCTAACGGTTTATTTTGAAGTTGTTTACCCTGCTCGAGAGTTCCTACCATGGACCTAAAAATCCTGTCCTTATGGTGAACGCCGGTCCCTACCTGCGTGACAGGGAGCGCTGTCGAATGACAGTTAACTTATGGCTGCCCCATAACCCTTTCCCGCTTTGCCACCCTTTGCATTACATTTCCTTCCCCAAATATTGAAATCTGTGGTGTCATGCCATCCGCATCCTACCGCCTCATCACGAGCCTTCCCTGGTCAGCACAAATAAGTAAAATAAATAAATAAAAATAAAGCTTTTGCCATGCCCCCACTCTCACCCTCAACAATACCCAGCCTTCCACTCATCAAATAACTGGCATCCTACACCCTCAGTAATGCCCTCCCCCCATACTTCGCATGCACACAAATAAATAGATGGCGACGGCGTCTTTCCACCACCCTTCCTCTCCCAGACAAGCTGCACTCTCTGCTCGCTTACTGAGAGCGGGAGCATCACTGGCAGCATGCGGGCCTCAGGTCCAAGACGTCTCTCCTGTCAGATGTGGGTTTCTGGAGACTCCCGGCGAAAGGGAAATGGAGCTGTTGTGTCGGCAGGCCCAAGACGCCTCACACTGAGCGCCTCTGAGCCCCCCTGCACTGCCGGGGCTGCGGGGGCTATCCTTACGCCACTGAGGCAGCCTCGAGCCGGTCTCTCATGTGGGCGAGCACACTGCGCATCCCCATGCATATGTATCACTACTGCACGTGCATGGTAATGAAGATTTCTGCCTGGCTTACTCGTGTGTAGTGCAGTCTCATCCATGATGGAATTCCCCTGCAGGTCGCTGCTGCCCATTTTAAACGTACCTTGAAAATAAACCATTGCTACCGTGACACTGAATGCCGAAGATAAATCAGCAATGTTTTAAAGCACTGCTGACTGAACATACGCATACCGGAAGACGTTTCCTCCAACATGAGGAAGGACAATCTATCCATTTCTTGATCAACAACCACCCCCACTTGTTTTTGGTTTACCCTCCCACATTCCTCTTCTGAGAGTCCCTTCCCGTCTTTTCTGCTAGGCTTTCTGTGACGCCCCTCTTCTCTCCCTGTAAAATACTGTTTATTTATACTTTCAAGGTTTACATGCTGTCTCGCTGCTTATTATTTGTATTTCTTATCACCACTGTCCCGTGGTTAGTATTGTTTGTAAAGCTCCCTGAATCATTTAGAGCAGAGTAGTAGTAGCGCTATGTAAAAAATCGTAAATACGTAAATTAAATACTCCTTGCACACATAGTTACAAGGCAAAGCACCATTCTGTAATTCAGGCAAGTGCACCCATGCCTTCTGGATCAGACACCAACGCACCATAGATACCTCCGGGCAGCCTACGTACACACCACTTAACCGAAATCCGCCATGAGCTGAAGCTATCCAGTGGGTGAAACATACACTAGCACATCTTTAAATGCAGCTTCCCACATAACTGTGATTATTATACTTTTATGTCTGCGCCATGGCAAGTTAGGATCATGGATGATTACTAACACTACAGTCAACATTCCAGTCCTTTGGCTTAGGGGAGGGCGGCTGAGGCAAAGTTTGATCTCATTGCTTGCACTAGAACAGACTGAGTGTGACTTACTAGTCTATCAGATGATCTTCAGTTCGTTTTAGTGAAATCAATCAAATTAATCAACCAAGGCTCAGGCTGAGAGGTGACACGACGAGCAGTAGGCACTGACTGAACACAAGGTGTGTGTGTGGTGTGGTCTGCTGCGACGGCGTCTCGGTCGGTCGTCATCACCAACGTACAAATGGCCAATCACTGTCTGCATGGCTTCACATAAGCCACAGTGATTGGTCATAGTGTCACCATATAGTGCCACCCAAGCGCGGCACCCAATGCCTCAGGACTGCGCGGTGAACGCGTGCCTCTCAGCCAATCCAGACGCTGCTCCAGCAGCGCCAGTATTGGCTTGAGCAGAGATACTCCCCGCCCATTAGGAGACCGGGGGCTGCGGCATGAAGCAACCCTCGCTCTCCTAATGTGCAGGCTAGTGCGCATGTTCGGGCTGGTCGGAAAAATGACCAGCCCAAAACCGAACATGCGCACTATTGCTGCTGCGCTACTAGACCACCACACCCTTGCTTGTCAGTCAAACCCTGCAGTGCTGCCCCACCCCCTTCAGCGTCCTGACTGCCTCGGGCATGGCCCGGTGACCGGCCAGCCCGAATTCGAGTCAGTAAGAAGTGTAATGATGAAGAATGTGGCCATGAAGAATGTGGCCATGTGGCATTAGTGGGGCAACGCCCCAGCGCCCCAATGGACGCACCGCCACTGCACATCGTTCTCTACCCATTCAAAGTGTTTGCCGATGTTGCTAACACATCGCAACCCTTCTGCCTCCAATCCTGGCATCCTGTTCCCAACTCGTCACAGAGAGGGGTGGGATCAGGGAGGTTGGCTGAACCACTCCGTGATGAGTTGGGACAGGTGAACCCTCTCGGACTAACGCACTGTTTTGGAAAGCACAGGCTGCAGCCTGAAGTGCCCCAATGGAGTCAGTCAGCGAGGGTGGTGCATGTCCCAGGGGAAGAGTGGCCCTACAGTCGGGCAGGCCACAGAAACAAGGGCTGAAATCACATACGCCCTGAAGATCCTGCAACACGGTACATGCACAGTTAGTGCATGTGCCTTTCATTGCTGTGGCTGCCTGACCCTCATGCAGAGCGAGGGTCAGAAGCTTTGCTGTTTGATGTAAATATTTATTGTTCAGCAGCAGTCAGGATGCATTTATTTAAAAAAAAAAATATTAAGGAGGCAATTACTACGGGGGCATAGCCCCCGCGCCAATACCAAGAAACTGCCCCTGCCGGCCCCATCCAGGAGGGAGATTGGGCGATAATTCGAGGGACTGCCCAGATAACCCTTCCTGTGGATTGGTTCTCAACTGGCAGATCGCCATGAATGGGGTACGGCATTGCCTGCGAGTGCCGAATTAAACACTCTAGCAAGAACACTGGACCACAGGTGGGGCTCCTCACAGTAAGTATCAATGGGCATAAAGTCTGGGCCTCGTGCCTTGTGTTTCTTCATAGCGTTCAATGCTCTTTCCACCTCTGACACTAGGATGTCAATTGCACTCGAACCCGTACCAAGATCCTCTCGCTCCAGATCAACACCATACGGGCCTATGGGGTTGACTCTGTATAGAGTACTTAAATGACTGATACATGTAGGTGGGCTAAAATGGGTTTCAATGATATTTACTGCCCCCTTCTCCACCCGATTCCCAGTTCCCAGAATCTTTTGGTATTTTTGCTGTGCAAGGCCTTCCTCAGTTCTGGCCATAGTAGCAGTTGATGCAATGATTTCTTACATTTTAGAAGGTGTTTATACTCGCCTTTACACTCTCGAAATAATAATTCGTTCTGGGGGCTACAGTGGCCTCGCACTAGGGCAAATGAAACAGCTCTCTTCATTCTAGAGCATTTTTTCTCATACCAGATGACCCCTACACACTGTCTCCCGCTATCAGAGTTGTCGGTTTTGGGACTTATGGACTTAGACCATAGAGCCTTCAATTCATTTACCACCCCGTCGTAGGCTGCTAACATTTCCCCATCATCCGACAGGGGATTCAGAAATTTAGCTCCGTACTTGACAAATATGCATTCTAGTAGGGGGTGTTCAGACGGGTACTTCTCGCTGTTCCACCTTGTTCCCCTCCTGCTATTAGTTGGGGCAATCACGTGCTCATATATCCCCTACTTTGAGTTTTTTCCGGTTGTACACCACCTCTCGGGCAGATTCAGACAGAGTGTCACCAAGTCGTGACTGCTCTCCACTCTCCTGACAACTGTCATGTCATGCACTATAATGTAGTCAATTAATGACTGGCTTCTCCCATTGTTGAAAGTTGCCACAGCAGTACTGTCAGGGGGGGGTGCGACTAGTAATAAAGCGTAGCTGATAGCCAATAAGAAAGTCAGAGAATAGATCACCCTTTTTGGTGGGTTTAAAACAACACATGGCTGATTTTGGGATTCCTAGGTATCGATCTTCCATTAGAACCTTACTAACTGTTGATAGCATCGGATGGTCGTGTGTTAAAATCTCCACAAATCAATAGCAAGTACTTCCCCCCCATTACTCTCCTCAATCACTTTACAGTTGGCAACTTCCACCCTGAAGCTACCAATATAAGAAACAAAATTCCCCCATATTGCCTGGACCTCAGAGGACCACCCCGGTGGGATGTTTACATTAGGTAACAAATCAAACTTCGTTAAACAAATACAGTTGGACTCAACCAAAACTCTTAAAAATCCTAGAACTATTTGGAAAGGGCAACTAGAATCCGAATGCGCCAATGTACCATACAAATGGCACAAGATTGCCATTGAAATGCAGGTAACTTAACATAGCATAATATAGGGTAACATAACACAGAATAACTTGACAATGCCTGTGTTAGCTAAGGTTTCCACGTAGGAGTTTCCTCAGATAGGAATTCATTAAATGTACAACCACATTATTTTATTTCACAGACAGTAGCAGAGAAGACGTGTAGGGTTCAGAAGAGAGAGTATGGGATTTTTGGTTTGTAAAGTATAGCAGAGATTTAAAAAAATTTATGTTTTGAAAATAAAAGAACTTTGGCAACGCTTGCTCTGATTGGCCCTAAAGTACACAAAGAATCTGTAAGAAGATGGTGTCTGAAGTTGGTTTATTGATTTAAGAGATGGGAGTAAGCTGGGGTTTTATCACTCATGAGATTGAAAAGTCATGCCAAAGCAAAGAAAATAGTCCTTGCTGTATACCAATTTGAGTACAAATTAGATGAGTGTTAGACCTTTAGGAGTGGGGACCACTACATGAAGGTGCAATGGTGATATCTGATGACTTGAGTAGGTGGACATGCTTCAGTTACTTATCTGTAATCCAATTACTCCATGTATATTTTCTTGTCCCAGTCCTTTCATCATGAGGTGTGTCAGCACCCTAGAGACAACCACCCTGCTGCCTTCCAGAAAGAAAAACATATAAACACCTCCTCCTCCAGGTGTGTCTAGGGAGAACCATCTCTATTCAGAAATCTCGACCTCACTCGGATGCCAAAGTAGCACAATAGACTGCTATCGAAACCAGGAACTCAGCAGTGAGTTGTAATTACTGGGACACGGAAGTAAAAGCAGAGTAATGGATTTCTTGTAAGTAATCAAGGTATCATCATTTCCTCATCCCAGTCCTTACATCATGAGGATCTACCAAAGCTGACACAAAAGGCATCAATCACTCTCTAAGATAGTCAGCAAGAAAGGCAAAGTCCTGACAAACAGGAGGAAGGAGCATGACCTGAAGGCCAACAAAGCCACAAGAACCAGTGACAAAGCGAGCCAACAAGAACTAAATGCCCAAAAAGCAGAAGGCACAATCAATATTCCCACCCGAGCACGTCTGCAAAAGAGGCTATGCCCACAATTGTGACCCACTAATGGCAACAGAAGAGCCAAGGAAGCAAAAGCCAGCCACTATCAGGGTTGGGTTGTCAGTTTTTTTCAATGGGCATTTCCCCAGGGCAGGAGGTGGGCGTGTCAGTGAAGGGTGGAAGGGTGAAGGCTGGGACCATTGATGGATGGAATTTGAAGGCAAGGGGCCAGTGCTGACTCCTCTGCCAGTTTCTCCAACTCCCCCAGATAATTACAGCAGCCACAGTTAGTGCTTTAAGGAAGAGAGAGAGAGAGAGAGAGAGAGAGAAAGAGGAAAGAGAGCGAGGAGGGAGTGGAGGAGAGAGAAGGAGCAGGGCTGGTTTGAACAGTTTTGCAGGGGTTGCTTTTGTTTTCCGATCCGGCCTTGACAACCAGTCAAGGAACCTGCAGCCAGTGATGCTGGAAAGAAAGACTGAATGAGCCAAAAGGCAGTAGCTCAAAGAACCTCCAACAGAGCAGGCGTGCCTCCACGCAAGTGAAAATAAGAGCCCAGGGGACAGACTATCAACAACACACATCGTCATAGAGAGAAGAACAGGAATGCCAAACAAGAAAGCCTAGAAGTGAGACAGAAGGCGGAGACCCCCAAACCAAATCCAACTCAAAGCAGACTCAGTAGCACAAGAGAGGACTTCAACAGGCACAATGCCACACAGAAAATAGGGCACATGAGCACACTGACCTGAGCTATGTAATAAAGGCAAATCAAGGGGGAAGGCAGTAGCCGGACCACAATCACTCACAAAGCTGTACAACACTGCCCAACACACAGAATGGTAAGATTCAGTGCAAAGAAATAGGCATGCTAGGACAACACAGGGGGTACAGGTGAAGCACAGCCTATTTAACGGTCAGGACCGTGCATTGCACTGAAGTACAAAAGCCTAGAACGTGACAGACAAACAAACCATACGGCAAGGCTCACCTACCATCACCAGAGCACATCAAAGAAAAGCTAAGTGCATGACCGCTACAAAATAAACCAGAGGTGGAATGGAAACACCAGAAAACCTGAAACAAGAAACCACGGTAGGCGCAAGCAGGTTTATCCATTCTTTTCTATCCGAGAGCAAGCAAGCGTGTGACTGGATCCCACACCACAAATTGTTAAAGGGAACCCAAAGCACCAACAGACGGCATGGATCAAGAAACATGGCAGGCATAAGGAACGTCAAGCTCCCACACCAGCAAGCAACAAAGGGTGGGAATACCAATAGAACCAAGAAACAAACAGGCTGAAAAAGATAATGTGCAACTACCAGAAGAAGCACATAAAGGACATACTATGCACCAAGCTACAAGACCCAAACAAAAACATAAGCCCCAGTCATGAGGACCTCCATAGCCAGAGCCACGTATCCTATCCTAAAGAGCCCACAACACATAAAGATATGGGTCAGGAGACTGCAGAAGCAAAAAGAAAAAAGCAATGCCAAGGCAGGCCATGATAGCCCTACGCACATAGAGGCAAAAAAACACAAAACAACAGGAGAAGAAGGGAGGCAAATCAAGAAGCTAGGCAAACCACAGCACACAAAAGGCCAGATACTCAAAATCCCTGGTCCAGCAAGGAACAAGGGCACGAGAAACAAGATATGCTAGCATCCATCAGTCAAAGAATACAAGCACCCAGTCCCAAGACTGAGGGCACCCAGCTGCAGTTGGGCAGAGAGCAAGTTGGTAGATCAGGCAAGAGCCCCACAGCTTAGGCCCAGAAAGTAGCCAGTAATGCATATAGGCCACAAAAGGAGGCTGAATTACCACCAGTGTGCTGGACGGGCAAAGACATCACAGCAAAAAAAAAGATCTGCCAAAAGGATACATGGACACCCAACTCACCAGGGAGTGAGAAGAACGCCCATAACATCACTAAAGTGTTCCACCCTAGATCAAGTCCCAACAAGAAGTACATGCAACAGCACACCATCAGACACCTGAAGGAGGGCAAAACCCACTAAAGAAAAACATAGACTGCATCAAAAGAAATCAAAGAGTGGCAAAATGGGAAGGTCATATGCCCCGCAACTCCCACAGTGCTGACAAAACAATAAAAATTCTGGCAATAGGGACAAGAAGTGGCACAAAGCAAAATATTGACAGGCAACTACAAGCCCCAAATCAAATATGGAGCAAGAAAAGCACACCCACAGTAGAAAAATAAAGAACAAGAAATCCCGACAATAAGAGGAAAGACATTCCAGCCACGAGAAAAAAAAATTCTTTCACAGAGGTGGCAAAGTGGGGGTGAAGTAGTAAAGTTGCCCCCAAAAACCCAAGCCTTTAAAGGGTGGGACAGGAAATCTTTATATTGCAAAACCAACAGTTGGAAAATGGTCTTCTCTGAAGGGTCACCACAAACCTTTTGCCTTCCTCCTTCTTTTTTTTTACCTTGTTATTGTTGGCTTTAGGACTGAGCACTTTACCACTGCTAACCTAAAGTGCATGTGTTAAAGTGCATGTGCTAAAATGCATGTGCTCTCTCCTCTAAAAATGGTAACATTAGCTCATACCCAATTGGCATATTTAATTTACTTAAAAGTCCCTAGTAAAAGTCCCTAGTAATGTGCACTATATGGGCCCAGGGCCTGTAAATTAAATGCTACTAGTGAGCCTGCGGCACTGATTGTGCCACTTGCTTAAGTAGCCCCTTAACCATGTCTCAGGACTGCCACCGCAGAGCCTGTGTGCAGTTTTAAACTGCCATATCGACCTATCAAGTTAAACCTCTTTCCATGTCTAAATCTTCCTTTTCAATACATATAAGTCACCCCTAAGGTAGGCCCTGGCTAGCCCAAGAGCAGGGAGCAGTGTATTTAAAACGGAGGACATGCACTTTTAGTTTTACATGTCCTGATAGTGAAAAACTCTTACACTTGTTTTTCACTACTGCAAGGTCTATCTCTCCCATTGGATAACATTGGAATTCCCTCATTACATTTTATAAGCGTAATTTCCAATTTGAAAGAGATAAGACCTCCAAGTCTGGGGGGCGGGGGGGTGTGGCTGGGCGGCCAAGATGGTGTTCGAGCCTTAGAGAAGCTTCCGACGCCCAAGGTAAAACCGCTGTGATTTGGCCTGGCAACGACGACTTTCCCACCTACCGGGGTGCTGGGACTCCTTGCAGGGCTTTGAGGCGCTGTCCGGGCCCCCTCTTCGCTCATCCCCACTGGACCAACGCGAGGGCATAGAGGCCTGATGTGCTGCTGAGCCTTCACAAAGACTGTGCAGATGTGCAAAGCTGGCATGCTCTTTGGAAGTGGCCCGCTCAATGGAGTTGGCCGCGGGTTGAGGGACCCTAGGCGACTTCGAGCCGAGTACGTGACTGTGGAGTGGGCCTGCAGGACGCAGTCCCGGCCGGTGACAGGCCACACCCTGGTGAGCTGGGCTGGGACATGGCGGTGGCTGGGTGAGGACTGACGCCGGCTGCACCGCTTTCCGGCAGGGAGGGCGGCATCGAGCAACGTAGAGGAGCGACAGCTGATGTCCTTCAGGGCAGCCAGGTGGGGCAAGCCAGTGTGGCTGATCCCTCTGCTGTTCATGTGAGTTGGAGCACGTCCAGCCTGAGGTGAGCCTGCACATCGGCCCCGAGAGCGAAGGACCGTCTCATCCTTCTTCCCTCCATCCCCCCGACTTGGATTGCCCGGGGGGTGCCCTGTGGTGAGGGGATTGATGGAGCAGAGAAAATAAAACAATTTTTAACCCCTAACAAATTTTATAAATAATTAATAAAATGTTCGTTTAAATGTATTAATCAACACTGTACGTGAGGGAAGGGTAACACGCAAGTATATGGGCTGAATAATCTATTAACGAATGTCTGTGTGTCTAATTATAACATAAAAATAATTGCGTACTAAATTAATAATAAATGCATGATTTGTGCTTCATAGAATATAAACGTGTCGTTGCAAAAACAATAGTGATGGTAAGTAAGGAACAGCTTAAATGTTGCTTTCTGCTAGGTAATAACTAATTGGGGTACGTAGATGACGGGAGGGAAACGAAAAGGCTATGTTTCTCTATTTTAATTATGTTTTGTTTATTTCAAAATAGTGCTTCTAAGTATAAACGAGTGGCGATATAAAATGGCTGCTGGTTATTGAAGTGCGCATGTGCGGGGAAACGCGTGACAAGGGAGAAAAAGTTGGAGAAAAGCTAACCACGTGATGATGCTGAGAGGCTAGGATGCAAGAATGGTCAAGGCTGATGTGACCTAATTGAACTGATAGTGTGCCGTGGTGATCAGCAAGGAACCGTGGGAAACCGTTTTAAGAGAAAGGACAATGCCTGCAGAGTTCTCGAATGTATCAAAAGAAGTTACAAATGTACTGATCGAAGCGGATGGAAACATGTCTTGAACTGTGAGAAAGGAAATGATCATATACATTCCAAAGAACAAGTTGGATCCGGGAGAACTTGATTAAGAATGAATAGATGAAATGAATGGACCAATGAAAGAAAAGCGTGTTATTAATGTTGCAACAATTAGTTAGCAAAGTTAGAATTAGGGTATAAGAGGGCCTACTCTTAGTGGGAGGGGATCACAGTCGGAGTTAGAGAGTCACAGTCAG